>JAVLVB010000602.1:1798863-1898521 GCA_032876305.1 Orestias chungarensis
GAATAGGTTATTAATAATTACTCATATTTTTTTTACAACAAATATTCATAAACCAAACACTAAATTCCCAATAGAATTGCAGAGCTTTTCAGATTAAAATTACGTACTCAACCTACAATTTACTCTTGTAAAAATCACATTTGCGTTAGTGTTTAAAACTGCAAATAGGAAACAAGTAATATAAACATCACTTACTGAAGTTGAATTAATACATTCTAGCCATACATTTTAAAAATGTATTGATCAGCCCTATTTAAGTTTAGTAGAATTTAAATTGATGCAAAATGGACAAAGCTAAACATACTTTTGTTGCAAAAAAAAACAAATCACAAATCAAACATTCCTCTTTTAAATTATTGTGTTAATTACAAATGAGAGTTTGAAAAGTGCAACATGCAGTTATATTCAGCTTAAGATAACAAGCCCAGGGTAACTATGGAGGATATGCAGATATACACAACTCAAGAGGATGAAGCAGTTGTGACAGTATCAATTACTCATGCAATCTATGAATGTGGAGTTTAAGAAAGAGTGAAAAAAAAGTGGTACTAAGTGCAAGGCGGTACTGTATTAAAACCCGTTGGAGCTCGCAAAAGCTTGACACTGACCCAAAGTTTACAACCAAAGCTACAATCAAACTGTTTGCATCAAAAGAGACACAATATAGGATTGCCTTTTAAACGTCTAGACATAAATCAATGAAAGAAATTTATGAGAAGACACAAAAATAATGTTCAGTGTGACTGTGCCTAAGATATCTTTCATTAAAAATGATGCTTACTTTGTTTTCATAGAAAACAAGATCAGACTAAAATGCATAGAAGTAACTTGTAAAGTAGTAGAAAAGGTACAAGAGAAATAAAAAAACATTTTCAGTTCAATGGACACTTTCTCAAAAGAAAAACTTTTATGAAGGGTTTCTCTTCTATATGTTCAATTGTAAATGGACTCAGAGTGCTATAACAATTGTATTTATTTTTGAGTTGTTTTTTTTCCAAAGGTTAAAGGAAGCTCAGGAAAACATCAAGAAAATCACAGCGGAAAAAAGAGTGGAAACCAAAAAGGTTAATGCCAACAGTCTGGTAAGAAGTAATATTTATTCACCCTCCGTAATGGAATCTCTTGCATCAACACTGAAATCAATACGCTTAATCTTTATGTTGCTGTTGCCAACAGAAAGAGAGGCTACGGCAAAAGGAAGCCAACTGAGGGAGATGATTAGTGGCGTGCCAGAAGACGAAGAAGAAAGGTTGCAGTTAGGAAGCGAGCAGTCCTCATCCATTCTACATTTACCACCTGCCT
Organism: Orestias chungarensis; assembly: GCA_032876305.1. Taxonomy (NCBI): domain Eukaryota; kingdom Metazoa; phylum Chordata; class Actinopteri; order Cyprinodontiformes; family Cyprinodontidae; genus Orestias; species Orestias chungarensis. Next base: position 1,800,166 of record JAVLVB010000602.1, read on the forward strand.
CACAATAACACAATAAAACCTAAGCAGATTTACTGTTGTATCTATGCTCCAGTAATGGCACACTCAGCCCCCATCCTCCCCACCTCCGTGTTGAACTTTTTTTTTTTGCTCAGCTATGGCAGTGTGTTCACCTGCCAACACAACTGCAGTGATGGGACTCTTAAAGGCTAAAGGTTGACCTCATTCATCCAGCACGCCACAACCTCTGATTGCCCAGCTTGAGGCAGGTCTCCATGGTTCACTGGGATTCTCTGCAAGCTCCACGAGTGTCCTCCTGGATCAACACAAGCGGTGGATTGCCACTTTTCTAAATTTTAGCTGACACCTTACCGGAGAAACTAAAAAATGCTCTTGACAAATTCACAGTTTTTAAGCCTCTGGTGTTGTTGTAGGAACACATGCTGCTTCCTGTCCTTGTCTTCTTAAGAGGAAAATCCCTGTTGACAAAACAGATTTCTCTTTCTCAGAGCAGGAAGTTAGCCACCGCGTCTTTTGCAGTGGCTAATGTCTTTGATTCATCCCGCCTCATTAAAAAAACTCTGTCATGTTGTAGGATCTGCAGGGCTGCGTCCTTTAAGCAATGTGATAAAGGATCCCAACTTTTAAGTGTAGATGTGGACTTTTGAAGTATATATTGGTGTGCAGAAGTTGTGCACAGACAATTTACTTTGTTGCGTGTTGCACTGCAGCCCGACTGAGCTCCACAGGGTGATGGCCAGAGGCGAGAGCGGCAGCTGGCAGTGAGTCTGGTGCAGAGCTTTGGCCTCCTAACACACACACAAGCTCATAAAAACACCAGAGGAACACAAGATCTCATGGGTGTTAGCTCGATTGTGATATTGAAAAAGACAATAAATATACATCTCACTGTGCACTGCACAGTTTTAAGCACCTTTCCGCTTGCAGTAGCTGTACGCTTGTGCACCACACTCCCTATTACGATGCCCATGTGCATTTAGTTCAGCCTACCTTTCTTTTGCACTTGTTTTTCTATGCAATAAGTTTTTGTCTTTAAGGATTATAATTTTTACGTCATTCTGAAGTCGTATTAGAATAAAATTTCTATTTTGGAAACACGAGTATTAAAAGTGAGCTGTATGTTCAGATGTGTGATTTATCAGTCTTTTGTCAGTAAAGCAAAGTCTATTTATGTAAAGAAGAACCATTCCCGCAAAAGAAAGATTTATTTCTTTTAGAGATTGCCCTCTTATTGTAAGTTTATGGACTCAGAAGTTTTATTGATACATTAGAAAAAAATATGTATTTTCACGTGGTTGCTGCCTGTTTGTTGTGCATATTTGAAAAGGAAAGTGAACGGAGCTGCCTCTGATGTTTAGATTAGTGCTGCTACGGTTGTGTTTTGGTTAATGAAGACCGAACATGAACTGCAATACCTCAGACAAAACTTCCATTAATAGGACCTTCCATATCCCTGTTTACTCTCTTATACTTTGTCTTTACAGGTGTCGTTTATATGCGTAAGAAATATTTAGCCTCTAACGGTTTTAAAGTTTCGGACGCTAGGAACTTTCAGCCTTTAAATTGTCTTATCGTCAGCGGTTTCTGATTTAGTCGCATTGTTATTTTTATGGAATTGTTTTAAATTTCAAAAATAAAATAAACCCATTGGGTTAAGATGTGCATTCTTAAAACTATTACCACTGTCTCATTGATTTACATTTTTCTTCTTTTTTTTTGTAACAATTGATCAGTTATAAAGCCCTGTACCATGTAAATCTCATACTTTTAATCATCAGTTTTGATCCGTTTTAAAACTGCTGGGCAGTAAAATGAACTGAGTCAGAATAAGGTCTGCCAGAAGAGCATTGTTTTTGACACGATGCTTGGAATCTGAAATAAAAATATTACATTTGAACAAAACATGTCTTTTTCTTTCAGAACCTCATTAAAGAGTAAATTCATTTACTTGAGGACTTGCATTGCTTTTGTTTTAGGTTATGTTCCTATTTAGTGGCGCTGCACACTATATTGCACTATACATTATTAACGTGCTCAACACTTTTGCATGACTTTGCAGTCTTTGTTACTTGTCTCAAATTATAATTCGAACATCAGTAAGATATTCAGTCTCTGAATGCAGTCGATGAAAATAAAACAGGAGTTGAAGTTTTTTAGTGATGGACGAGAAAGACAACAGTCTTGTCCAAATGTGGACTTTACTATTTTTTTTCTAAATCCGCATTGCATCAACTGCATTAACCAGAGAGAAACCTTTTTCTTGGAAACATGAACAATGTAAATATTGTGTAACATCTTGTAAAACATTGTTAGTATTTAACAAGAGAAATACAGTTGATTACACAAAATGCCTGAATGCAATCTTCACTTTTTAAAACTATAATTCCAAGGCTGGTGCAGAAAGTAGATTTGGGCCAATAACTTGCATGACAATGTTGTGTTTTAGACAAACATGCATATCCTGCATAAATTAAAATTTTCATAATTAAATTGCATTTAAAATAATATGCAAGATAGAACAGTATTAGTTTATTGAATTTTAATATATAATTTAATCAACGGAATAAACAAACAGGTTAAATCAAAACGGTTTTACATTGTATTAATGAGGCGCAATTCAAACCAAACACTGTACAAAAATGGGTCTACTTTATGTTTTTTTCATAGACCCCAGACATAATAAAAAAAAAAGGAAATATTTAACCATTTAAGCTTTGAAATTCACAGAAATCAGTCAGGTTAACCTCAAAAGATTCTTGAAATGTCGAAATAAAAAAGATAATCACATTGTTTTTAAAAATATCCATTTCATCAAAACTCCACACAGTGGATACATCCAGTTATACAAACATAATTGGGTTGAATGCAGGAGTGGTTTTTAAAAGTAGAAACTAAGTATTTAGAGTCCTTTCTCTTTGCTGCTACTGTTGGTAACGTTAAGAAGACGTGCGCAAAAAGAAGAAAATAAAAACAAAAATGTGCCCGTTTGGAGTCTCTGCTCAATGTTGTATGTCATTTTTTTTCTGTGTGTGTGTGTGCAAGAGGGGAATAATAATAATAAAAAAAACACCAGTCTGGAGCTCCAGATGGATACAGAGCCAGCTGCGTGTTCAGTCCAGGTCTATGGAGATGCAGCGGCACTGCTTGACGCGCTGGATTCGCTTCTTCCTGGTGGGTGGCTGAAGCTCCGGACAGCTCAAGGTGAAGGTCATGCTGGTGAAGCGCTTCGGCTTGCAGAAGGAGCAGGACTGGAAGGCGCCCTCCTCCCTGCGGATGTGCCTCGGGATGTAGAAGGAGTTGCACTGTCCGTAGCAGAAGCGGTTGATGATGGTGCGGCTGACGCAGCCCTCCTCGTGGATCGTCTGCTTCAGAGGCTGGGTCTTGCACCAGTCCCGCTTCAAGTACTGGCGCTCGGTGACGTGCAGAGCCTCCTGGCTGGACTCCAGCACCTCGTCGGCCGGCGAGGACGAGCCGGGCCTCTGGCGGCGCATGGATCCCGGCTGAGACGGCTGCGGCTCGGACTCGTTCGGGTTGCTCTTGTCAGGATGCGGAATGGCTCCCTGCGACGCTCGGTTCCTTTTTGAACCCGCGAGAGATGACAGCAGCCCGAGGATGAAAACCACGCGGCACAGAACATGTGCGGAGACAGCCATCCCTTCAAATCAGATCGAAAACGAGGGAGGGTTACTTTTACGCGCCGGTGCCAAGGAGGTTTTACGCAGCGTAAGAAACTGTCTTGTATTTGACAGGACACTGGAGGGGAAAAAAAGAAGATAAATGCTGTTTGAATGATCTTCTTCCTCTTCTTCCCTATCTGAATTAATCAAAAATCAACGGAGAAAGTGGCGTACCAAGGCGATTCTCCAAATCCTTCGAGGAGGCTGATGCGATCCTGGGAGTCTCTCGCCTTTCTTGCACCTACAGTAGTCTGGATAACTGGGAGACAAAGCGCTCCATAGACGGGGGCCAACATGAGGGGGTGAGGTTAATAGAAATTGCTTCAGCGCCGGACTGTCTCTCTTTTAAATGTCTGCCAGCTGAGATGTGCAGGACAGTTATTGGCTGAGCGAGATGTGGAGAAAATCAAGTCAATCCGCCCCCTCAAACACTTCACTGAACCCCTCAGCAAAAAGGGTACCAAGAACAGGCAGGGAGGAGGAGCAGGAATAAAGAACAAGTGAAAGTAGCTTTCTCCTTTTAAGAAACCATTTCTATTAGCCATAAAGCAGGTTTTTAGATTGTCATTAGAATGCACCAAAACCAGTTTCTCCATATAGCTGGAAATCCTTTAAAAAAATGCAAAAGTGCTTTTAAATGAATAATGCAGATTAGTTTATGTAATAACTTTTAATATAAAAAAATAGAAGGTCACCTTTTAGGGTTCTTCTTTGTAACCACTGTAAGCTTTTCTAACACTGTAGCGGGATGCAAAATTGACAAAATAAAATGGTACTTATAAGTTAGTCATTTCTGTTATTTTGAGTCAAACCAACAATAATAGATTGTTACGTGACTCAGGTCAGAACAGCCCTTGGTTAGGGTTAGAGCATGCTTTCCTAATTATAAGATAATTCCTGTGTGGTGTAAGAAAAGTCCAACAAATCTTTACCAAAGTGTGGTAAAAGCACAACTAGTGGTAATTAGAGATTTTGGTGCCATTTTGGTCAAGTTATGATTTTTATAATTCCATTTGTATTCAGACTCTGAATTCTGAGGCCCTGTTTTGATTTGTATTACTTAAATACTAAAGTGCATAGTATATTTTGTTATTTTTGCAGTGGCCAACCTTTAAATGCAGCATTTACAGGACTAGAATGAAACACTGAACGGGATTGATGATGGGAGAAATAGAATTGAAAGATTGAAGCAACCTTGAGGAAAGGAATGAGGAAAAGGTTGAATGACGGAAATATTTAGGCTGAGAACGATAGGATGTATTGAAGGATGGTTGTGGGAAGGAAGAAATAAAGACAGGACATATTAATACATTTAGTCAGTGGGGCAGGGAATTCAATTGGAAAGTCTGAAAATGCAAGTATTCACCACAGTAACTTACTAATACTTATCCAGCCCTGGACAAACGTAGCTGAAACCATTGCATTTTAAAACTGTGGAGAAACTTTGCATTTACATTTGACAACAAATTGTTGATAGCAGGGAACCAGCAAAGTGCCCATGAAACAAAAAGTTGATTTGAGAACATCAAACCAAATGCAAACAAAACTAAATTACAACTTTTAAATGTAAGGCGATACATGACATTTGCTTCACAGTGGTGAAGTTCTTAGAAAACTCACCTTGCAGCAACAAGATCCTGGGTTGAAATACCAGCTAGGGTATTGCAAAGGTTTGTGTGTTCTCCATTTGTGCATATGTGTTGGGGCAGTTGTGAATCGACTTTACTGATTTACTCTGTGGTGGTAAAACTTCAAACCTGGCAATCATTAGAATCATCTTCCCAGTTTTAAATGCTTGCATTTGTAGGTCATAGTAAAAAAATAATTTCCGCAGAGGAGAAAAGCTAGTGAATAGCAGCATCATAGAACCCTTCATTCCTTATTAATCCAACCTAAACACAGTAAGCGTTCTCGCTTCACTTCAGCAACTTGAGAATATCCAAATCTGATCTATCATGTTCAACATGTTCAGGGCACACAAGCTTGTTTAGACTTGTAATGTAATGCATCAGATGTAATAATAATAGTTCTCGAAAGCTCCCAAGAAGTCTTTTTTATTTTAATCTTTCAGAACATTAGAAGAGAAAAGCATACATTCGAATAAAAGTTCAAGGGGAGAAATCTTGCACAAGAATTTTGTTCAAAGCTGTGACCATAAAAACCTTTTTTTAAGAGCAACATTTTAATAAACCTAAATAAAAATTAAAAAGGGAATCAATCTAAGTATCAGGTCGACAGGATGAAAGTCTTCCCCCTGACCTGAGATCCACATACATTACTAAGAAGTAGCTATAGAGCCCCCCCTAGTGGTCCAACGGTGAGCTGATGTATCAATTGACGAAGGATAATTCACCACCAAATACTGAGAAGTATTAAGCTGTTTTTATTTGTCAAAAGCATTTCAAATTGCTTAAAAATAGGGGGGGGGTGACAGATATATTCACACCTTTTGACTTTTTCCCCTCCATAAAGTAATCAGAGGGTTTAGATCTTTTCAGCTTCTTTCAGTTCATGGCAAAAAAAGTAAGAAAATGAAAACAATGAAAAAAAAAAAAAAAGAAAGTAAATGTTCTTTAGATACCCCCCCAACCCGAGAAATAAAGTCAACAGTTCTTTTAAAGGCTTTTAAATAAAAGCGTAACATCCCATTTATCTCCGTTCATACCCATAACTTTCAAAATACAACATAATTTACCCTGCAGTTTGTGATCTAAACGTTGAACATGCAACCTTATAGAGTGATATGTCAATATTTAACTTAAGGCATCTGGACATCTCCCAAAAAGGCTAACAAAAACCCCACAATCCTGCTGCAACCAAAATAAATTAAGGGAATCGTGCGGGAATGTTTTTTATCTTGGGATAAAGAAACCAACAGAGGTAGAAGGAAATCAAGGAAATGGCCGTTTCCTATAAGTCGACAGGTTTTGAGGCAGACAGAAGTCGACCGTGGTTGAGAGGGTTTCTGGGAGACCCTCTGTAATGGCTCATGTTCTTTTCTTCAGCCTGCTGCACAACGATCGGTTTGTGGGCCGCTGGTGCGTCGGGCGCAAGACACTCCGCTTTCGGTTTTTGGGTGTTGGTCGCGTCGCCCAAGGCGCAGGGCTTGAGCTTTCGGGTCAAGGTGCTGAGCCTTTTCGGTGGAACAGGAGGGGGTTTCTTTATAGGGGCCACGCTGTTGGACTGCCCCACTGGTGGCCCAAGCTGTGGGCGAGGGGAGAGACCGCTCTCCAGACTCAAAGCCTTTGTCATGTGACCAGCCTGACGAGCGGTAAGCAACGGCAGTTTAGCGGGTCTCCTGTTCTCTCCTGTCAGAGAATTGATCCTACGCACAGTCAGTCGCACAGGCGTGCGCTGGAACTTGATGGGAGATCTCATTTGTTTGTCTGTTGAGCTTGACGGAGAGTAAAGGGTGAGCTTGTTGAAGTGTTGAATGTGATCCACCACCCGACCCTTTTGGATCTGCAGGCCATCGGTCGAGAGGGACAGCTGGCGTTCCACTTTAGCTCCAGTCTCCGGGGAAACGTTCACCTCTTGCGATCGGCTACCTGCAGGTTTGGTTTTGTTTGGCGTACTAGGTTCATCTTTTAGTTCAATATACGGCTTGCATGGAGTTGACTGGAGCCCAGACGAAACACCCAGTGTGAAATGAGCAGGACTCTGCATGTCCAAAGCGTCAATAAGTCTGCTGCAGTTTATCTGCTGTGGTTCCCTCTCAACGGACCCCAACGTGGAATTGCTAAGGCGACCAAAGGGAGGAGATAAACCTTTGATATTAACTGGACTACAATGTGCACTAGAATCAAACACTCCACTATCAATATGCAAAGGAGTGAGGGTTTCAAAATTAAATTGACCAAAAGTGACATTTTGTTCATCCGCCTGCGTTGGTGGGCAGAAATTATCGACTCCAAATGCTGACACTGGAGTACCAGGAACCTTTGCTGATGATTTAATCCCACTTTCTCCAGTTTCCGAGCGGTAGAAGCCCCGTTTGAAAGCCTGGAGGTCGCCTTCCTGCTCTGTGGCGTCACTTTGGCTTTTTATAGCAGGATCATGTCGTGTCTGCAGTTCAGCGACGGAGTGTGACCTCTCGAGGCTCTCTGAGCTGGAAGTACAGCATAGCTTCTTGGGAAGAATGCTCGCCGGTGATGGCTTGGAAACAATGATGGCTGGCTCAGACTTGTAGCTACCCTTGAAGCCTGGGGTAAATGCAGTGTCTGTGAAAGGCCCCCTGTTCAAATCAAGCGTTCCCACAGGCGTCTCCACAATCCATGAGGCCTGGTAGGCATTGGAATCACACTGTGGGGTCAGCAGGTTATCTTCTGACTTGCTGATGTATTTTGAGCCTGAAAAACAAACAAAAAACGATGTTAGAATGTAACCTTTAATGAACATTCCTAATGCCTTGCAAGTTATTTACTACTCACTCTTTGATTCGGTTTTCCTGGTCAGGTTTGATGGGGTAAACTCCATCTCTTTATTGAAAAGGAAACCAGTGGCGCTCTCCTGGGTGGCAAGCCGCAAACCAATGGACCCAGACCCCTTCATCAGCACCATGAAAGGAGAAATGAAAGATGGAAGAGCCTTTAAAGAGGGTTAAGCTAAAAAAGGTAATATTTTGTTAAAAAGGACCCAAAAGAGGCGAACCCAAGTTAAACAATGTTAGAAAATGGTCAGTTTTAAGGTCAGAGGACGACAGATTTCACATATTTTAACTGTTTTGATAATTGTTTTTTTATAGATGTATTTTATTATAATATACAAATAATTACACAAAAATAAAATCAGACAATATACACATCACCTTGTAAACCCAAAGACATTTCACCACTTTTTTCATCCCTAAACAGGAAGTGATTTTTCTTTTTAGTGTTATAAAAAAAATAAAAGTTGCAAATGTTATTATTGCAGACACCCAAGCAAAAGCTTTCATTTAAATTCATAATCTAAAGTCTCCTCTTTGATCAGAATATCATTTATTCGGATTGATTTCAAGAAGTGCCGAGGTTATCAGAAAACCAGAATAAATTATACAACATAAAAGTGCTCCTGTGCACATAGTTTTCAGGATTACACTGTGAGTTTGAGGTTAAATGGAATCTCTTTCCCCCCACAGAGGTAAGTACAGGCCTGGGGTGTGGCCATTTTAAAATCATCTCTCCCAGTTTGTCAACATTATTTGAAATTGCTCGAGTTCTTCTGGCGTTCTAGACTTACAGCATCTTTGTTGCTTTTTCCCAGGCTAAAACGCTGGCGCAGGGACTTGAGCGGAGCTTCTTTTTTGCTGACTTTAGGTGAAAAGCAGCCAGCTCGTCCAGATTCAGCCCTGAGAAGGATACAGATTCAATCAGATGTCAGGAGCGAAAGCAGAAGTTTAAATTCAGAAATTACAATCTAAGAATATTGTATATTATCAAAAAAACAAAAAGAAAAACAAAGGGGGGCTACTGGACATAGATAGACAAGGGCGTAGAAATTGCAAGGTTAATGGAATAGGATAAGAAAAAAAAAAATCAGGAACTTAACATCTGATTATACATTTTTTACATGAAAACTATAAACAGCCAATCAGTTGAAATATTCATTGATGTTACCAAGGAAAGCTGTTCTATTTCATCCATACTAACAGCGGTGATAAAAGCACTGAATGTTCCCTTCGCACATGCGTCATTCGAGTAGTAATACCAATAGAGTAATACCAATGGATGACAAAAAGGAACCTATGAATTCTGGCATCATCCGAGGCTTTGCTTCTTCTTTCTTCTCGCGTGCGGTTTGGTTTACAGGCTTCTGTTTTCGAACCTGATGCTTAGCCGTCGCCAGACGCCCTGTCACCTGTTGGCTGGAGTTTCGGTTCAGCTGACCCCGTGTTCGGGGTTTAACTCTAGCTAACCTCCTTTTGTTGCCTAGGGCATCATCACCTGGTGGAGGTGGTGTCAGATAATCCCTGCACGAACTGCAGATGCATGTCCTGTGCTTTGACGGTAGCTCAGGTGGCCCATTTGCTTGAGTGCTAGATTGAGACCACAGTTGCTGCGGCTCCTTCTCAGCAAAGCCGTGACAAGTCCGATCACGGCTTTTCCCCACTAGAGTTGAGCAGGTGTCTGTGGAATTGGCAGAGACGAAATCTTTGTTTCAGACACGCCAACTGTATCCTCCTACTGCAGAGGCCGGCTTTTCTTCTCCATCCATGCCTGACTTGACTACAGAGGATGTGACGGACACATACTTTCATGTGCCTATTGCTGCACAGCGTCTGCGCCTTCTCAGGTTTGCCTTTCGGGGTTGCCATTGGCAATTTTGGGTTACTGTTCAGCCTCTTTCTCAGAGGACGTTTAGTCAGTGTGTGAAAGCAGCATTATCTCCTCTGCAAGGCTGTGGACTGAAGGTTCTCCCATACTACTGACGATTGGGTTCTTTGTGCCCGGTCTCGGGCGTGTGCTTTGTGTGATATAGGTTGCCCGATGTGTCCCAGTTGGGCCTCCAACTTGAAAAAAAAAGAAGAGTTGCCTGATTCCACCTCAATCGACCACCTTCATGGGGTCATGGTGAACTCGACTACCATGAGGGCCCACCTATCAACTAGAAGGGTGGAAAATAAACCCGGGTTGGTCAGTCGATTCAGGCTGGGCAGGCAATTTCTGTAGGTCACCTTCCCGTAGCGGTACTATCATGCAATCATCCTAGTATTGATGGCTGCACGGTGGGGAGCCATGATCTAATGTCTTCTTTTTTGTTGCGTGGTGCTCATAGGTTCCACCCAATGGTGGTTCCGCTGGCACCAGTTTGGGATCTGCCCTTTTTTTTTGATGCTATTAGATACACTATGGGCGGACCTCAGGTGGCTCTCGCTTAAGACTACCTTCTTGCTGGCTATAATGTCGGCAAACAGGGTTGGCGAGTTAAATGCTCTTTCTGCCAGTGCTTCCCATCTCAGATTGGGTCAAGACATCTGTGTTATCACATTTGTGCCTCACGTCTAGTTCTCAATGTAACCAGCTGTTGACACTGGCACGGTTTTGACCTACGCCAGAAAAGCCAAGCGGGTCAAAGTTGTTATGCCCATTACGGATATTGAAGGCATACATTGCAGCTCCTGCGAGTGTAAGACACTTAGACCAGCTATCCTTAGTTAGGTTGTCCTCTTTCTAACCAATGTCCCTCCTATTGGATTGTGGATGTCATGGGCCGTGTGTACCATGGGCAATCCAGGATTCATAGAACTCTCGTTCCATTTGTAACTTTCGTTGATAGCTTAACGTGAACGTCCTAAATCTAACATTAAGAATAAACTGGGCTGAAACTTCTAACAGCAATGCGCAGAGTACAGGAACCAAAACTCACCAAATCAAACCTCATAGAAAACTTCCGTGTAGGCCAGTAAAAACGTAATGACTATTCAGTCTCCAAAGACAGCTGCTTTAACCCACCTGCTGATAGTATGCCTGCTGCTCAATCGTTTACTCTTCCTTCTAATAGAGGTAGTTGGTAGCCTCTTAAACCTCCCGGCTGATGACAGGATATTCTGAGACGAGTCCAGAACTCCCGAAGCACTGCAGGCTGGAATATATGCAAATAACTTTAGGTCTCATCTGCCACTAACAGATACAGCACACGAGTTGACTAGAATTTCACAGTACCTGAACCAGGAGTGGACGTCCCGATGAACAAAGCGCTGGGCAGTAATTCTATCCCAAGGTTCTTTTTGACAGATTTACGTTTTTTGTTTGAAAAACCAAACGACTGATGAGGTTCCGTTGGAAGCTTTCGCTTTGAGGATGGTGTTGCAATCACAGGAGTTGCAGAAGAAAACACTGGAAAACATATCAAACGTCTTATAATAATGTCTTCAAATTAAAATGAATTTTTGCAACAAAAAATAACTAAATAAAATTATTTTGAACCAAAGTAAAGAGGATCTGACAGCTTTGTAAGTGATTGTAGGCAATTATCAGGAGCAGGAAAAAACAAAGACAAAGCCAGCAAGCCAGGCATTTTCAATATATTCAGTGGATAGGTGCAACAGAAGCAGATTTGATTAAGATGCACATGTGAAAATAGTGGATTAAGTATCACATGAGGAAAAAACAAATATATTCATTCCAGTTTAAACATGACAAAGTTTGCCCTCGGATTTGCACAGGAGATTGATTTTTCAGCATCTTCATGCGTTCTGATGCACATCTCATCTCGTGTGACAACTGTACCTACCGTGACCTTCTGGCTGGGTGATATTTGTGGGAGTTCTATTAGTTTTTATCTTATTCAGAGCACCACAGACCACATCTGAAACATGAGACAAACCCAGCCGGATAAACAGGATTTACTTAGGAAAAAAAATAAAAATACGTCAGCGGTAGGTGAAATTGGACAAAACTTTTACACAATGGCATATGGACTTAAGTCTGCAATCCAGAAGTGTGTGGACAAAGTAAGAACCCTGTTAACAATCATGTATAGTCATTAGAGGACAAAGTTAGATTGTAGTTGTTATGCTTTCCCTGATTATTATAAGGTCTCATTTAAGAAGGTCCAACTCTACCCAAACGTATATTTGATAAATCAGGTTTACCACCAAAGCTGCGTCTGGATTTCTTCTTTATCTCCGAGTTTAGGTTCACGTCTTCTTGATCATCTTGAGCAGGCGATGGAGCACCTGGCTCACAGCCCATCATGGCAGGAACTTTATCTTGAAGAAACTGGGGTAAGACACCTGCAAAAATAATAAGCCAAGTCTGAAAACCAAACATCTAAAGTAAGAGAAACATCAGACATAGCATCTCAAGTCATACCGAAGTTGTGGGCATTCTCTATGAAGCATTGCACAACGGCTGTATTTATTTTACGGCGCTTGTCTGAGTTGGGGTCGATCTTCTTCGTCATGGGGTCCATCTTCTCTGTGCCCTCCCTCACAGAGCGAAGGAGGTTTGGGGTCAGCATTAAAGATAAGTTATAGGTGTCCATTTTATTTTCTTCACTTCTGTAATTGGGAAAGGAAATAGAATATAAATTTTCATATCCTGACACTGAGGATGAGCACAAAACTATTATCAATATAAACTCCAACTATAGGTATCATATTTTTTTGACTATAAGGCGCATCTAGGAGCCTTAGATTTTATCAACAATCCGTTGTGCATTTTATGATCTGGTGCGACTTATGTGTGCACTGAGTTTCTGTAAAATATTGTTGTGCAACATTGGTGAGCCCTCCGTTTGATCAACATTCGTATTGTGGATGCCTGGGCTAAGGTATCCGTTTTAAGTCTTGTCGGAGGAGTTAGTGTTAGCCGGCATAATTGCTGAACAGCAACACGTCAACGAGACCGCCTCCAACAATGATACGAGGCAACCCGGCATGTTTGATGGCAAAACTGCCCAGGTGTTTGATTCAGAGACAGAAGATGAGGACTTCGATGGATTTGTGGGGCAAAATTGATTAGAACATACCGCGAGTGTATGATTATATGATAGAATAGAGTCCAACGAAACTATGTTTCGTTTCCGTTACCGTTTTTTTTGGAGACCATATGTTTTAGCATGCATCTTATAATACAGTGTAGTGTGCCTTATGGTGCAGAAAATACGTTATTTACATTACCTCCGGGATACACTGTGAAGGAAGTCGAAAAAGTAACGCAGTACGAAAAGGTTTTTGTCTGGCAGCACACAAGACAGCAGCAGTGTGGCAGAGGTTCTCTCCTCCTCAGAGGGCAACTGCTGTGCCTTTAAAAAGGCATCCTGCAGCTCTGTGGGAAAAACGGGCTCCGGGAGATCCCTAAAGAACTGCGTCAACAGATTTGCAACATCACAGGGAAGGGCTGTTGGCAGACACTCTTCTCCTGCATCAAGTTTAGCCTAGGGAAAAAAAAAAGACTTTGCAGTGAAAGATTTTTCTCACAGAATTCGAAGGTCACTCTGCAAAACAACTAGGCTGCGGCTACCACTTACCCTGAGTTCTTTTAATCGTATGACACTGCCAGATTTCCTGAACAGGCCCTCTGTTTCAACATGTGCAAGCAGTTTCATGCAAGCGTCAACCAGAAAACTGTTAAGATGTTAAAGAAAGTATTTAAAATAAAAAAAATCGTTAAATATTATCTACACAACAGCAGGTTACCACACATAAAGGGCAAGTTGAATTCAAACATATTTAATTAGCTTTTTTTTCTGTTTCTTACCTTGGCGTGTTTCCGCATTCCATATTGTAGTATGGCAAGCTGTCCAGGGCTACACCAAAAACCTTTCGCTTAGGAAATCATTACAAGAAAAATAATGAATTCATACATTTCAATTATTATGTAAAAAACAAAATCTAGTTTATAAAGTAATATAGAAAGGATTCACATATAAAACCATTCAGCATCTGCTACAACTTATGTATTCATCTGGTATGGGCTGGTACATGCATGTTTTCACAGTATTTCCACAAATACGCTTCACACCTTATTTGGAACAGAAAATAAAGGTTTTTCATTATATAGTGAATTTAGTTTTCAAATGATCCTTCCCCCCTTTTTTTTTGTTTGAGTCATTTTGCCAAAAATATTGCCAAAATTTACAGGTGCATTTTTAGTTTTAAAATGAACAAACCTCGGGCATTTAGCGTTTAATGCGTCTCTTGTGTATTTAAAAGGACAAGAATAACGGGTTTCCTTCTGTTTCCCTGTCCTTCATTTTGGAACCACTATTGCTTCAACCTGTGGTTTTAAATCATCTAACTTCCTTTTGATTAAACCGTCTATTGTTTGACATAAACAAAAACAGTCTAATTGAAACACAAAATGTGGAGAGACGTTATGTGAAACGAAACATGGATGGACATTCTTAACTTCAAAAAACCTCAGATATTCATTACTTGTAGCTGCTGCAGTGAAATGAAATGTAGATTTTTGTTGTTGTTGTTGTCGATTTTCTACTCATTGTATCAAAGGAAAAAAAAACTATTCACACCCCTGATAGCCAGAGTTTCTCACAGCTCTGGTGGTGGACAGTGTGCTTCTCTCTTAACCCAGTCTTTGACTTTGTGACTCTCACTCAAACCCTGCTTGGCAATTCATTTCTCTACAACAGTTTCCTTAACTGGAAGAGAGGAAGAAATGAGTTGATCTGTCTAAACCTAAAGCTGCCATTGCAAAACTTTCTGATGCAACGACCCTGGAGGCCAGTGGTCACGAGCCTTGACTTTTACACTCTAAATAACTACAAACATCTATTTTTTGTGTGTGTGTGTGTCTGAACATTTGAAAATGTCTGATGCTCGCATGTTTGCTGATTTGCTTTCGGTGTGCGAATATTCACAGGCACAACCAAACAAAGGGACGAACAGCGACTGACTCGTGAAAACATCCGCCTACTCTCTCAGGGAGCAAAATCTACGTGCGAGTCGATCGCCAGCAGAAGATCGTTCGTGGTGAACCGTCGGGTGAATGTCTGCAGCCTTACCTGGTCGCCGGCCGCCGTTGACTTGCAGCGGCTCGCTTTGGTTTTGTTCCAGTTCTTTATCTTTATCCCACAAGCGGCTCGGAGATGCTGAACAGCCACCAAACGCATCACGTGTCTCTCCATGACTCTTTTTTTTTTTTCGGTTTTAAAGCAAATCCTTCGATGAGGTCCTCCAGGAAAAGGTTCGGTGGCACCGAAAGGGCTCAGCCTTAAACCCAGCTCTGAATCTACTTTCTCAATCTCGAAACCACACAATTACAATTAAAGTGCCACTCCTCTCTCATCCCCACATTAGACAAAGGTTTCACTATCCTAATAATATGACAGCGTTTTACATCGAGAGCTCAGAAGCTCAGCGTTGTGTTTACCTGCCAGTCATCAGCAACATCGCTTAACAGTCATGTCAGCTTGTAAAGAGACTGACACGAAAGAAAGAACAAAATGACTGCTGGAGTTCATCCTATCTCAAGTTATCGCCTAGATTTTTTTTTTTACTTGAAACATTACGATTATTTAAGTCTCAACAATCTAACCGTCCTCTCCACGATCGGTTGCGAGGTTGGCTGCCTATTTCCGGAGTACGTTCAAACCAGTTGGGTCGCTCGTGAACGATTAGGCTCTTGAAGCCGGCTCTTTAAAGTGAACGACAGCAGCTGACTTTTTTCCACTTTGCTGTTTTTTGTTGGTTTTTTCGTTTGTTTGTTTGTTTTACTCACATTTTCCCATTAACTGTAGTTTTCTTATATTTTTTACTGTATATAGTTTCAAATCTAAGAACAACAAGCACAATGTGTGATTAAACTCTTGTTTTCAGATTGGTCTTTCCATTTAGTATCATTTTTGAACTTGTTGGTTCTTTTTATTGAGCCAAATAAACATGTATTAAATAGTATTTTATTTTATGTTAATTTGTGTTATTTACGCAACAAAACATGAACATAAACTAAATCTGAGGAGCAACGTGAGAACCGAAACACCAGTTTATTCTAAGTGATCCACACAAACCGGCTCTCCAAATAGAGCCTGAATTCCTTTCACTAATTCAAAAAGCAGCGCTTCGTGCTCTGATTGGACGGACGCTCCTCGAATGACGTTGACCCCGGTGTGCTTGTTTTATCGCCCAGCGTCTCCAGTAGTATGCTTTACATGGATACGTGGATACGTGTCCGCCGGAGCAGTTGCTCCGGTTTTCCTTATATGTAAAACAATTCAACACCGTTCACAAGGAACCATAGTTTATGATAAGCTTATGAAGCATTTTTTGTTTATCAAAATATATGCATTTACAGCCGCATATTATTTTCTTGCTTTTATTTGAACATAAACATTTTGGAGCTTCACAAACTATCACCTGAATCAAAACACTTTCCATAAATCGAATCTGTTGCCTTTGTAATATTTATTTGTTTGATGGTTAATTATAAAAACATGAATGCATAAAAATAAATTAATGATCCAGAAACAGACAAAAAAGCAAAACCCGTATTATTACGGTTTAAGTACTAAAGTTAGAGAATAAATAAAGTTGTTTTTTTTTTTTCTTAAAAAATAAATAATTAAAAGGATTGATTTGAAAGCAGTGCCAACAAACAGTTAAGTTAAATTAATTCCTCCCAACTTAAATTCCACCATCACTTTGCAAGATTGTTGTTATTTCAAAAAAAGATTACAGAAAATATGTCTTTCAAAATAGCTTGAAATTTGTGGATGTAGCCTCAAGGGATATTTAAAACATTAATGTGGGATGGAAGGTTTTGTGAAACACTGGATAATGTGAATCGGCAGACTTCGCCTTGGACATTACTATGTTTTGTTCCATGTTGGATTCTTGATAAGCAATTAGATTTGTTAAGGGTGCTTTCTCAAATGCTCATCTTTATTAAAACAGTGCATAGACATGTATCTACAAAACAGAAAGATGTACAAGTAAATGGATGGAAACGGGTGAGTACGAGTTTAGAAGCACTTCCTGTGGACAATAGAGGGACCGGCTTCATCGTACTCCTGTTTGCTGATCCACATCTGCTGGAAAGTGGACAAAGAAGCCAGGATGGAGCCACCGATCCACACAGAGTACTTCCTCTCAGGTGGAGCAATAATCTAGATAGGGTATAAGAGGGTAAGAGCTTTATAAGAGGTACAACTGTGGTGTTAGGTTAACTAAAAGCCTTTATATTCCTCTCACCTTGATCTTCATGGTGCTTGGTGCCAGCGCCGTGATCTCCTTCTGCATACGGTCAGCAATACCAGGATACATTGTGGTGCCACCAGATAGCACATTGTTGGCATACAGGTCCTTGCGGATGTCTATGTCGCATTTCATGATGCTGTTGTATGCAGTTTCATGAATTCCAGCAGATTCCATACCTTATGGAAAACAAGCACAATTTATTGATATTTCTGAGTAAAAATAAAGATTTAAATAAAAAGCCTACATTCGGTGCACAGAAACGTACCAATAAAAGAAGGCTGGAAGAGGGTCTCCGGGCAACGGAAACGTTCATTCCCAATGGTAATGACTTGTCCATCAGGAAGTTCATAGCTTTTTTCCAGTGAGGAAGAGGAGGCAGCAGTGGCCATCTCATTTTCAAAATCTAGAGCCACGTAGCACAACTTCTCCTTAATGTCTCGCACAATCTCGCGCTCAGCTAAAAAGATGAAAAGTTTAAGTAATTAGGAAAACAGAATCAGCCTCTCTAACAAATGTATGACACATATCTCCCTACCAGTTGTGACGAAGGAGTAGCCACGCTCAGTCAGGATCTTCATCAGGTAGTCGGTCAGGTCACGGCCGGCGAGATCGAGACGCATGATGGCATGTGGCAGAGCATAACCCTCATAGATCGGGACATTGTGGGTAACACCGTCACCAGAGTCCAGCACAATTCCTGTAGAAACACCAGAACACAGACATTTAGTGACGTTTCCAGGCCTATGAAGGTAGATTGTGATCCTAATCAAGCAAAATTCAAATTGTCCAACACACAGCATAAAATTGTGCCCTCCATACTGAAAAATGCTGGAGCACAAGAAAAAAAATGCTGACCTGTGGTACGACCAGAAGCATACAGGGAGAGCACAGCCTGGATGGCCACATACATGGCAGGAACATTGAAGGTCTCAAACATAATCTGAAAAAAAAGACAATTTAAACAAAAAGGAATTGCAACTTATGGAATGATGTGACAGAAATGTTTGGACAGCACACCTGAGTCATCTTCTCCCTATTGGCTTTAGGGTTCAGTGGGGCCTCAGTGAGGAGAGTGGGGTGCTCCTCAGGAGCTACACGCAGTTCATTGTAAAAAGTGTGATGCCAGATCTGACGGAAAAAAAAAAGAAGAACCAGCCTGCATCAGGTAGGGAACAACTGCTGGATGGATAAACAACAGGCTGTGAAGATAAAGGGAAATCTAAGAATAAGGCCACTTGTTGCTTTGGCGGTGGATCTGGCTGTAAATTGTAGCAAATGTTGAAGACCAGCTGTTGTGATGGCTTTAGGAAAGCCTCTTTGACAACACACACACACACACACCTTCTCCATGTCATCCCAGTTGGTGATGATACCGTGCTCAATTGGGTACTTCAGAGTCAGAATACCCCTTTTGCTCTGGGCCTCATCACCCACGTAGCTGTCTTTCTGACCCATACCCACCATCACACCCTGAGAGGAAACAGGAGAGACATTTTTACAGTCACAATTCAGGAATACGTTTTTGATTAAAATCTATTTGTGTACGTTGGGTTTTATCTTCACCATACCTGGTGGCGGGGCCTTCCGACGATGGAAGGGAAGACAGCCCGGGGAGCATCGTCTCCAGCGAATCCAGCCTTAACCAAGCCTGAGCCGTTGTCGCACACGAGTGCGGTAGTCTCATCGTCGTCACACATGATTGTGGTTTAATCTGGTGGTCTAAAATTCAAGCATGAAGGATTCAAACAAGATTTAAAAAAAATATTACTTGCTTCTTGGTTGTTTACTCATCCCTGTTTTTTTTTCAGCCTGATATAAGTCAAGTTTTTTTTAAAAAATAATTATCAAGGAGTCACAGTTTTAATCCGTCTTTGTTTCAATTTTATCAAAACCTTTGTGACGAGGTTGTCTACTGCTAAATTGATGTTTTAATGAAAGTCGGAGGAGACAACAGCCCTTTCATTTAACACAATTCTCAATACCTTTAAGCACTTACCAAATTTTGATCCTGGAATATTTTTTTTAAGACATAATAAAACTCAATTGTATATTTTTTGCACTTTGTTCTGGGAGATATCTTAACAATACTCTACAACCTGATACTTTTCTTTTTGTTTGACGGTTAAAAGTTCATGTGAAATGTCTGTAACTGAAGAGTGTTACTTCTATCCTTAAGGTATTCCTTAAACCTTGTCTTGTGACTGTATTGTTTTATTCTGTATAACTGTATGCCCCCTACAACATATTTACCTTGAAAAGAAAGACACATTTCCTTGTATTTTATAGCAACAGAACCCGCCATACTGTTTGATTAAGATGCCATAGGAGGGTACCTTCAAAATCTACACTGAATGCAATCAGCAAGCGTTGTTCTACGTATTTATAATATATTAGCTGTGTTTAAAGACAAAATAATGTTGGTTGTTCGTTATGATACCTGCCAGTAATAACTGTAAGTTGTTAAATAATTGCAAATACAAATCACATCAACGGAAGCTATGTATGAGGTGGTAATAATTGTGCTATTTTGGAGCTGGATTAGTCATAAACCTCTGATAGCATATCTTCCCAACAATAATAATCTCCAAAAGCTGTTTAGGTTTAACCAAAGAGGTCTATTTTAGGATTTTGTCCCCCCCTTCCAATCTGCTAAACAGAGTGCAAAAAGTGACACATCAGAAGTGGCTGGACTGTGGCACTTTTGTTTTGCAATTATAAAACCTCAGCTGCCTATTGTCTTGATTAGTTGAACCCTATCCTTATAAATGCTGCACCCCTTCAAGTATTTTAACAACAAAAAATTAGTTTTTACCTTCATATTGGCATGTTTTTCATTTACTTTTTCTAAATTACAGGCAAAGTTATTTCAGTACCATTTTGTAATTCAGCCTTAACATCATCCACTTTTAGCTTTAAACATATCAGTATATCTATTTGAAAGTCCGAATATGTCAGTCTGTCCTTATTCATTAATCTATTTGAACCTTAAGCTGTGGACCAGCAACAATGAAATCAGAACTACAAATATTCTTTGAGTCTCAGAGAGACAGTCTATGCAAAGTACTTACCAAGGTGCACTGGCAGGCAGATACTTCCACTGGGACGAGAGTTCATGGTATGGAGAGTCCCTTATATAGCCCCCACATTGCATCTAGGAAAGGGGGGTTGGACCCAGGCTTCAGACAAGCCCAAATAAGAACTTCCAGCACATCGGCAAGATTCAGGAAAAGTGTCTTTAACATACATGGATGGGCTTTGCTCTTCAGGTAAAATAACTAAACCACTAGAATGACTTAATAAGTAAATGTGTTAAAAAAGAAAAAAGAAAAAGGAGTTTAATGGATTGCTGTGAGATGCTCTTTAAAATAAAAGTGACCAGGTTTGGTATTATTTTCTCTGTATTTTTATAATTTAGAACACTTTAATGACAAAATCTTACTATTTTATGATCATGTTTTCATTTCTAGAAAGTTGTAAGCATTATAAATGGCTGCACAGTCAGGTCGTAACCCCTAGATGTATCAGTGCTCTTGAATACAACAAGTAGGCCCACTTAATGGACTCAGTAAATGCAGCGTCACTGGCGTCTTATTAAGGAGATGAGAACATTGTATGTGTCTGTAAATCATCCTGCCGGTGTGTGTGTGTTTTAAATCTTGTGAGTGTGTCTGGAACAGCTGATGGTAACAAAAGCTGGGCTCAGTGTGTCTTATCTGACGTCTGAGTGGTCCTTTCTGATTGGCTCAGCCGTTTCCATGTAGGGTGATTGGAAGGGCCAGAGTCATTTATGAGCAAGCAGCGAGTTTGAAAAGAGAAGCTCCATATTTGTGATACCCACAAGCTGCAAAATATTTTTCACAGTGTGTTCAGTGCCATATGAGGGAATATTGTCACTTCCAGTAAGCGTGCAAATATTTGAGGTGCTAGTCAGAATTCTGTTGTTTCATGGACAAATCTAACAAAATGTACCGATTTATAATTGTGGAAACATTTTTCCGCCCTGAAACTGTGTATGGAAGCATGGCATATAAAATGTAAAGTTGTGTCACAGCCGAAGGAATGAAGCAGCATTCCTTTGCACCAGATTGCCAACCATATAATTCTATTTTTAACCTCCTCTAAAAAGATAGCAGCCGGGTACAACATATTTATAAAATACCTCTAAAAAAAAGAGACGGTTTGAACTTGTCCTTTTTGATCACCCTCTGGATCCACTGCGCCTCCTTTTCAACTCATGAGATTTGTGGCTATAGTTTAGATCTTTTGTTTCTTATTTTTTAGAAAATGTGAATTTCTGCCAGAAATGGAGGAATATACGTTGTTAAAAGAAAGAAAAGAGTACTAACAAACAGAGGTTCCCTAATATGCTGCCACCTTGAAGAGCGCAATTCTGGAATTGCATTGAATTTTTTCTGCATGTCAACACAGTTAAAGAAGAAGTTGCAAAGGACAGTAAGGGAACCTTGACAGCATTGTTTGATAAGTAGGAGTCTAATAAGTCTCATACATATCAGTTACTATCTCATATTTATGAGATACAATCCAATAATTATGATATAGCATCTCATTGTTATGAGATAGTCAAGTCATAAATATGAGATAGAAGTATATTTTTTTCATCAGGGTAGCGTAAATGGGCTTTCATGCAAGATAAACTCCGTTGTTTTGTTGTATGTTAAAAAATAGCTAGTGAGATTGAAATGATTTCATTTGATTAAAAATGATTAAAGTCATTTCATTTACAGAAATATATCTTTTAAAGAAAAACTCAAATGGAAAGCATGTACTTAAGAAGGCTGTTAAACATCTTTTTTTTTCCAACTTAATTATGCATACTCTCAATAAAAAGCTTCCAAGAATCAGAAACAAATCTAATCAAAAACATATATAATAATAATAATAATAATAATAATAACATTGGCGCCCTCTACAGGCCATTCTTGGAGAAGACACTCGATGACGTATCACCTGCGACACGCAGCTCTAACAGCCACGCGCCAACGTCACCCTTGTTATGGTCGCACGTCGACAGCTTTGAAACTACAGTTTAAGGATTAACGCGGCTACTTTGCAACACTTTGTGTGCGCAAAGCTGTAAAGTTTCGGCTTACGAGGAACCGTGCAGCCGGAGCACCTCGGTAGCGGCGGGTCTTCCTCTTTCCGACGCCTGGAAGTAAGGGAGCACAGACGGGGACTGTCATGTAGCTGTGGAGGCAGAAGGATGAGCACGCCTACAGCCTGGACTGAAGACCACGCAGTGCAGCAGGAACATGAACTGGAGGCGCTCGCTTCTATCTTCGGAGATGACTTCCAGGATTTGCGACACCAGGATCCTTGGAAGGTAACTGGGGTCGCATCCATTCATTGTAGCTGTCGAAACTTTGGATTGCACTTGAGCCTGATAGCCGAGTACAGTAACGGCTGACCGCTCTGGTGTTTCAGGTCAAGAGGCCTCCAGAGGTGCACCTCTGCCTGCGGCCCAGTGGGCTGAATAACGGCCAGGAGTGCTACGTGACCGTGGAGCTGCTGGTGAAATGCCCTCCCACGTACCCGGACTTGTGAGTACAGAGCTCAGCTACCTGGTGGGATCCTGCACTCAGTCTAGTACAGATGTCAGCAAATGCAGCTGCTGCTGATCGGGTTTTTGTGATATTTTATGTAGAGAAATACAATTGTGTGTAAGTTACTTTGCGTTTTTTTTTTTTTTGTAGTTGTTTTTAAAGAACCCTGAACTGGTCAGGAAAAAGCAATGCTTATTATTATCGTTGTCATCTTTTATATATAATTGTGATTTGTTTTATGCGTTTTTTAATCCTATAATATAATAAGGCTTTTTTTTCCTGCCTATTCTAGAGATGTTTAAAAAAATTATCTGGGCGAGAATAAATAAATAAATAAATTCACAGGATTTCAAGATTATTTCCAGCATCAAAATTACCTCCCTATTTTTTTTTTACTGCATCTTTGTGTATGTTGATGCATTAAAAGACTGGAAATCGTAGTCATTATTATTTTTTGGGCGCATTAAAGATTTAATGATTGAAAGAGAGCAATATGTAATCAGGTCATTTCTTTCGACTACGATTGGTTAGTTTATTTTTGTTTTTGTTTCTTTTTGTCATTGTTGTTTCTTTTTCTTGGTCCCTTGCAATTACAAACCACTGTCTAAATGTGCAATTTTGGCCGAGTTGCAGTAAAAATATGTTTTATTGTTTGCTAGTTAAAATAATCTTTATCCCTCTTTTAGATGTATGCAAGAAAACATAGTTTATACACTTTCTGATAAAAGCAGATTGATAGTCATTGCTGTTTTGAAAATATGAACATACTGAAAAAAAAGCAAAATAAGATAAAAAATTTTTCACAGAGAATAATAAGTAGAGCCTGAAACAGTATTTTGACAGTACAGTACAATTAAATTGCTTTGTGGAGACATGGCACATCAATAAATTAACATTACTGTATAGCACTATATTTCCTTCTAGTTAACCTTTCATTATTATATATATATATATATATATATATATATATATATATATATATACATACATTTTCAACACTAATAGCGACCTCATCCCTACATTATTTCCATCATTCAGTTAAACACTATAAACAACTGTGCTGCTTCTCGGTCACTTGACCTAACAAATACCACGTGCACCAACAGACCTCCGGAGCTGGAGCTAAAGAATGCCAAAGGTCTGTCAAACGAGAATATTCAGCACCTACAGAGTGAACTAACCAAGCTGGCGGCAGCGAGATGTGGAGAGGTGAGGACGCACGGCTTCCTCTGGTACGCCGATTTCTGGCGACTAACTTTTGCCTCCGTCCTCCAGGTGATGATTTATGAGCTAGCGGATCACATCCAGGGCTTCCTGAGCGAGCACAACAAGCCACCACCACGGTCCTTTCACGAGGAGATGCTGAAGAACCAGAGGAGGCAGCAGGAGAAAATGGCCCTGGAGGAGCAACAAAGGATGGACCAGCGCCGCAAGCAGGAGGAGGAAATGGTGAGGAGGAAAACAAATACTCTTACTTGGTGCTTTAAAGTATTTCATCAAACCCTTTTTCAGTAACACTAAACTATTAAGCTTTATTCAGTTCTTCCATTTTTTATTTTGTTTGTCCTGCAAATAAATAAAAACCATTAATCACTGCCATAGTTTTTTTTTATTTTTTTATCCGTTATGTTGAGTGTTTATTTGCACCTCTGTAGGAAAAGGAGATCATGGCTGTTATCCAAAGGAGGGAGGAAGAGAAGCGAGAAGAAAAAAGAAGAAAAGAAATGGCCAAACAGGTGTTTGTCCAAATTTTTTTCCACAAATGTGTGTTTGCGTACATGTTTAACACATTTGTTTTAGTGAAACCTTAAATGCTTTCAAAGTGAAATTTCTCCAAAGCCCCCTTTTTTTTACTGAGCATTTTATTGCACTGTTTTGTTTGTTTCCACTGTAAAAGTCGGCCATACATCCAACCAGTACCACATCATCTCTGGGAGCTCTCCGAAAAGCAAAGGAACTGCATGGTTATTGTGGAGCTACCAGGGGTCACAGCCCACACTACATTGAATTCGAGGCAGAAAAAAAGGCATTGCTTGCGACATGAGCAAGACGTCCTAATGCATCATGTTTGTCATCACACTAGTCTGAAGCTGCTTTACTTTATCGCTGCTTGCAAGACAAACAAATATATTATTGTATAATTTTATAGACTTGAACAAATATGAAAAATCATAGGTGAAGCATCTTTTTTACTTACCAGGCTATGTGTAGCATTTCTGTTAAGCAGGAGGGTGCAGGCTAGGCATCTGAGAGGATAGCCTACATCATTAACCAATTAACATCTGCTCTTTGTTTGTGTTAATCTACGAGCAGGAGAGCAAAAATATTTAAAACTCTCCCCATTGAGCTCTTGAAAGCTACAAAAAAACTCTAAACATGTCACTTGTACATGTTAATAGTTTTTTTTTCTTTATGTTCAAAGGAGCGACTTGAGAGCGTGGAGCAAACGTCTGTGTTGGGGAGCCCACCGAGCCCCGGAGGACTAAGTGCTGAACTGACCGAGGCCAGGAAAGCTTCTGTTAATAACCGTCGTCGCACTACCTCCAACACACGCCACAGGTATGCCACCTACACGGATATGGGCCCATCTATAGCTTTACTGCAGCATTGCTTGAAAATCCCATGTGTTTCTAGACGCGACACAAATAACGAAGATGGCCACCGCGCGCAGGAGCTGCTTCACTTCAACAGTAGCGTGTTTGGAGAACTTGTTGTCCACAAAGGGAAATGTTTAGGTGAGACCTGGCAGAGGGAATGCAACAAATATTTTCCTCTTAAGTCGTAAGAGAATCTGAGAGGGGGTTTTTTTTTTGGTTTTTTTCTGACAGGTGAGAGCGAGCGACTCGGGCGGAGTGTTTATTGTGGCTTTGAAGTGAACTCTGGAGACTTTTCTGTCATCTACGAATGGTCGCTACACTGGAGCAAGAAGATCGGCAAATTCTTCACCAGCCAGGAGAAAGTAAAGATCGAGGGCTGCAAAAAGCAGGTAAGTCGGCGGCATTTAGCTTTTGTTTTGTGTGTTTTCTTTTTTTAATATATTGTTTGTCAAAGCAGTACTGATCTTTATATTGTAGCATGCTATATAGATAAAGTTGTACTTGCATTTAGACGTTTAACATTTTATTCCGTCTATTTGGGAGGTCGTGATCAAGATGTTTTGTCCAACGTTCTAAACCAAGTCATTAGGGTTAGGCATTTACTGATACAGACTCCCAGTTCAACCACATTCAAGTTTATAGAATTAGTGCCACATGCATTGTATTCTTAAAAAAACATAGATTTCTTTCCTTCCTTGTATCCTTCTATTCTTCCTTGATCTTGTTTCTTTTAAGCCTTTATTTCTAGTGTGCTTTTTTCCTTCCTTCCTTTCCTTTTTGTGTCCTTAGTGCCACCATTATGCTATTTATTTTTCTATCTCTTTCTTTTCTGGAAATTTGAGCCAGAAAAAGTGCTAAATGTAAAAAAAAAAAAAAAAGAAGAAGAACCATCTGGGTTGACTGGGTATATAATCAGAAACCTTTATTGTCTTTATTAAATTGCTTGTAGATTCATGCAGCAGAAAATGAGTTGAACTCCCTCCTGCGGCTAGATCACCCAAACCTGGTGCATTACATGGCGCTTTGCTCCTCTGAAAAGGAGGACTGCGTTGTGGTAAACCTACTGGTTGAACATGTGCCTGGGATTAATCTAAACCAAAGCTTGACGAGTCAGACCCCGCTTCCTCTGGATAAACTCTGCCATTACACGGCTCAGCTACTAGCCGCCCTCAACTATCTTCATTCCAACTCCGTGGTGCACAAACAGCTGGGTGCCTCCAGCGTGCTGGTAGACTCTGAGGGCAACGTTAGACTGACCGACTACAGCTTATCAAGAAGGTTCGGCGACATCTGCAAAGATGACATCTTTGAACAGGCGCGGGTTCGCTTTTCCGAGGAAACGGCAATGCCAACGAAAACGGGGAAGAAAGGGGACGTGTGGAACCTGGGACTGTTGCTGCTGGCTCTGAGTCAGGGTAAAGAAGTGAAGGAGTATCCAGTTACTGTACCAAGCAGCCTGCCTGCTGATTTTCAGGATTTCCTTCACAAGTATGTATAAATTAGCACCTAACCACTTACACCAAGTATTTTACAACAAATCATCTCCCAAGAAACTTAATGTAATTTAATGTTTTCTCAAAAGGTAATATAATGATGTATCACACTTTTAGAGAGACACTTTTAAATATTATCACACTTTTAGAGAGAAAAGACTTCTAAGAAATTCTGTGTTGTCTGGGATATGAGAGGCTATCAACGACGCAATGTGCACATTTTATTCAAAGATCATCCAAATAATTTCTTTTTTTATTCTAAAAGTGATGGCAGCAATATTTTCACATTGTAATTTAATGGATCATAGGTATTTTAGACTTGATGTCTTGGTTTATTATTTTACTTAGTTTTACATTAAAATTCCTGATGGCAACTATCTTTTGGGTTTAGATGCATCTGCTTGAATGATGCTGACTGCTGGACAACTCAGCAGCTTCTGGACCACTCGTTCCTCAAGCCGCCCTCACCCAAGAATCTACCTCCGTACCAGGACACCAGCCCAGAGGGTGAGTTGGATGAAATGGCTGAAAACATGAAGCATTCGGTGTCACTGAGGCAAGGGAAATTTCCTTTTACGACTTATTTTCTTGATCAAAGATTGTGTAATTGATTTATCTATTAAGTGCATCCTCACTCATAATCTTAAAAAATGTTACAAAACTAAAAAAGAGACTTGACTCTTTAAGAACTTCCAAAATAACTTAAAGTCTTATCATTTATAAATAGTGTGTATTAATGAGAATAACATTGGATTGGAAATCACCTGACGTTGGTCATCGGCTGATTTATTGGTGAAGCTCTGTTTCAGATGTTTGAATTATTTTTGTCTCTTTGAGTTTATCTCCTTTTATAAATGTACTTTCAAAAATCCAGGTATATATATATATATATATATAGACTTTCACGTTTAGGAACTTTTAGTGTTTGTTGACATCTTGCAAATAAAGCTTTAACGTGACGATGTTATAACGTTTTCAGATCTGGCAGTGGACTTTGGGTCAACGGTTGTCCCCCGAAGTCACATCCTTGATTCTCCGTTTAGTTCAGGGATGCAGAGGCAGTTTTCTCGCTACTTTGATGAGTTTGAGGAGCTACAGCTCCTGGGAAAAGGAGCTTTTGGAGCTGTTATTAAGGTACACTGCCCCCCCCCCCCCCCCAATTAAATGTAAAACACCACTGTTAAAGCTGCATTTGTTCTGTTTCCACTGTTTCTGTGCACAGGTTCAAAACAAGCTGGATGGTTGTTACTACGCTGTGAAGCGAATCCAAGTCAATCCGACTAGTAAGCAGTTCAGGCGGATCAAAGGGGAGGTGACGCTGCTTTCCCGCCTAAACCACGAGAACATCGTTCGCTATTACAACGCCTGGATCGAGCGGCACGAGTTGCCGTCAACGGGTGTGCTGAGCAACAGCGACAGTTCGGACCCTCAGAGCACGCCTGACAAACATCCACAGCGCTGCGTTCCGCCGCGGCGCATTAACGACCTCGGCCTGCCCGACAATGTGGAGGAGCTGGCAGCGCCTCCGGCGGTGTCGAGCTCCGTGGAGTGGTCCACCTCCATTGAGAGGTCCTCCAGTGCGAAGTGCACCGGACACCAGTCCAGCGATGAGGACGAAGACGATTATGAGGACGACGTATTTGGTGCCTCGTTTCTGTACGTTTTTAACATTCATTTCAGTTCTTTCACACCAAGTCTTCACACATATCAAATGTTTCCTTTTTGATAGTTTTGTTTCTTTTTTAGACCATCAGACAGCGACTCAAGGAGCGACATCATCTTTGATAATGGGGATGACAGCATAGAGGAGATATATCAGGTCTGAACATTTTCTACATTTATTCATCATTGCTACAATATATTTGGAGCTTATTGTATACTGTACTAATAATCTAGCTTTGATCGAACTTTAGCTTGATAAGTGTTTGGTTGTTATAATATTTATGTAGAAGCCCAAAATGATTTAAGAGTTGACAGTAGTAGCTATAAACACACCAGTTTAATTATATTTATGTTAAAACTATATGGTCTAAATCATTAAGAGCATCCATAGAGCCAGGTTTAACCACACACACTCTAATATGGCCACATATGCATACACTGATATGTAAATCAGTAGGTAACTTTGGGCTAAATGCCTTGCCCAGAGGCATGTTGACACGTGAACGGAGTGAAAGCTCGATTCAGGTGCACCATTGTCTGACTGCAATGTGAATGCTGTCCCCATAGTTATATTTTTGCAGTGTTACTATGAATCTGGAAGCTTAAACCTTGTTTTATTAATGTACAGATGGACGCAAGAAAAAGACCAGCAACAACGGACACAACTGAAAGCTCCGACTCCAATCATAACCTTTCAATTGCACATTACTTGTACATACAGGTTAGTGTCTCTCTCTAATGACCTTCTTTACCCACCAAGCCCATTGACCCTTTGTTAGAAATGACCTGATACGTTTTAAACATAGTGTGCAGAG
Organism: Orestias chungarensis; assembly: GCA_032876305.1. NCBI lineage: Eukaryota > Metazoa > Chordata > Actinopteri > Cyprinodontiformes > Cyprinodontidae > Orestias > Orestias chungarensis. The sequence continues at coordinate 1,829,589 of JAVLVB010000602.1, forward strand.
TCACTCATGTCGCAGAGACATTGTTGCTTAATGCAACATCACTCTAGTCTGAAGCCTCTAAGTTAGATTCGTTTTTTTTTAATCGTCTAACTGCAGGGAAATTCTTTTGCAACTTCAGCAGTCACAGGCAATCAAGGGAATTGGGTTTACACCAAGATAAAAACATAAATTATATATTTTTTAAATTAGAAGACAGAATAAAATACTATTTTGTAAGGTAAAAATTACTTTTGGAATAGTTTAATCTTAGATATTTATATTGGTTTTGGCAAATATTTCCATTCAGGTCATCTGGTTTTCAGAATAAAAGGGCTCGACAATAAGGGGAAAAAAAGACCCATAATGATGCATCATTTACTGACTACAGCCCTCCTGCGTAGAACAGCCTTCATGCAAAAGGGAAACGGAGACTTTAGAAATTTAAAAAAAGTTATAATTAATATGTATCTTTGGGTTTTTTACTGGATTTGAGCATTTTAGATTATTTGTTCTTGAATGATAACCTTCTCTGTGTTTAAAACACTTTAAGCTTGATTTTTAAATTGGCTTTTTTATGATTTGAATTTCCTTTTATCACTCCTATAACAGTTTCATAATCTATGCTTCTTAATTTTTTTTTGTTTTCTTCCTCATAATCATCATTTTCATCAAAACTATTGTCTTTTTCAGCTCATCAGTTGTTTCATCCAAAGTTAGGCGTCTTGTGTTGGCAGTTGTCAGTGCTTTGTAAATGAACATTTTATTGATTGATTTATTGATTGTGGCCCTCACAGATGGAATACTGTGAAAAGAGCACTTTAAGAGACACAATAGATCAAAGCCTGTATCTGGACAGGAATCGGTTATGGAGATTGTTCAGGGAGATCCTAGATGGTCTTGCTTACATCCATGAGCAGGTTTGGAACTATTTAAATACACTCTAGCGTTAATGTCGAATCAACAGTGTCTGTCATTATAACCTTGGATCTTTTTTAGGGCATGATTCATAGGGACTTGAAGCCGGTGAATATCTTCTTGGATTCTCAGGACCAGGTGAAAATCGGAGACTTCGGCCTGGCGACAGATCATCCTGCTAATGTGGTATGTAGTGATGAATGCCTAACGGAAAGTGTGGAGAATCTGTCTTGGTTTGAGCTTTTGAAAAATGCTTTCAAACAGGCAGCAGGTAAATTTGAACCGGAGGATAGTGGTTCTGCTGGGATGCCCAAACCTGACCCTTCAGGTGCTGTTTTGACATACTAAATGAAACGTAAACTCTGATAAGTACGGAGGTTGAGTCCCCTCACTGACACTGTTGCAATTACTGCCTTTAGGTAACATGACAGGAATGGTTGGAACAGCCCTTTATGTCAGTCCGGAGGTCCAAGGAAACACCAAAGCTACATATAACCAGGTAAGAAAAAAGCACCCAACAAAACTTTAAATTGTGTTTTGATTGTCTTGAATATTAATACCTTCATCAATATATATATTTATTTATTTATTTATTTATTTATTTATTTTTACAGAAAGTCGACCTGTTTAGCCTGGGCATCATACTCTTCGAAATGTCCTACAAGCCATTTGCGACCGGTGCAGAGCGCATCTCTGTCTTAAACCAGCTACGGATGGTACATCATGAGAAGCAAATTGAGCTAAACGCTTTTATCCAAACATCGAAACCTGACTCCTTTTTCATTTCTACCCCTTGGAAACAATGCAGGAGTCTATTTCCTTCCCGGCAGATTTTCCTGAGCATGAGCAGGGAACCCTGGTGAGAGGGGCTCAACAAAATGTTATTTCTGTGCTCCGTACTTTGAAGTTTCAGTCTTAACGGTATGGGTCAATTCTCCGTTGTCAGAGGAAGGTAATAGAATGGCTGCTGAAGCATGACCCGGCCCTCCGGCCCACCGCCCAAGAGTTGGTTAAGAGTGAGCTGCTGCCGCCGCCTCAGATGGAGGAATCGGAGCTGCATGAGGTGTTGCAGCACACGATGTCTAACATCAGTGGCAAGGCCTACCGCACCATGGTGGGGCAGTTGTTTTCCCAAAACACCTCACCTGTCATGGATTATGCTTATGACATGGACGTGCACAAGGTACTACACGAACTACAAAGATGAAGGGAACACTCAAATAACACATTCTAGATCTGAATGAATGAAACATTCTCATTGAATTCTGTACAAAGTTGAATGTGCTGACAGGAAAATCACACCAAAAAATCATCAATGGAAATCAAATTTATTGACCAATGGAGGCCTGGATTTGGAGTCACACACAAAATTAAAGTGGAAAAACACACTACAGGCTGATCCAACATTGATGTAAGGTCCTTAAAACAAGTCGAAATGAGGCTCAGTATTGTGTTTGGCCTCCACTGGCCTGTATGAGCTCCCTACAATGCCTTGGCATGCGACTGATGAGACGGCTGATGGTCTCCTGATGGATCTCCTCCCAGACCTGGACTAAAGCTAGACATGATGTCCCAGATGTGCTCAAACAGATTCAGGTCTTGCAGGAACTGCTGACACACTTCATTCACATGAGGTCTAGCATTGTCCTGCACTCGGAGGAACCCACAGCAAACCGCACCAGCATATGGTCTCACAAGGGGTCTGCGGATCTCATCTGGATACCTAATGGAAGTCAGGCTACCTCTGGCGAGCACATGGGGGGCTGTACGGCCCTCCAAAGAAATGCCGCCCCAACCATTACTGACCCACTGCCAAACAGGTCATGCTGAAGGATGTTGCAGGCAGCAAATCGCTCTCCACTGCGTCTCTAGAGTCTGTCACTTCTGTCACATGTGAACCTGTTTTCATCTGTGAAGAGCACAGCCCCCATTTGTGGACGTTGAGCCCTCATACCATCCTCATGGAGTCGGTTTCTAACCGTTCGTGCAGACACATGCACATTTGTGGCTTGCTGGGGGTCCAACATTTTGCAGGTCTCTGGCAGTGCTCCCCATGTTCCTCCTTGCACAAAGGCGGAGGTAGCGGTCTTGCTGATGGGTCGTTGCCCTCCTCCGCGTCTCCTGGTGTACTGGCAGGTCTCCTGGTAGCGCCTCCAGGTTCTGGACGCTACGCTGACAGACACAGCAACCCTTCTTACCACAGCTCGCATTGATGTTCCATCCTGGATGTGCTGCACTACCTGAGCCACTTGTGCAGGTTGTATAGTCCATCTCATGCTACCAGGAGTGTGAAAGCACAACCAACATTCAAAAAAAGACCAAAACATCAGCCTGAGAACATAGGTACTGAGAAGTGGTCTGTGGTCTCCACCCGCAGAATCACTCCTTTATTAAGTGTGTCTTGCTAATCACCAAAGATTTCCACCTGTTGTCTATTCCATTTGCACAACAGCATGTAAAATTGATTGTCAATCAGTGTTGCTTTCTAAGTGGACAGTTTAATTTCAAAGAAGTTTGATTTACTTGGAGTTTTATTGTGTTGTTTAAGTGTTCCCTTTATTTTTTTGAGCAGTATACACATCACTGCAACGTTACTGCGAATATATTATTTCAACAGAAAAGCTGCACTTCAATTGAATATCTTGCGTTGCACAGCTAATATTCTTTCCTCCCTTTCACATCTGTTCTTTCTTCTACTCTGGTGAGCTTTTTAGCCTTTTGGACAATATCATTAATGGGTTTGTGGGCATTGGCTGCTGAATAAAATTACATGGTAAAATAGTACATTATCATCTAAAATGCAAGATCAGTCATTTTTAAATATAACGGCCAACAGTTGCTGCACTCCAATTGGAGTTTGGAGTTTAAATGTTCACTGATATATTCCAGATATATTGTGCAGCTGTAGCTGGAATTCACAGCATAAAATCAACTACTCCTGTTACAACCTCCTGTATGTAAATTATATTTCAAGAAGTAAATTATTGTGAATACTTCCTGAATATTGGAAAAGTATTTTTTAAACTAAAAAATGTCTTTTAAACAAAAGAAAACATCATAAAATGTCCCCCGATTTCATCTTATTAAATTGGAGAATAAATGAAGAAAAAGACGGCATCTCAGGTCTTGATGCACGAATGACATTTGTGCAGGAGAGGAACTATAACATCCTCAGAAGGTTGGAGCGAATCAATTTCCTTCCTATTCATTCTTCCCCTCAATACCTCTAGATGTCACTGCGGGGCTATTTCTTTCCCTGTTCCCACACTTTATTTAAACTGGTGCGTAGATGGGCTTTTTTTTTTCTTTTACATGCTGCAATGACCTCTCTAACAGGGGCTGTTTGTTTGCTCTCCATTTAGGGCAACTTCAACTTCAGCAGCACCAAATTGCAGCAACATGTGTATGAAAGCGTCACCAGAATCTTTAAGAAGCACGGTGAGTACGCCAGCCCTGGTTAACGTGTGTGTGTGCGACTAAGTGTTTACCCTTCATCCCAAACTGCTCGCACCGCCTTGGTTGTTTTAAAGACCCCGACATCTGGTCCAGTGTGAGGCTGCCTAACAATAGGCTCACTGTCGGGCAGCACACATTCTGTGCACATGTTTGTGTGGCTTTTCATCCCCAATGACGTGTTTCTGTTTCCCTACTTGCTTACTCTCTTTGGGTTTTGTTCCCGTTGATGTCATTTGTCTTCAGGTGCGGTGCGTCTTCACACGCCACTCCTCCTGCCCAAAAACAGGAAGTTGTACGACAGCAGCGAGCTGGCCTGCTTCATGGATCACAGTGGAATGCTCGTTACGTTGCCCTACGACCTTCGTGTGAGCCCTACAAACATACCACACACACACTGATTTGTGTCCGGACGATCATATGCAAATGTGAGGCTGCAATCAGTGGCTGCTTCAGGAAACCCTGAGGACCAAATGTGCCACTTTGATTGATTACAGCCATGCATACTCTGGCTTTATTGCCATTATCGCTTCAGATACTCCTTTTCAACCCTTTTTTTTCCCACTTCAGATGGCGTTTGCCAGATTTGTTGGCCGCAACAATATAACCCAACTGAAGAGGTAAAGTTGATGAAGCGCTTTGTAGCATAATCATTTAGCATATATGTAAAAGCTCAAAACAATGATAAACATATGTCACGACTCGGATGTTGTTAAGGTGGCATAATTCCTGTCCAGGTACAGCATTGAACGTGTGTTCCGACCCAGAAAGCTGGATCGCGCACACCCCAGAGAGCTTCTGGAGTGCGCTTTCGACATCATCACGCCCGTCACCAACAGCCTGCTCCCCGATGCCGAGACTATTTACACCATCTCTGAAATAGTCCAGGAGTTTCCTGCTCTTCAGGTTATTTTTTCATCTGCTGTCTTTTTTTTTTCCCCCTCATCCTGTTAACCTCCGCGGTTTGTCTTTTTTTTCCTTATGAAACATCTAGTTTTAATGCATCATTCTGTCCTGTGATTGCCATCAGCTCAGCTTCAACTTGTTGTTTCCCCCCTAACTTCCCTTTCACATTCCTAACATACCAAAGTGTGTGTAAGCGGGACTGATTAACATTGTATTTATTGTTTATGTAGTAAATCTACTATGCGTGGCTTTGTTCGCTGCCTTCCATTACAGTCCATTTCCTGACTGAATCCATTGCGGCGCTGCGTCAATCTCCAGGTGCAGCTCTTTTTCCACACCTTATAATCTTGGACAGCCTCATGTCTAGCCTCTATTACATCCCTCGTGCATCCTGTTGCTGATCCTCCGCATTGTCCCACTGTGTGTGGAAAGCTTTAAAGAATGTGTGCAGCAGTCATTATTCGTTGAGATGCTCATTGCGTGAAGGTTGACTGTAATTGCGGCTGAGAGGGTTAAAGGTGTGTTTGTGTTTGCAGGAGAGGAACTATAACATCTACTTGAACCACACGAGTTTACTCAAGGCCATCCTGCTCCATAGTGGTGTCCCAGAGGACAAGCTGGTCCAGGCATCCAACATACTGTGTGATGCTATGGTTAGTCCAAACTGTCGTTGTTTGTGATATAACAATTTCAAAATGTAAAAGCACTGTTTTGGATGATGATTCTAAAACAAATTATATGTTGGAATGTGTTGTTTCAAATTAATCTATGCAGTGTTTTAAATTTCTCAGCTTAAATATTTTAGGCTTCTAACATTATTAACTGAGTAAATAAACTCCTAAATACGTTGCATGGTTCTGTATTGCTTTGACCGAGTCTAGGGGTATGTCTTCAGTAGTTTTGAATATTAAGATAGTCACATTTACCATAGTTAATTTTTGGGGAGCACTTATGGAGGAAGAGCATTTATGAACTGCTTTTTCCAAGCCTTTCCACATAATGTCCATTTACTTAGGTGTGGACCTTGACTGGACCAATATAACACACTAACATGCTCTGAACCTTTTCATTGTAGCGCTGACTACATGTTTAGGTTAATAGTCCTGATGGTTTTCCTGAATTTGGCTCCATCCAACAACTCTTACAAGCTTCTCTGTCCTGGTTTCATATATTCTTTTAACACTAGGCTTCATCGTAAGCCTTTAAATCCACACAACTGCGTCTCAGATCATTCTGATATATACTTCTATGATGCTGCTAAAGGCATTGTAGTAAGCCATTATTAGTAAGCAAGGCATGATGTTCTTTGCATTTCACAATTATAAACTGCTTTGTGTTAGTATGTTAAATTTTTTTTTTGAGTCAACATAAAAAACAAAAACAACAACTTTTGAAACAGTGTAAGCAGGTGTGAGGCACTTTATTGAGGAAAAACTAAAATCTAAAAAAGTTTGTATGTTAAACTTTTATAGTCTACAGCTAGTCAAAACTGTTTCCCCTCTAATGTCGGTTTAGAAAGTTGACTGCTAAAAGTAGAATCAGCAAATAAGTCTTTGGTTTGTGGTCCAATAGGCTGGACAATGGTTTCTTCTAAATGTCGTCTGTCTTGTCCCTTCTGAACTGCATTTAGAGTAACTACAGAAAAAAGGCAGAACAAGTTTGGTCTTTTTTGAAAGGCTTTGCATAATAAAAACGCAAAGGAAGTTATTTTAGATCTAATAATTTTCATCGGTGCTAAAATGAAAATTATTTCTGTTATTTTAATATAACTGTAACTTTATTGCTCCTCTTTGCTGCCTTTCCTACAGAGTGAAAAGTTGACAAGAAGTGAGGTTGAGGCAAAGTTCTGCAACTTTTCCCTTTCAACCAACAGCGTAGGTGTAAACCCGGTTCTTTCAAATATCTTCATTTCCAAAGAGGTTCATTTTAATTCACACGCCCACACATACGGAAATCTTGCTCATGTTTGGCTTTCAGCTGCAAACACTGTACAAGTACATCGAGCAGAAGGGAAGTGTGCAGGAGCTGGCCCCGCTGCTAGCATCGCTCACCAAGCAGAAGACCGCCGTCTCTCAGCTGGCCAAGCAAGGCCTCAAGGACCTGGAGGAGATCGCCGTCCTTCTAAAGAGATTGGGTGTTAAACTGAGGGTGATTTACAATTTAAAGTAACTAAAAACATTTAGCTTTTTCTTCTTTCTTTTCGTATTATCTTTAATGTGGCTCTTTCTACTTTATAGGTGGTGGTCAACTTAGGTTTGGTTTACAAGGTGCAGCATCACTCTGGAGTCATCTTCCAGTTTGTGGCTTTTATCAAAAAACGCAAGAGAACCGTCCCAGATACCATAGCTGCTGGAGGACGTTACGATCACTTGGTAGGTTCAAAAGTCATCCGTGGACATTTTAAATCCAACAAAAACAAACGTGAATTCAATTTGAGTCTGTGTTGATGTTTCCTACTTTTTTAAATATGTTTTTGGTTGTTTAGATCCTGGAATTTCGCGGACCAGCTTCGACCGTGCCGGTCCCCAATGCAGTGGGAGCCAGCATTGCTCTGGATAAAGTCTATGCTGCCATGGCCAATATGGAGGAGCCAGTGAGACACACAGACACATACACACAGAAATCTGACATTCCTAATTATTGTAATGGAGGAGCTCAAGGCAGAGTTTCATATTTAATGACACCTTTTTGCAGCCGTCAGCCGCCATGGTGCCACTTTTAGAAACGCGCTAATAGCTATGATCAGTGCACATCCTCTCTCCAAGGAGTTATTTTAAGAGGCATAGCAATTTATATACGTATTTTAAAATCAGACAGAGGAAACTATTTGAAGTAACTCAATTGTTTGCCCTTTTTACACTTTTTGCCATATTTAATCATATCTGTTCTTTGTTTTAGCCAGTGGTTAGTTCCTGCGATGTTCTGGTGGTCCCAGTGGGACATTCTTCCATGTCCAAAGCTACCGGTGTTGTCCAGAAGCTGTGGAGTTCTGGTGTTTCTGCGGACATTGCCTACGACGTCTTACAGGTTAGCTGGCTGACTTGATCTCTGTATAAGAACCAAAAAAAATTAGAGGAAACGACCTCATTCATTAAGATTTTGTCAAACATAATAATTGATCGGATTTTACATCATCACATTAGTAAATCAGATGTTTTTTTATTTGTTATTTTTGCGATTGAAAAGAATCAAGTTATTACACCAGCCTGTTCCAAACACAGATGGTCCTGCCATGTTCTAAAAATGAATAAGGTTTGCTTCACAATATTTTGTTTCACCACACCTTCCTGTTATGACATTTTTATGAAACGGTAGTTGATGGCATGATTTCCTTGCCAGCAGCCACAAACCATGATACTTCCATGTTTTAGAGACGTGGTGACATTTATATTCTCAGTTTTTATAGTTGTGTTTTCTCTGACTGTGCAATTGGGAAAAAAATACTTACTGAAGTCTTTTATTTGCATAAATGGAGAAGATTGTTACAACAGTGAGATTAAGCTTTCTTTGCTACTGCCCAAACCATGATACTACCACCGCTACTCAAACATGTAAGATTGATGTCCTGAAATACATAGTTTTGTTTTTTTTGTTTGATTTTTCATTTTTGTAAAACCTATAGTTATGTTTAGAATAAATGGTCTTCATCTCAAATGGACAATGATGACAAGTTTCACTTACCCGACAAGCCCAAACAATTATACTACCAAATACTTTTAAAGTTAGGCTAAGATGCACATCCGACCGAAATGTATGATCTTGACGTGTTGGCCCCATGCAATAACACCACCACCATGTTTATGACGGTAGCCTTGATAAGAAGATAGATATTCCTCTGTAAATGCTTGAGTTTTATTTGTTAGTAATTTTATGTCATTTAATAGCATCTTAAAATATTCAAAGAACACCTGTGGTTCTATCACATATTACAGAAATAATTACATTTGAAAAGTTGTGAGAATGTATTACCAGTATAAAAAGTCTACATGAATACAAAATATATAAACTTACTTTTTTCCTTAAATTTTTCAACTACAACTGCGTTTTATGTATTTATTCTCTGTAGTGTTGGTGCTTGCCTGATATAGCCATCTTGTGCAATGTAAACCAGCGATTTGAACATCAGAAATTTGTTTCCCTTTACAACCAAATTGGTCAGCAGTTAAGCCAAATACCACCTGGACGTAAAATATTTTCATAGGCAGCCAGACCTGTGCAGGATATAATACCCCTGCAATTCTTCTGCCCATATCCTGTCCGTCTCTGTGCTGCACCAATCTAATAAAAGCAAAAATGCTGAAAAAGATTCAAAGAAGAGATTCATGCGAAGAAGAACTTTGGTGATGAAAGAAAAGATGCCTTTTTTTTTATGTAAAAATACAGACCCAGACATTTCTGAGTCAGTAAAGCGTTTTTACTTTCTGCTTATTTCTGTAGTTTTACCTTTCATTCTCTCAAAATACTTTCTGATTATCAAAAACTTTGCTGAATGCAGTACCCTCTTCATGCCTACAGAGGGCAACACTTCCGGGAAGAGTTATTTTTTCTTTTCTTTTATTCTGTAATGTGTGTTTATGGTGGCATTTACAACCAAATAAGCAAGTTCATTGTTTAACAAACCTACTGACTGTGTCAGTGTTTTATCAAACCGACTTTAATAAAGCAGTTTGAGTTCTGATTTGCGATAATGTGTCTGATTTTAAAAGGATTTGGCCAAACAGATCAGACTCTTGAAAGTGAAGGTGTTTCTCGTAAGGGCGAGCGATTCTTGTCCACATACTTCTGTCACATTCTTTGTGTGCCAAGCCACCACCATGTACCAGCATTTTAATCCTTCCTCTGTTTTTTCCTCCACTTAATAATCTATTGTCTAAACGTTCCACCAGTGTTGTTAACATGTGCGTTAATCGCTCTGTTTGTTCCTTTTGAGTGGCTCTGGAGTCTTAAGGGGGAATTAAGAAAAATTGCTAAAAACTGCATACCTGATTTGTAGTGTTTTTTGTTGTTGAGCAGGAGACTGCTCTGTAGAATAACTTGTAGACTTCTTTTTTTTTTAAATCCTCCCTCACTAGACGTGTGAACACTGCTCACATGGTCACATATTTACTGAAAGAATCCACAGCTTTTATTCATGCTCTGGTGATGATTTCGCTTTTTATTTGCCTATTATGGCAAACGCTACTACACGGTGTCAGCTAAGGCTCTTAAGCCGATGACTTGCCTCTTACATAATTCAGTCAGAGAGACAGTTGTGATTTAAAGATGAAGCGTAAACCTCAAGCCTCAATGTGAATCAAACAGTGTTGGTTCTTATGCTTATTTAAACATTTATTGAAGCAACGCTCATCTGAATGTGAATCAGGTATAGATTTGTAGAGTTGCTTACACACAGTGTTATATTTCAAGTATTTATATATTTTTTTGTTGTATACAGTAAATATTGCTTACGTCGAAAAAAATGTACTTTTTAAATACAGAAACCTCAGCCAACCGAAAAGATTGTACAGTGTATGCGTTCAATACCTATGTCTGTGTACTTTTCCCTGAATTACTGAAGGGATATACCGTAGCTTACAGTTGATCGGTTTCAGACACAACACTGTGTTACCAGCAACATTTAGTAAGTCATTTCCGGTAAGAAAACCTCTTTTTTTTATGCCCTAAGGAATTTACTTCTGGGCTTTTATTAGCTGTAACAAGAACCAAACCCATAAAATGTAATACTCGATGCGTAATCAGTCTATCCAACATGAGTTTCACTTTTTCATTTCAATTACTGACATAACTGTGCAGCTGCATACACCAATACAGTTTATTCTGCACAGCTAATGAGCTGTGGATCATAGCTTAATTTCCTGGGAAAGAAATAAATACAGCTTCCTGATATCAATTATTAATTTAAAGTTCTTGGTTTTGGTTTTGTGACCAGCTCTCAGGTCCCAACCAAACATCAACGTGGAAAAACAAATTGATCTATAAAATAGAATCTTTCTCCATTCAGTATTCAGAGATTTCTGAAAATTACCTCTCTTTTTTGGGGTATAGTTTGTGTCCACATATAGTGTATACATTTCCTTCGTTGATGGATTAAATTTTGTGATTGTTTGCGAGCGGTAAGGTGCTTTAGGTTTGTAGATGTTCAGGGCTCATGCTTTCTAATCTGGTCGACTTTTTTTTTTTTTTTGTACATTTAAAACTGAGCTGTTCCTTTTAAAGTGAAAATGTATCTTTTTGTCACTTTGCATCTACAGTCCCAGGAGACGCTGTTGGAGCACTGCAGACTGGCTGGCATTACCTGCATGGTACTCGTTTCTGACAAAGATGGAAATTGTGTGAAGGTAAACTAACAAAGGGTTTATTTTGTTTCACTTACATAGAAGGTACATTTCCTTGCAGAATAAAACTGTTTGTGTTTTTCTTTTCTGCAAAAAGTATTAGCAGTAAAGATAACTGTGCACTAAATACTTGTTAAAAGGATTTTGTGTTCCCAGGTGAAATCCTTCGAGAAGGATAGGCAGTCCGAGAAGAGAATTTCAGAGTCGGACTTGGTGGACCACATCATCCAGAAATGTCGGACCAAATTCTTTGACGAGAGAAGCACCAGGTAAAGAAATCTGCAATGTGCTGCTCAGATTTTTTGTTTTTAAAGATTTACGATGCTTTCCATCTCATGAATGCTCTTCTTATTTTCCCGGCAGAGAAATCAGTGAGAGCATCAGCCTCCAGAACCCTAAAGGCTCCCAGCTAAACAACACCGGTACGAAAAGTACAAGCTGTTCCCACACAGTTGGGATGTAGCTCAGTCGAAAGCACTTTTACACAATCCTCTAGTGATTTTGTTAACGGGGAGAACTTTTTTTCAGGCTCAATGGAGCAACACGGCAGCAGCACCAGCATGAACGTGTACGTCATCAGCCCGGAGAAAGTTTCTGCGAGCGTGAGAAGACGATACGAAACTCAGGTTATTCATCCCAACCAACACTGTGTCACCTTTGCTACCAAATCTGTTTCAGTCTTTCTGTCCAACATTTTTCTGCACCAACTGGAGAGTCTGGACAAATTATAATCAGTAGTTTTGTGAAGCTGAAACTTACAATTGAACTATTTTGGATTTCCTATTCATTAATAAATCAAAGGTATTATGGTATTATTAATTATTATTATTATGGTTATACAGTAATAAATAAAACTAATTACAGAAGATGGAGGAAGATTTAAAATTCACAATTGTTTTGATTTATTTTATTTTTATGGACACATGAAAATTTGATCTACACAATAAATATTACGTTTCTTTAATATTATTTGTAATATCACATTTAAAAATCAGTAGGTTGTTATAATTCAAGTTACTTATATGCAACACATGTCCTTCATGTTCGATGCTCACCTCTGGATCATTAATTTGCAGCTTACTCTGCTCGACCCAAGCGGGTGTCCTGTGTGGCTGCCCATAATTAAAAAAACAAAACAAAACAGATTTTTGGTTTCCAAACAACTGAACACAAGTTGAGATTGGTGAAAAATGAAATCCTGGTATTTCCCCTTCAGCTGATTTGACCTTTGCATTTATCCTATATCATTCGTATACACCCAATATAGGATTAGAAGCATTTTTGCTGCTTGTGTTTTGTCTGCTCTGAAATGGCGTTTTAAATCAGTTTATAACCAGACTTATATCCAGGTAACTAAATCCATTTATTTTTTTTATAATGCGATTTAAACTTAAACGTATGTAAATGAGATTCATTAAAAAATTCAGATAGAGAAAGTCAAAGCAATTTTTTTCTTCTTTCATATTGTTCTCTCTGTAAGAGTTTGTTGGAAGGAAAAATCCTCCATTCTGGAAAATAAAATGAGAAAATGTTTCCTGTCCCTTTAAGCTATCCCAGAGTTTTGTTCAGAACAAGATTGCATGTCCAAATATTTTCCAGCTATGTTGTTTTCATGGGAATAACTATTATTGCTTTTTCCTATTTAATCCATGTTTGTTTCTCTTTTACACGCTCTATTTCTTCAGATTCAGACCAGATTACAGAATCTGGGAAGCCATCTGCAGAACAAGAGCAACGACATTGAGGTCATTGCGGTAAGTCTACGGTTTCTTTACTTAGTCGTTTTTTCTCCTGCCTTATCTGCTAAATTATTATATGAGCACACGGTAAAGGGAAACGGCTCAAATGACAAACATCACAGAAAGACACCTCATTTGATCTCCTGCTGTTGGAGAGATAGCCGTTGTAGTTGCTGCATAATAATGCACAATATACAGAAAGCAGATTGCTCAATCTTTCTGGATTTGTGTGGGGTGGGGTGTAAGTGGCTGCCAAATTGAGTTGTGCTTGTATTGCGTGGCTGATACCGATGGATAAAACCTTCCTGCTTTCCTCAATTATAATTGTGTCATTAATGTTTGAATTTTGATGGTATTTTTGTTGCCAGAGAAGTACAGAAAAGTTTCCTTCTCCAAACTTTATTTGCTTTCTGGTCATCCAACTGTCCTTCCATCCCTTTATATATCATTTCATTTGTTCTTTTGTTCACCCCTTTATCTCTTTATACTTTGCATATAAAGTCTGGTCTGAACAACTATATTTACAGTTTGAGAACATGTCAAAATGGACTAAGGACTCGAAGAAAACGTGGTTAAAATATTAATCCAAGTGGCCACCAGTCTCTCAGTATAAATATGTAATACATTGTGTTCTGTGGAATTTGATGTTTACTTACACTACAAGATAAGGCTCTGTTTTGAAACCACTGGTCTCTTTCCGTCCCGCAGGTGGACCTGCAAAAGGAAACGTTGATAAACTTCCTGTCTCTGGAGGTAGGTTCCCTACTAGCTTCATCAAAAGAACAGCACAGATCATAAAAAGACATTGTTGAGTGCTGTAAGAGAGGGTGGGGAAGGAAACAACTGCCAGTAAAGGTCCAACGTCCTAGACAGGAAAAGGGAATCCCGTCTCCTTCCTTTACAGTCATGTCCCATGAGGAGTGAGGCGAGGGAACTCCCCTGCACGTTTCCACGGACGGAAAAAGTCTAACTTGGCAAACATAGGTGACCAACATGTGCTGTGTTTAACAAAACACACTGTTAAGAAGTGTTTATATTCACATTCCAAACTCCTTACTGGGACTTTTTGCTCATAAAGTTTCAGTTTGCCTTCCATGAAGTCTAATTACAAAGTGAAGAAATACAGAGAAGGTTAGGAAATGCTCCTAAAACGGCGGCCTTATAAGTAAACATTGGACTTGGTCACTCACACAGGCTTTTCTTTTTCAACACAAGTTGAAAGCTGCATGTTGGGTATATGACAAACACCAAAACGGCTTTCTACATATGAAAAACTAATTTATATGTTTCATGGCTTTAAAATGTGTTACTCTTCACATACAAGCATACTCTGTATTACAGTGTATGCGGTTTCATAAAGTGTATAGTTCCTCGTATATTAACATATCCACATTTTCTCATGTTATAAACACAAACAGAATGCCTAGTACTGCGATTTAAGTGGGGAAAAATGTAAAAACTATCGTTACATTTGCATTTACGCTACCGAAATCCAAGCTTTCTTGTCCCAAAATTTGCTGCAATCACAGTTTTAATTTTCGAGGGTGTTTCTCGACCACTTTTATACAATTAGAAGACAACTTTTCTTTTTACAAATCTTCTCACCAAAAAAACCAATTGGATAGAGTTTGTTTGTTTGAAATCGGTTAAAGTTTTGTCTTAGTTGGATCCTGTAAATGAATATGATACTATTAAAACCAATCCACTGTTGTTCCTGCTGGATTTTTTTGTGTGTGTGTTGCTTTCCTGCTAGAAGGCATCCCTCTGTTCAAGCTTTTGCGTGATGCTACCTCCACAGTAATTCCTGATTTGTTCGTGGTGATATGCAGTGTTAGAGTTTATATTGCATTAGGCATACAGGCATAAAATTGGTTAACTGGAGTTCTATCTTTCTGTCATAGCTTTCTTTTTGCCACTCCTTAAAGACTATATCTAGTAGTTGCCAATAAGATGCATCAGCTTCAGGTGTGGATCTCTGTTATAGGAACACATAATAAAAACCTAAAATGCTGTCATGCTTTACTGTATTTCTTGCAATGATGATAAAAGGACTGGTGATTATCTCAGTCATACTTCTAACTATGGGCATTTTTCAATATCATGATGAATCACGTTTCAAAAAATGATTCCTATGGAAAACAATTGGCAATAGAAAAGTTGTTTATTTCTTCTCACCAGCTAAAGTTCCCATGGATGTCTTGGCTCCTCCTCTAAGCCTCTGCAGTTTTCGACATGCTATCTCTTCCGCTTTGCTATACTACATGTTAAGATAAGATATGTTAAGATATTAAACTCCTTGTATGTTTGTTTTTTTCAATCGTAATGTTGTGAAACAACTTTTTTCCTAAATTGTCTGCTGCGTTTTTGGGGCTTTTATTTACTATCGTTCCCTATCAAACGCGTTTAAGGCAGAGCTGCATTTGTACTGAGCTTAAATTGCACACAGATGGACTTCCACTTTTTATTTGATAACTTCTGGATGCAGTTACATGCACTGGACCTTTTTTAGATGTATTAGAGTTGAGGGGGTTGAATAAAAACGCAGTCCACACTTTTCAGAGTATTTGAAACAGGTTATAGACAATTCATTGTCTATAACCTGTTTTGTGTTATCTTACTTCATCGTTTCCTAATTTGGTGGTTTTCATGCCTGTTGTTTTCCCTTTCTTTTTCCAGTTCGACAGTGAAGAACTGTTCAACAGCAGTGTCAAGACTTTGCTTTCTCGTCTGCCCAAACAGCGCTACCTGAAGTCAATCTGTGATGAGATTCACCACTTTAAGATTACCAAAAGGTGCGCCTGCAATTTTAGTTAGGACCGGTTTTTAACAGGACTAAATATGTGCAATAGGTTATTAGCTTTTTTTTAAAACAGGATTTTAGGTTTTGTGGATCTACACTTTGATATTTGCACCTAAAAACACAAAGTAAATATTAAAACAAACAAGCTAAAATTAAGCAAAAATTAAAGACTGATTTGGGAAAATAGAAATGAATGACTTCCTTTCGTTGGAAGCTGCTACCCCCAGGTGCAGTGGTGACAGCCAGCGCTTAAGAGAGGGCTCTTAGACAGATAACCACCACCTTGAAGAACACTAAATCCCCCATTGATCCTGTTTCCTGAGGTAAAATCGAGAAAGGGATTCGCCATGTTTGCCTTTCCGGCGTCTGGATCATAACAGCTCGGCTGTCCAATGCAGGCCAGCTCCCCAGAGCTGGTTTCATGAATGAGACGGCAACAGGGAAAAAAATCAAAGCCTCTTCAGTGCAGTTGGTTTCAATTTCCCCATCCCTGTTTTGTGTTTGCGTTGCTGTATAGTTGAGAGCACAAGGCCTCACCGATAAACGAAGCCACACAGCCAGAGACGATGTGTATGTTCCGCATCTGTTTTTTATCCTTTCGCGTACGTGTTTTCATTGAATGTGAAAGACGGGCAGCTAAGGCCTGATGAGCGTGGTATGGGTTTTTTTCGCAGCAGTCACCTTGCTGCTGCAGGATCATAAACGTAATTTATCTCAGGGGTTTAGCAAGCGGTGACCCTTCCTTTGAGTCAAAACTGTTGCTTTCAACTCGCTCACAGCCATGCTTGACGGCTGGTCTTAGACAATCAAAAATATTATAGGTGGTGTTGTTTTTTTGTTTTTTTTAAGCCTTTGGTTGAGTTTTTTTCCACACTAGATTTGATTATTCAGCTTGGCGAGTTTAGCTATTTTTATGACTCCATCTCTTGTGAGATGCACTCCTGGCAAACTTGCATCCCCTTGATACACAGGACTTACTACTTAATAAAGTTCCCAGAAAACCTTCTGGCTAAATGTCATTGTACTGATTTTGAAATGTTCTATTTGGATGTCTGTTATATGTTTTTCTTATTTATTTAGTTATTTTTTATTACAAACACATGTCCTCTTTCAGGGTGGCGGTGGTGGTCTTGTACAGTTATAAAGATGACTACTACAAGATCCTTTTGTGAGAACCAAAACGACTCTGCCAGCCCAGGACGGGATTTTTACTTTGCCGCAGGTTTGGCTGCTCCTCAAAGACTGAATTTGATCTTAAGACGTTCAGATCTGCTAAAACATTGGACAGATATTCCGTTTTTTGGGGGGGGGGGGGGGGGCAAAGACACAGTTTACTCTACTTTTATCATGTTTGATAGTTGTTTAGGTTTTTGAGCCAAACTCTGAACATTTCCCCCCGAAAAAAACTACTTTTGGTGTTTTGTAGTATCAACAAAAGGTTTACCAGACATTGCTGCCTTAATACACACTGCAGATTTTGAAAGGAAAAGGGCTACTTGCTGAAGATTATGTGACATAAGTAGAAGATGGAGGAAATAAATATTTTTTTTCCTACATGCTTTGACTCCGTCATTGTTTGTCCATGCAGATGACAGCAGAGCATAAACGGGCTTCTTCATCCATTGTATGTTCACGGAAAGATACTCTGAATGTCACTTTTTACCTCACAAGCTGTTTGGGTGCTTAAAGGTTTATTAACTGTTTTTAAATGTTTCTCTGTTTTTGTGCGAGCAAAATATATATATATATATATAGATAGAGATAGATAGATAACTTGAAGAAAAAAATAATTTTAGGTAATTTCTGGAAATAAAAGATCTAGTTCTATATTTAAAAAAACTATTGGCACCCATAGTAAAGAGGTGTAAAAAGTCTTGAAATAAACTAAACTTTAATTGCAGTAGCATCATCTCTAAAAACCTTTGGAAAGTCCAACCTTTAAGCACATTTATTTAAAGGAGAAAAAATGCATGTTGTTAAAATAAGAGTGTAAAAATTTCTTACTCTAGCATGTTATTTTATTTTATTTTTTCAAACCCACTTAGAATGTGTGTTGGAGATAATACCGATTTGAATCAACTCTGAACAAATCGTATGGTTCCAGTTGTGATTAAAAGGCTTCTCAGTTAACCAGCTGGCATGTAGATGAAATTTAATAATGTATATATATTGAAATTTAAAGGTATTCCTGGCAGGATGATCTAATGTCTCATTGGTTGTCTTATCCCAGCATTTTAGCAGCACACAGAAAAGGCCTTCATGCTCTACCCTTTGACTTAAACACCCCCTGTCACTGCTAAATCCATTTTCACATGAAATATTAAAGCAACTGTAATGCAATCAGTTCCGAAGTTACTAAAAGAAGAAGAATTCTCCGTTTACAGCATAAGATGTGTGTTGGTATGCAAGTGACGCAACACCTCTAACCGGTACCATCCTGAATGACATCACTACTGCTTAGGGCATTCAAGTTTATCAGCACAAGCCTATCCAGGTTCACAGATTGATTTTATTTTATTTTTTTAAATGAGCATAAATGTGACAAAGTTTCAAACCTAGAAACATATTTACAAGATTTGCAACACCGAAATAAATAAGGTAAAGAATATAACAGATAAAAATGGTAAACAGTCTACAATGTACATCCGTTTTGACTACTTAAAGCTATTTTCAGTAATAGAAAAACAAAATCTCAAACTATAGTTTAGTATTAATAAATAAATCTATGTGAAAAAATAAATAAGAATATTTTTCTTATCTACCAATTTAAACATAAGTTTTTACACATAGAAGAACAGAGCTTTTCACTGTATGCCTCTTTAATTTTAAAGCTTATGATTCGAGCAGTACTGCAAGTATATCTGTATAAATCGGCTTCTGACCTGTTTTGGCACTGGAACTGTTTTCTGAATTTGGATGTTGGCAAACGACAAACAACGCTGACCCAGAAGCCAGACTGTTTTGCCATGCTTCTCGGAATCTGTCCACACAGGTCTGGAACCTTCGCCTCTAATGGTTCAGCATCTCTGTTTACCTAAATAATCTTTGATTAGGGCCTTTTGTTCCTTAAGGAATTAAATTTTTGTTTTCCCCCTCTGGCTTCTAAACAAATTATGTGTAACATTTTATACATAGACATCCAGTCTGTAATGACAACATATCACATTATTCCCCAGAAAATAAAACTATCCTGGTATATGCAACTTTAAAAAAAAACAACTAGTTTTCTTGCCTTTGGCTAATTGTTCTAACCAAAGGAACATGTATAAAAAAACACTAAGGCTCTATAAATTAAAAACATCAAACCATCATTGACGTGTATAAACAGCAGCATCCCCTCATTTAGGTGAAACAAGTGTAGTACTTTCCTTGCAGTTTTTTTTTCTCCTTAACTGGTCGTAACCTGACAATACTTGAAGGAACATCAATCAGGCTGGTTTAGCTTTAATAGCTTTTAAATGAGTTGCACAGGTCTGCCTGAAGAAGGATTACTGGAAGGTACATTTTAAACTGTATTTGCCTCCAGTGCCTTGCTCAAAAAAAAAAAAAAAAAAAAAAGGTTTTCATTCTTAAACTTTTTTCGCATTTCATCTTACAGCCATCCATGGTAATGTTTCTTCTGGATTTTGAACAACAGAAAAAGAAAACCATGGATGCAAAAGGAAACATTTAAATTTGAATGAATACATCTCTGAAAGGTGTGGTGTGCATATATTTTTAAGCCTGTTCACTCTGATGCCCCAAAATAAATCCTGTGTAAGGACAACGGTTAATGTTATCCTTACACGGGATTTACCCACGGCCATGTGGAAAGATTTGTTCACATAACAATTATTAGATGTGAAACTCCACAAATCTACTCTTTACGAAAGGGTAAGGAGAACAATGTTCCACTTTTTGGACTATAAACTATGCGTGATGGAAAACAAATGTGAAACGTAGTAGCCGAAGCATTGGGCACTGTGGATACCTTCTGCAGAGAATCCAAATGAGAATCTGAGCCAAGGCTTTAAAATTGCTTTTCACAGATGCTCTCTATTAAATTTGACATTGTGGAGAGCTATTTTGTAAAGAATGGGCAAAAATATCAGTCCTCAGGTTTGAAAACCTGGTAGTCAATCTCCAAAAAACAAATGTAACAGCAGTATGAGGGGGCGAATACCAAAACATATCTAACCTTTCCGAGTTTTATTTACAAGAAAAATAAACGGTCTGAAATCCGGACATCCCCTTCCTTTTACTTCCGATGTATGCTGCTCTGCTTTGCGTTGATCAGTCAAATCAATTCTTAGTTTAACTAAATTGTGGTTTTAGTTTGTAATGGAGACTTGACATTGTAACCAATCAGTATATCTGCGCTGTTTACCAGCTTGTGATGCATATCGAGACCGCTAGATCAGTTGCTGTTTCAGACTATGCTCTGATACCCCCTAGAGAACAACATAATTTATTTTCCAAGATAAAAGATAATATTGGTAAAATTATTTTGTATGTCCTCATTCAGTCAATATAGTTTTAAGTTAATAAAAGCGGAACCATGCGGATTTCTTCTTTGTAATTTCTGAACTCTGGATCAATACAGATCTACATAAAAAAAATGATTACCCATGTTTCTGTCCCATATCAGCATGTATTAGACATTAATGGAAGTACTGGCACTTTTTTTTTTTTTTTTCCACTTAAAGCACTGGTTGAAGGGATATAAATACTGCAAGTGCTTTAAATGAAGTTGTTCATTGAAAACGGAATGTTTTGGTGATATAAAGTGAGAAGAAGGTGTTGTTTGTGAAGTGTATGGGAATGTTCTGAAAGCACTTTAAATGGCTCCAAAGAAAGAAACAAAAACAGAAACAAGACAAAGTATGATACAAATCTGTAAAAATATACAGTAGCTAAAATAACGAAAACCACACATTCTCATATGCAGGGGTTTGAATCTGGCCTGCTAATGATCGTTACATCCACGATGCGCTGATGCACTTTGTGGCAGCTTAGCATTCTCAATTATCTGTTTGTGCCACGACTGTCCAGCCGACATATCCTAAATCTTGTTCTCCTTTGTTTGTAAAGTTTAGGTTTCAATCCTGATTCTGATAGATGAGTCCGGTTGCTGCTACTAAGCAGACTGGCTGTATTCTTAAGACGTCCAACCGTCCATCTCTTTTTTGGTTTGTCGCTCATCCCGAACGTCCAAAGAAGTATGATGATTGACGAATTATGAAAGAAAAAAAAAAAACAGCATCAGCCATGTTCTTGCTGCTGAGTATCTTTAGTTTGTCTTAGACGCAAAAAAAAAAAAAAAAAGTTGGAAAAAACTAAGGAGTACAGTACTTTTTCTTTTTTTCGCCTCTGTTGCTGATATGAAATCTTTTTTTTTAGTGTGCCGTCCAGTCATTGCCCATGCTCAGCTTGGCCCTGGGGATGGTCATCTTATCCATGCTAGGAGGTGAGCTCGTCTCTGGAGAAAAGTGGATGATGCCACAGTCACTCTTCATGTTCTGAAACTTGTTCTCCTTAGAGGGTTCCATGTAGATGACCGAATTCTTGTTCACGTGTTTCTTCAGGATCACAGTCTGTGGGGGAAGGAAGAAAAATCAACACATAGAAGTCATCATTTATTAGAACTGCAGTGACAGCATCATCATTCATGGTCACCGGGGCTGATTTGTTACAGAAAAGGAGATAACTCGATATTTTGTCATTATAGGCTCATTTAAAGGTTTATGAGGGGCATGACCTTTTCCTATCTGAAAGCAAAGAGCAAAGGGAAACACCAATTATTCTTAAGCCCTGACAGTTTTAGTACCAGCTGAGCCAGAAACTTAAAACTTAGGGAAAATATTGCCTTGAAAACCTCAGAAACTGTGCTCCACTTAGCAGTTATATTTAGTTTTTATATGTTTTTATATGTTCTGCTTCAACTAAGGTTTTTGTGTCCTATTTCTGGCCAGCGCATAGAATTTGCATTTCAGTTTCTCTATCAGAACTATAACAGCAAGCGAAGACAGAAGTGAAAATGTAGTTTTCCCCTTTAACTTACTGTAACTTTGAGATTTCCTAAGTACTACCAACATTCGCAAAAACAGTGTATTCCAAAACAGATAAAAATGAACTGATAAAAAAGAAAAAACTGTTACTGATTCAGTCAAATATATCCTTTCACCAGTCCATTTTTTTTTTGGTTAAATACATTCGTATTACTACTAATAATAATGTTCACTCACCTTCTTTGGCGCACTGTAGCATGACATTTGCACCCACTTCTTTTTCTTGTTAATGAGTAGTGCCACACTCACAAAGATGATTATGGCCAATAAGAGTCCTGCTAGGATCCACGCTGCTGACTGGTAAATAAGGGCCATTTCCATAAGGCTCGGATAGTTCTCACCCAAACGTGGCTGGTCTACAGGAGACGGGGATAAACAAAGGATTTTCATGTATCTCAATTACACAATTTTAAATGGCATTTTTTTTCTATAGTATTCTGTTGAGTTTTAAAACAAAAGTTTCTTATGAATATACAGCAAATATCGCTGTAGATCTAAGGTTTTACAGACAGAATATGTAGAAACTACAGTGTTAGGAAACTAACATAGATCGTACAGATCTGCTGTGCCCAAGTCCAGTCCTTTTCCATCACCCCTAAATTTATAAACTGATTATTCCAAGCGTCAACAGAGCTCAGTAATTGCTGGTGAAAGAAATTCTGATTGAATTCCAGTCTGTTGGAGCAGGAATGCATCTAAAAGTTACAGGATGATAGCTCTTGATGACTTCACTCCTATTATAGAGGAATTATTGAATTAATTGGTGAATGGGTGGCTGAAGAAATGTATGTACAAATCGACAGTTACAGAAGATGAGGGGTTGGACTGATGTATAGATGGACAAACAGTTTTACAGATAGATTGATAAAAAAATTGTTTTATATAGGAAGAATGTATAATAAAGCCTTTTTCCAGACTAATTCAGATCTGTAAATTACCTAAGCCAGGGGTGTGCACACTTTTCGAGCTTGCGAGCTACTTAAAAGATGACCAATCATAAGGGATCTAAATATATCTGTATATGTAAAGTGCGGGGTTTGGTGCAACCCCGGCCTCTAACTCCTTTAGCTCCGCCTCTGCTAAGAGAGACTGGGAGACCCGCTACGTGACACAGCAGTTTGCTAAGGCGGCTAACGCAAACCTAACGTAGAATTGGCGTGTGTTTGCATGCTTAAACGAGCATCAGTTTACGGAAGGATGGATGCGGTCATCTACTTCTTTTAATGCTGTGTGATCGACCGGCACACCTCTCGCGATCGATTAGGCACCCCTGACCTAAACTGTTGAGGCGTAATAATCCCACAGAAAACTTGCTCTGTAGTGTAACAGCAACATTTACACAATGGAAATTGAAAACATCTTGCATTGAGCAAATAAGTAGGTCCAGTCGTTCAGAATGAATAATTGCTCCTGGCTCCCTCAGGCAGGATTGTGTTTAGCCCAACTCTATTTAACACTTTTGTTTTAGTATACATATCACTCATTTTCTAAATCATTCCCAGCAGGCCATATTAGCATAGATGCTTACAGGATCGGTACTTAAGAATGATGGGGAACAGACAGCTACCTGTGTCAGCGATGACAACTGGGACCGTCACAGTCGTAATCAAAGATCCACTTTGCCATCTGGTGGTGACCTCTATCTTTGGTTTGCTGGTGGACACAGTCACCGGTGCCGATGTTGTTGATTCTGTTCAGAAAGAAGTAAGAACCAAATATGTGAAGGGATCTGCAGTGAGACAGTTTTCAAACTCCCTGGTGTTTCAACTGATAAGCCGTGTTTATTGGATTTGTCATCCGAACTTCCACTGGGCCGCTTTGTGCGGACATTACATAAAAAGCTCTGTTTCCCTTCAGTTAAATCACAAAATAGCTACACGTCGACAGGAACAATAGAAGGCTGTGCTTAGGTTTTCCTCCATAGGAAAAGCTGACATGGGACTTTACCTTCCTGTGGTGCCAGCAGGCGAAAGCGTTATGCGCCCATGCAGCCAGGGGATAGGAAGCACGTGTGAATGTGTGGATGCTCGAGGAATGTTTTCGCTCTGAGCGCACCGAGTGAGTCCGTGGCACCTGGAATGTTTTCTATGCGATCCTGTTTGCCTATTTATTGGTTAAGTGACTGGATCCAAAAAAAAAATCCTCACACAATCAGCCCTAGCAACCCTGTTGCTCCTTTTTTGTTTTTTTGGCATCCTGTCTTGTAACATATCTATCAATAATAGTAATATCAGTAAACACGGATACAGTGTTACAGTGTTTTGCCAAGGCTGCCTAGACGAAAGATAACTCCACTTGCACGAAAAAGCAGCTTTTCCTTTTTTATGTATTTTCTTAACACCCACACAAAAAAACTTACCGAGACATTGTGGGCAGCACTGGCCCTTGAGTAAAACTGGCACTCTGCAGCTGGCGGCTGGACATCGCTGGGAGAAGCACTGAATAGTTCCGTTGTTGCACATGCAGCTAGTGCAGGCGTTGGCCTTCCAGGACTCCCCGGCTTGTAGCAAGTCTCCTTCGGCGGTTATGCAGAACTCCTGCTGGCTGCTGCTCACTGGCGGCAAGGTGATCTCTGACCCTTCTGTCGGTGGAAACATGTAAACCTGGTCAGTAATAAGACACTGTAGAAGCCTGTGACATTATATCTGCCTAAATTGCATAAGTTAAGCTGCAAATACGTGTGAAAAGCTAAAACTAGGCTTGTCCCGATCCGATATTTGGATCGGATTGGCCGCCGATATTTACACAAAACGCGTATCGATTTAGATGATCCATTCCAGTTATTGCTGTGTTTTCCCGGTCCGCATTTTCCAGCACACAGAATGCTGAATAAAACAGGCTGAATCTATAAAGGTGATATCTAAAATTGTTATTACTTTTCACCTGGGGTTAGCGGACATATGTGCCTGCAATCTGAGCAGCATTTGTGGACATGGTTATATTGAGTAAAAAGAGTTTGTAAAACACCCTCGCAGAGAGTCGTGGCGGCGAAAGAGTGTCTTTCCTGTCAGTCGTGATGCGTGATGTTTCCCCGTCTTGCAAATGCCAAGCAGGGGACGTGGCAGAGGGGCTCATAACACCGCAAATAGGGGTGGATATATTGGGGATGAAAAAAAACACTGTTTTGATGGCGGACACTGGAGAAGCCGCGGGAAAAAACACACCGCTAATGGTGGCGTTCACTGCCGCACCGTATATCACGGCGGTGAAGATGATGATGGCTGGCAGTTCTTGAGGGAAGAGGAAGAGTGGATCTTAAATTTTGATGAGCCTGTTGGTTATTGTGGAGACGATCTGACAAATTCTGAGCCCATTGATTTAATTTCTCTTTTTCTGAATGACAAATTGACATTTTCCAATTTGGCCGCCACCTGTTGATGTCACAATAATCTAATTACATGAAAAATCTACTTCTATCCAAAATTTAGGTTCATACTGAAGATATTTCTCATTGACAGTATACCTTTATCTCAAACCACTGCAAAGTTATAGCCTTTTGACACCTTGATATCAAAATTGTATATTTTCTTGAAAAAACTCTGGCGCCTAAAGGGTTAAGACGGCCATGTTAATTCAACGTTATTGGTAAAAATGTTAGTTGTGTAGGATTATTTTACCTTAAAGGACGAAAAAGACAAAAGGCTGTTTAGCGCAGTCTCACTCATCATTGATAAACACAGGAGCAGGCTGACACCTGAGCATGTCCAAACGCTCATCTTTGTAAAAAAGAATCTCCCCATCATGCATGGACTGCAGTCAGGGCAAACAGACATTGAAGGAAATGTGGAGATGGAGATGGAGCAGAAAAGTGTGGAGGAGATTAGGGAGTAAAAGGCATTTTTGCCTTTAAATAGAGTTTAAAATGTTATTTGCACTGATTTTTTTAAAGCCTTGGTTCACACTTGTTCAAGAGCAGAGTACTGATGCTGACTAATAGACTATTTTCTACTCGGGTTGTTTGTGTGTTTTGCTTTTTTAATACAGTTTCCAACATACATTTATTTCACATATGGCTTTTTAAGCCTTGGTGTACTGATGCCATTTCTGTTTGTTATTTATTACTTTGTCTATTTTGTATTCATTTATCCCAGAATATAGAGGGCAGTTTCTCATTATCAACTATTGTGTATATTCCAACTCACCTAATTCAGCTGGCTAGTTGTTATCAAGAATAAAACTCTTTTCAACATGAGTCTGACAACAAAGTAAGTAGGCTAAATAACTTTAAACGTTAATAGATAATCGGATAGGCCGGTATCGGCCGGAGTCGGTATCGGCTGATACTAAAAGCAACAATATCGGTATCGGATCGGAAGTGCCAAAAGCTGGATCGGGACATCCCTAGCTAAAATTGCAAATGCGTGTGAACAGCTAAAACAGAATATCACACGTTTAAATTAAAAGCCTGCTTGTAAGTGACTCATGATATATAGCGTTTCACTCCACGAAGATTACTGGAT
This sequence comes from Orestias chungarensis, assembly GCA_032876305.1. Classification (NCBI taxonomy): domain Eukaryota; kingdom Metazoa; phylum Chordata; class Actinopteri; order Cyprinodontiformes; family Cyprinodontidae; genus Orestias; species Orestias chungarensis. The sequence goes on from JAVLVB010000602.1 coordinate 1,856,223, forward strand.
CCTAGGGGCAGCTACCCAGGTTACTCTGTTCAGCAGATGATAGTTTAACCTCTAATGTTATCTCCATGTTTGACAAGGCTCCAATACAGAGCTGAGATCTATGGCATTTTAATGACCAGACGACTCCACCATACACATCCATTGCAGGGTATCAGTGAGATGTGTATTATTCCCACATTCCTGGTGACCAGGCCCACACATATATCAAAGCGTGCCCTCTGACATTCAACTTTTGCACAGAGAGATGCAGCGATAAGGCAGACTGGCATTCTCAAGAAGCGGCTCTCAGGCGCAGTCATGCACAGATGATTTGCTGGCTTCGTTCTTGGGAGTGCATGGGAAATCATGTTTGTATGTTTATAAACGTGTGAGACATTCTGAAATGTTTGGCCCCAGTTGTAAATACAATGTGCGTGGGGTTTTTATGCATGCGTCTCCAGTGGTATGGTACAGATGTCCCTTCAGCAATCAGAACGTTAAATGGCTCTCTGATGTGGGCCGCTGGGCGAAAGCAGTCCTCATGTTTTGCTGCCTGCCTGGAGGACCTCTAAGCAAAACCCAACTGGTATATGCTGGTTTCTTTACGAGCCTCCGTGCTTGACATAAAACTGTCCGCAAAGAGCAACATGCAAGACCCTACAAAACCACATGCTGATAGCACATTATCAGCAGCTTTAAACTATCAGATGGCCCCTCCGAAAGCTTTACAACCTTGTTTTCCTGAAGGAAACTCCTCCTTTCCCTTTTGTTTAATTACCTGGGCACATATGGCAGCAGGAGTCCTTGTTCTTGAGGGGAGTTATGCAAAGAGCTGGGGGACAAATGTCAGTGTCGCACAGGACGCGTCCCTTCCTGCAGGTGCAGCGCGTACACTCATCCAGGTTCCAAGTCTCACCCTCCAAATAAAACTCCCCTCCTGGTGCTCTGCACACCACCAGGTCCATCCCCTCAGGCTGGCCACTGCCAGACTCATCTAATGGAGAGAAAAACACAATTTGTTTCTCATTTTCTGAAGTGACCACAAACACCTGGAGTCTGATCTTTGTCACAATTTTAACAGCCTCTCTTAACAACCTGGAAAATACTCTTACAAGCCTCTTTAAGACAATTCTTTAAAATGTTATCTATACGTGTTTTTTACAGCTGAAAATCACAACTATTACTGTAAATGATTAAATGTTTCACTCTGCCGGGGGCTCTAATCTAATCTAATTCAGACTAATTCAAAACAATTAAGTTTTTTTGGACAGCATGGCAACACAAAGCCCAAGCTTGATTGCAACAGCAGCGACTTAATCTGAAAGCTCACATGACCTGTGGTCTAAAGCAGATTGACACCATCTTTAATGAAAGGTTATATATAAAACTGTTTTATATAAAACGATCAACTTTAACCTCAGAAAACAAACCAGATAAATTTTCAGATTTGGGTTTCAATAAAAGTTGTTGTGCGTATGAAGATTATTATTCCATTGTGTCTATTTAAGACTTAAAGGCCATTCCACTGTTAAATTTATTTTTTGTTTTATTTTTCTTCCCACAGGAGTGTTAAGGGAAGAAAAAAGAAACGCCTCCTCCAGACGCACCACTAAAACTCTGGAAATAGGCCTTGGTGTGATTAATAATAAATGGGATCCTTGATTACTTTTTGGCAATTAATTAGACTAATGATTAAGAAACCTTATTCTTCTCCTGGTTCCAATATATTAATGATAAAGATTTTCTACCACATATTCTTTGACAGATGACCGTTTTATATTTATTAACAAAGTCTAAAAGTAGTCATCCAATCTGATATGTCTGATTACAGTTGGATCCATTGAAACATGTATATCTTGGCACAATGAAGGGAAACACTTATCTTTCAAGAGTAAACAAGGTCAAAGGTTAGGAGAGCAGATCACTGTCTAATACAAGGAAGCCTCTGGCACCGCGCAGAGGTCTGTTTTTTCACACACTCGGCTGAAAACATCTTTAGTGTTTCGCAGAGCGGAACACATCTGTAAAGAGTTAGAATTTTGTCCTTTGACTGAAACGAGTTTCTTAGCAGAAAGTAGAAGACGGCCTTTCATTTCTAAATATTTGAACAGCCAACTGAGTCACCCCTCCATAAATATCCCTCTACAAGTGGGACACTTGTGGATACAAAAGTGTGGGTGTGGATCTGTGGGCGTTCCCATTACAACGAAACACATAGTGTGTGACTGTGCACATTTAAAAGGCCGTGAAGTTAAAACCTAAAAGTTTGTTTATGCTGGGTAAGTTTCTCTTTTTCATAAATAATCTAGTCTGAAATTAGGTGAAAGAACGAGAAGCCGTAAGATTTTCCGAAGTCCAATCAGCAACATAGAGGTGGTCATCACTTCTCTGTTACATACGTAAAAATGTATCAGTCCATTAAAGGGCAGGTCATAATATTAAGACTTTTAAGGTGCTTTAATACACCCACTTCTGCTTTTGTGCATTAAATAGTGCTTGATGTTGTAATTATTTCTATTTTTGATGTAGTTCTACCTATTTTAAAACAAAGAAATTACTTTATTATTGTTTTCTACCCAAATTTATTAGTCCTTTTTTTCCCAATGAAATTTTTGCTGCTTTATAGCACTTTGGGGGAACTAAATAACGGTGACATAGTTTGATTTTGATTTTGGAAAAAAATTAAAAACTCAGACTATGCTGCCAGTATAAGCTACATACATTTGTCTTGTGTTTTAGTTATAGCAACAAGGTGTATTAGTCAAGCTAAGGGACTCCTCACAGATAAGCCTTACCTTCACACGTAGGACAACACTGGTCAGATTTGACAACAGGATGAGAGCAGCTGGGCATGGAGCACGATATGAGGACGCACATCTCCCGTCCAGAGTGGCAGAGGCAGTCACGGCAGCCATCGTGCCAGCTGTCACCATCCTCATAACTGCGACCATTGGAGGTGAGGCAGAATCCAGGCATGTTGGTTGGAACGGGTGTGCTTGGGACTTGGTCGCCTTCTAGAAGGACAGATAAGGGCAATGAATGATTGCAGGCTGCCCACTTGCTTTTATTCTATTTGAAAAGATTGGGTTTTTTTTGCACTTACTGACAGCCACATTGCTACTTATTGGTAATTTCCCTTAGTTAAACACTGCCTTTAGCGTAAATGACTGATCAAATGTTATCATTGAGCTGAAAAGATCTGGGCCGTAGCTTAAACTCTGTGAACTATACAACTTTGTCAGATGCTTGAAAGACTATTCAATTATGTTTTTAGATCTAAAAAAAAAAAAAAAGCTTAATAATAATAACTCCTCTATTTATTAAATCGTTCCACTTATAAATAATAATAAAGGCTCATTCTGGATTTTTTAAATCAGATTAAACAGTTGATCATTTACAAAAGGTCATAGTAAGTTTCTGTTTGCAGAAGGAGAACATTCTTCCACCACACAAGTTGAGAGAAGCATCAATGTGGCACCTGAATATCAATTTTAAATTCAGGATTTGATGGAAACACTAACAGGAAAACTCTTCGTTCACTGGGTAGAAGAGAAAATGTCACACAGAACCAGACATCTCCTTCAGAATCAAAGCTGTGTTTTCCTTTTTTAGGTTGTTTACCCCAGGACTGTTAAATGCTAAGTTCTAGCTTTAGCCATGACCTCAGTGTAGAATAACCAGATGTGGTTACTTCGTGGAACATTGCTGAAACCTACTGGGTAAATCCTGACACTTCGCTGGTACTTCTAGTTTATTTTCTGGAAGTTAAACAATACCAGTAAAGCAATGTACAGGATATTGTTAACTATTTTACCTGACAGCACACTTTCCCGGGACTAACGGGTTACATTCTGGAAATGTTCTGGGTACTTCCCTATGGGATTGGAAATGTCACATTACCGTCTGGTTCAGGAACCAACAAGCTATTTTTTGGAACCTTTCCCTGAACCTTTTGGGTACTTTCATGCAAATTATTTTCTCTTTCAAATGCACGTCCCTGGAAGCTACATGATATTTTCCTGGTGCTTCATACAATCTTCCCATAATGTTGTTGGAAGTTATTGTTTATATTATTGTTATTGTTTATATTATTAAATGCATGCCTTTATTTTGAGTTTGCATGTTAGCTTCGGGAACTACAGGGTACAATCTAAAACGTACTGGTTACCTTTCTGGGATTTACTAGGTGCTTTCTCGAACATTCCTGAAAGGTGTCTTCTTTAAATATCATATGTTGAATGAAGAACCAATTTCTATTTCAGTAAACCTTCTGGTGATCTAAAATTGACTTGCGGGTGTTGTTTTTTTCTTATCACTGTTGCTTTTCAAATACTTTACCAAACAGGACTTGATTACCTTTACACATGCAGATATTGCAGGCCTTCCTGTTCTGTCGATAGCCGTTGTTGCAGTACTTGTCGCAGGTGAAGGGAGGACATTTGACGCAACGACACATTTCGCAGCCGTGCTTGTTCCTCCTGTAGGGTGAGACGAACATAAAAGCAGATGTGATCAAAAGTGTTTTATTGCAACCGCAAGTCACGTCCCACAATGAGCCTATAATAATTTCAAAGAGAGGATTTCTTTAGGATCTGTAGATAAACGTGTTAAAGTCGAGTATAATCAACATCTGGACCAGCTTTTCTTTCTTTATACTGGCTGCCTTTGAAGAATGTTAAATAAAAGGGAAACATGTGACTTTCTTGTGGTTCGCTCATAACACCAATCCTAAAAACTCTGAAGGGAGCCATGTAAAGCCAATTTAGATACTATTAATTCCACCTGTCACCCTCTTTATTGACTCAAATATCTGGTTGGTGTATAGAGCATGAGGCTGCGGTGGACTGGTAATAGTTCAAGTAAACATAAGTAAGATGTTTTTGGTGTTACAGAAAAAGATTTTGAAAGAAGGGGGCTTTTAAACATGATGTGAACATACGTGACCAAAAATAAAAGAATGTTAGTTATAAGTTTAGATTTTTTGCAGAAAGAAAAGCAGAATTTAATGGAAATTAACTGTTTGATGAAATTATCTGCCCAGAAAACTCTGATTAGTTTGGGCTCGATACATGTCATATCACAAATGAAAGAATGAAACGCATCCACACCATTACCATTTACTTAGCTTTCCTCTTACCTCTTAAGCCGCCCATCATGATTTCATGCTGGGGTCTCATTAAACCTGAATAATCACACCATTAATCTTCATCGGCGGAAATTAACAGACCCTCAAATCCATAACGGATCGCATAAAGCGGCTAAAAATCTCATGTTCAGCAAACTGAGGACTCAAAGCATGCTGAAACAGCGATAACGGTTATAGAAACAACACAGGGAGCGCGCCAGCCATCGCCTCACTGTACAAATAGTGAGAGGGAGTGCGGCAAACTTACAGCGAGTCTTTGTTTAAAGATGGCAGGTGGAATGCCAAGCGGGCTATAGGCTCCAGGGGGGTTAGAGGCTAAAAATGAGATATGGGGGGGCCCTATTGATGGACTGCTGGCTCAGCAGAATTTTCTATTGTTAAAAATCCATTCAAAGTTTGTGTCCCCAGTGTTGAGATCTTGAGCTAAGACGGAGAAATTACAGCATTTCAGCTACTGCTTCGACTTTGAGAATTTTCTTTACTAAAGTTTTCACACTGCTTAAACATTTTCTCAAGTAAGCTTCAATTTATCTTATTGGAATTGTTTATGACAAAAAAGAAAAAGTTGAGCAAAATGTATTTGCAAAAATAAAAGTTAAAACAAAGTTGTGCCATGCTAATATTAACAGCCCTTTTTTATTATGAATCACAAATCAATATTCTCCAACTGCAGCTGCAAATATAAGGGGTAAATCTCTCAAAGCTTTGTACATCGAGCAACAGAAAGTCTCACTACTTCGTATTAGCTCAACTTCATTTAGATTAAATATATATTGTTAGTAATCATCAATTTTAAAGTCTTGACTCAGTTGTTTGTTTTTTTTCATTTGATTTACCTTTGAACCTAATTTAAACATTACTCCATTGTTGCCCTGGTTGTAACTTCATTGTTACTGTCCTGCTGAAAGCTGAACGTCTGTCAAACTATTTAGTCTTTTGCCTCCTATGTTTTTATTTTTATTTTTAGATTGCTCAATTTATTTTATTTTTTCTATTTTTTAATCATAGTTTTTTGCTAAGGCCATATTGCAGAATACAGACAGTGTATCCAAAGTGATGCAAATTGTGTCTGCTTCACATATACGTATATCGGACAGAAGGTGTACTATCAATCTAATCTAAACAGTGCACATTTCAACTTCTTACATCCCCGCAGGACTTGGGATGAAGTTTAAATTGAATATTCAAAGGGATTCTTTTTGCCATTTAGTATAAAGGCTGGATTTAGGGAGTTTATGACTAAGATTTCCTGCTGACAGATTTTTCCAAACAAGGTATGGATTTACACGGCTCCTTCAAATTATCTGTTTCCCAAGTTTACAGCTAAGTTTGCTGTGTCTACAGTTTTACTAGTTGGGCTTTCTGTAATCTCACATTAGATTCAGCTGGCTTTTATTTAAGGATAACCAAGAAAAAGGAATTAAATTGATTGGTATGGCACAATCTTTTTTTTTTTTTTTTCGAAAAGTAAAACATTAAAAATTGTATACTTTTTCTTCCACCTTGTAAGCATGCATTACTTTGTTAGTCTATCACCTAAAGTCTCAACAAAATACTCTAAAGTTTATGGTTATGATGTTACAAAATGTGAAAAAGTTCATTGCGTGTAACGGCCGGTGCAAACAACTCTATACTGGCAATGCTAGAAGATGCCTAGCAACACATGCCTAATCTGTTTTCCAGTGTTAATTTTTTCCTAGTTCGGATTTGAACACCAGAAAACTCACAGGATGTCATCAAGCGATCATTATTTCTTGGTTTTTGTTTTGTTTTGTGGTAGCTACAATCAGGAGTAAGAGGACAAACCTGCACTGTGAGACACACAGGCTCTCAGAGGATTTCAGACTTCAGAGTCAAGACGCAAACAGCTACTTAGAAAGGATAAACCAAAGACTTCCTGCTCTTCTTTCTGCCCTCACAAGATCCTTCTCATATTCTCTTCCCTTCTTTGCAACTATATCAGGCTTATCCTAAGACATAGCTCCAGGGTGAATATAAAAAGTATCAAGACTGTAGATTTTTCTTGTTGCTCTCTTTGGTCCTGATGCCGTTTTGATCATTGTAATGAGACAGGACGATGATTTATGAAATAAGAGTGGTGCCCAGGGACTAAGCATTTTGGCACAAAGCGCTCCCAGATGTGTGATTGTGCTAAATGGGATTAGGAGGAGAGAGAGTTGCGGGGAGCTAAAAGGCTAATGTAGACCTCACAGAAACGTAACCACTCTCAAAAAGATACACACTCATTCACAGATTCTAAATCCTGGGAATGGCCACCAAGGTAGACGGGTCCTTTGATCGTAAATGCAAAACAACTGCTGAATTACTCACTAATGAGCAGGGACGAACTGCAAGGTAATGCTTGATAAGATTTAATAAGCACTCAACTTATCATATAAATATAGCAATTTACTATGCACACAAGAAGTGACAGGTCTACAACTAATAGTGCATTAGGACTTGGGCTCTTTTCCATAAGTTTTTTTCTCCACTTGTTGTACCTAAGATAAGGGCTAATAAGAATGTTAATCAGAAAATGTATGTAGTTTTGATAAATATTTTACACTATAATCTTTTAATGCACTTGACTTGTATTGATTTAATAAATTAATTAATAAATACTGTTTATATTTATTTAGATATTAATATGCACACATTTAAAAGTTATTAAGTCAGGAAGAGATAAAATTAGGATGTACAAATTTTTAAATATTAAAGCATACTCGACAGTCTGCATGTCTAGCTACATAAAGAGCTTTCCACAGATTAAAACACTTTAACTGGCACTTATTCAATTATCAGCTCATAAGAGGCCATTAGTAAGAGCAGAACATCAACAAATGCCGAAATTTAAAGGTACAAATTGATTAATTGTTGGGTTGAAGTTTTTGGTACCGAAAAGCACAACATATGTGCAAAATGAGCAGCAAATTCAGCAGAAACAGATGACTTTAAAATTGACTGAAACCGTGGATGATGAATGAGAGCACATGGATTTGGGTGATGAGAAACACATAGAGTCATTGGGAGGGAACATACACATATCCATAAGGGCAGGTCTTTGTGCAGGTCAGGGGTCGACACTTAGGAGTGGGGATGCTGCACTCGCACACCTCGCAGCCCAAATCATCTCTTTCATATCCCATCGGACATTGGAGGGAACAATATTTTCCCAGGTTTGGGCAGGAGTCGTCTGAAAGAGGAGAAGGAGAAAGGTCATTTTGTCTTGGGTACAACAATCCATCAGAGAATCAAACACATGGTTTGCTATGGGGTTGAACACAACCATTCGTGCAAACTCTGCTTAGGAACAACATGTCTAAATTACATCCTAAACGAATGGATTGGTAAATTAATTTGGTAAAAATGTGCCAAAAAGATAAATGGACCTTTAAGTTGTTAAGTTCAGTCATTAAAAACCTTCCTCAAGACTTTAAAAACCAACAGGTAAAAGTTACTTTGGAGGCACTTGCAGAGGAGACAGCCATTTTGGTCTTGTTCGAAGCCATACGGGCATTCAGTCCCCGAAAGGGAGCAATTCTCCAGTGGTGTACACAGCAGGGGACTAACTCTCTCATAAGATGGTTCTGCAAAACAAAAGAACAGAAATGGAAACATTATTGAGGCATAAAAAACGAACTTAAATGACCATTTGCCCCTTTGATGCAACACCTAATCTTTCTTTCCATTGGTGATTGCTACCTATTTCCACATTCACACTGCTCTAAACAGCAATTACAGGTAATTGCAGAGCAATTACACTAAGGTGGGTTGCTCTATAAAATGGGATTTATGCACCACTGTGTTGCTTAAAAGCCTCCCATTAATAAGTTTAATGTGTTTGGCACACGCAGATGCTCCAGTCTCTCGGTTTACAGGAACAAACACCCCTCGGAGGGTTAATGCAGATTCACACGTGGCTCCAGACTGCCTTGTGTTTGGGCCAACTTTACTGTAAATTATGACCAAGAAAGGAACAACTGAACTGCACTCTCGACATATTTCTGTAGGAGGAGCAGCTAATCGAGCTCTAACAAGTTTTACGAAGAACAAAAAAGATCAACCTCAATTATGTAGCCTACAACTTTGAAAGCATGCTGTAACCTCATCCGTGCAGGTGGACCTCATTTTGGTGGGCAAGGGTAATAAAGAAATACAAAGAAACCCCACAGCTTGAAGAATGCACTATGGCCTCCCCTTTAATGAACCCGTGCCGATATATTCTTTGTAGTCAAGCTACAGAGTCTTATCCAGGTTGTATGTAAGTTACTGTTTAGCTAGTAGAGAACTAAAATTACTATTAGAATTAATAGATTTGAGGCGGTACTTTGTGTGAGGACCCTCAGATACCTTCACAGAAGGGACAGCACTCTCCAGGGATCTTAACCGGGCTTTGGCAGCTCTGTTTACAGGCCATGGCTGTACAGTGTGGATCCCCATCTACACACTGGCAGAACGTGCAGTCGTCCTCCTTCCACTGCTCTTCGTGGGTTCGCAGTTTGTTATTCACCCAGCAACTGGCCTTAGTGCTGTCCGTGGACATCAACTCAACATCTGAGAAAGAAAGAGAAATGCATAGTGGCTATTGTAAATGAAAATATATATATATATATACAAACTTTAGTTATAGTTTTGCTTCGTTATAGTTTATAGTTTGGTTGGCTGTTCATTCCCCATCCTCGTCCGCAACTGAGACAGACTGAAAATACAACAATAGGACGCAGGATGCCTCAGTGAGAATTCACAAAATACTGGCTTTCCTTCAACCAATGGTAAAATACAAAACAGTTGAATTGGAGAGATCTTAATTTGAGCTTGCATGTTTGTTTTACTGCTATGGTAAAACAAGAAGGATTTTACAAAGTGCAACATAGAGAGGCTTAAAAGTTTCATAATATCCGATCCCTAAAGAACCCACTGTTGTTTTTGGCAAAAGCTGAAGCTTCTTTATTTAAATCTTAGCTGTGACCTTTGCTCGATCAAAGGCCAGGCCAGACTTCCAATACATAAATTTTCTCTCTGAAGAGGGCTTTTATAGATTTATTCATTGGCCCTCAGAAGAAGCCATCAACTTTGGAGACATTTTAAAGTGAATCTGTATAGTTTTTCTGCTCACTTTTAGATAACAAATGATGCTGACGGTCAACTCTTGTTTTAATTTTTTATGCACAATCTTGATACAATACCTAATTTAATTTAAAAACATGCATTGGTATTTTTTTATGTAAACAAATGTTTAACATGTAAGAAATAACGGAAGATAGCAGCTCACAACAGGGCTACTGAAACTGTGGGATTAGCCTAACCAGATTTAGTTTTACTCATTGTACTCCTAAAGTGTACCAGTTCTGCTTTAACAAAATATTGATGTTTCATTTTGAAATTAGGCTTCAATGGAGCTGAGGACCAAGTGCAACGTATTTAAGTTTTTGAAATTAAGTATAAAATATAGCTAGAAATCATTTTTATATTTTTATTTCCTAGTAGATATCAACCACGAAATCGGCTTTTAACGACAATGCAAAGCATCCTACCTCACCATGCATAAGAGCAACTAGGTCAGGCCGCTCTTCAATTTACAGACACCAACAATCCTAAAATTCATGTTTTGATTGTGGGACAGAAACCCATTGCATTCTACTAAAAGATGTGCAAAGTCCCTGCACAATAAGCCTACGGCCAGGATTTGAACTCAGGATCTTACTGAAAGACATCACTGCTACCAACCACTAATAACAGCACTAGCTATTTGAAAATCTAATACGGGACAGTTAAAAGTCTATAAATAATTGTTCTTTATTTTAGAAAATTATCAAATCCACTAGCTTCTCTTTCACACAATCTAATCACTAGCAATTTCCAATGCTTATTCATAGTGTCTTTTAAAGGAGCTTTGTGGGATAAACAAGTTGATATTTTTGTTTATTTATGAAAGTTGCTTTCTTTTAGAACAGTTTCAAAATCATCCATGACTGCACATTTCAAGGTGTTTGTAAAACACTACGACTCCTTTCCCTCTATCCTTTCTCATGCATTTGATGTTAACTGCAGGTATGCTGGCAAAGACCAATGCATGCTGTTGTCTCCATCCACAGACTCCTGACTTACTGTAATGCGGTTGCCAGATGCACCCCAAGAGCTTTGATTTCCCAAAGCCAAATTAACATTGTAATGTTATCAACCTGGCTATGATTGCATGCCTCTCAAATTATACCATCCCAATATCTTGCAAAATTGGAGCTTACTGAAAGACTTATTGAATCCCAACATGGCTCCTCTTATACGACCCACATGTTAACAACCACTGTATGGTAGGTGGGTGTATAAGTGAACTATTATGGTCACAGGGGTAAGTTACACGATTGGCTTAATCAATATAAAAATATAGATGTGAAAGAATTTGCTTTGTTAGTGTGTAGTGGGTATCTACGTCATTTTTATTATTTACATAGATATGTTAGACATGTCACTAAAATATTTGTATGGTGTGTACTAAAACACAATGTTATATTACATTTTTATCTGACCAAAAAGCCAAGAAAATTTTGCAAACACTGATTGAATGTGGACTTGTTGCAAACAGCAAAAAAATCAGCGTTTTGCCAAAACACTGACGTTAATTTGTAAAACAGCCTTGGCCTCTGCAATTGGAACCGTACAAGAGTGCAGCAAAAAACGATGAACTACATCAACACGTTTTAGTACCTATGCAAATGGGGCAGCACTCGCCCTCTGGAATGTAGAACCTTTCACAGTCCAGCTCAGCACACTCGGCTTTGGAGCAGAAGGAGACTCCTCCGCGACACTGACACAGCCAGCAGGGGTCCATGCGGTAGACCTCTCCCTCTGAAAACGTTTTCCCGTTGAAAATGCATTTTGGAGGGACTGCAAAGATAAGCACAGGGTCATTATTAAAACTCAGTGTTTAAAGGGCAATTATGAACACACACAGAGAGTTTGGAACTAAGAGAAGGCCATGAAAATAAAGAGATTTTAACAACCATTCTTCATCAACAGCAGACTGTCACGACGGTGTAACGAAAACAGCCTGTTGTGAAATTGTGGTATTGATGAAATTGTGCAACTCACAAGAAAGTTACCTCTTAAAACCAAAAATTACATTTATGTGAAAATGAAAGCAGGTCTTTGGGGATGAGTTACACAGGGATCGAAAAAGTTTTGAAAAAGGCAGAATCTTTGGCAGAATCTGGGCTCAGTTCTCCACTGGCAGGTGGACTGAATCTGGGCTCTGGTCTCGTTTGTAACCAAAACAATAAATTTAATACTGCTTTTAAGCTTTATTCTCAGTGCTAAAACAAATAAAAAGTTAAGTTTGAACATTTGTCATTAAATGAGGACATTTTTCTGGAAATAATTTAAACTAAACATACTGGAAAGGTTGTATGGTGAAATATCAAACAATAGCATGGCCACCAAAGTAAAAAACAACATGAGATTAGAGCTTTCTGTAAATAATAATAATAATAATCTTTTTGAAGTCTGTGCAAGACATGTCGTAGCCTTCTCCTGACTGTTATAGCAATCTAGATGATTTCACCCAATCAGTTTTTAAAATGAGAGAAATTATGGATTTTAAGGTCACTAAACTTAACAGGACAATGAAAACTACCAAGTAACTACCTGTTATTCAGCCAAGCTCAGTGTAATCATGATTTTTAAACCATATTTTGATGTGACTGTGCAAAGTGCTGCTTTAAAATAAAATCTTCATTGAAATGAAGCTTGAACTTTAGCACTGGACCACAGGCAGCCTGACAAAACATTTTTAGATAATCTTTTTCAATCCATGAGCAACATGTGCTCTGATCTGTGGTGTGGTCCATTATCTCATACAGGACAAAGAAAACAGCTAATTTTAAAATAAATAAATCTCGAATCCCCCCTTTTAAGTTTCCATTAACATAGATTCATACAGCAATCTATCAACAGCCATCTTTCTTTAAAAATGGCTTTTGTGGTTTAACGTTTGTATGTAGGGTGTCGATGACTATCTGCTGGTTACAGAAGACTTCATACAGTCTTAGCGTTACTTTGTTGAATTACTATATGGGTCTCTGCTGGGTATAAATGAGATCAGAGGTCACCTTTGCATCTCTACACCCTATCTTTAGGCGGAGACTCAAAAACGACAATGCCAAATTACCCCATGCCTCCCGACAACCAGCGCTGCGCTCCCTAATATGAAGCAGGTGGGAGTTGAAAGTAGAGCAGGGGATTTGTTGATCTTTTATTACTCTCCTTGTCCATTTTTCACCCTTCCTTCCCCTTTCATTCTCCATTCCTTTAAACCCACTGATATGTGCATCAAAACCAACCAGAGAAATGCAATAAGTGCTTCAGCCCAGCTAAATCAAAAGGCGAGGCAACGGATTTTTAACGCTCAGAGAAGCAATAGGAAGTCACTTGAAGGGAACGCTCACATGTGATTTCCGGAGTTTTTGTTAATGGTAATCCCTTAAATAACTTGGGCACAGAGTTTAAATTCCAGTCATACTTTGTGAAGTAGGGTGTGCACATGGACTGTAAAACAATGAGTCTGCTTAAAATCAAAATCACTGCACTCTACTAATACTATCTGTAGTGGTCTAAAGGCAGACAAAGTATGGTGAGAAAGATGGCTTTTTTTTCTCCAGAATGAATATTAAATGGGAAATTCAACTTATGTCTTTAGTTCATCTTGGCATTAATCTTATTATTGTGTTTAATGTTAGTAAAGTCTGATAAATATTGGGACATTTTCTGACAATGTGATGACGAGAGTGCACATCTGTGATATAATATGTTGTTGGTTCTGCACAATGTTGGCAGTTGCAGAATATACAGGAAAATATCCTCCATAGTTCATGGAAGCCAACATGTATTATGTGCAGCCGGTGTCTGTATACACTGACCAACGCTAAAAACGAGCCCCTCGTTCCAACCATGAAAACAATCCAATAGGTTCATACAACTAATAGCAACAAAATACACGGTGTGCAAAATTATTTCCCATTGGAGGATGGTTTCCAGAGTAATTTAGACATGCTGCATCAATGTTGCTTCAGAAAATTTACAGAGGGAACTCTGTCCCGGTCTTTGTTTCCTTTCCTTTCTGTGGAGCTTTCTGAAACTGCAGGCAGTCATGCAGGGCCTATCGGACAGTAGAAGCAACACAAAAGGCATCAAGCTCCAGGTCCAAAGAGCAACGGACACTTGTTATCAAAACAGTGATCCTGTGGCCCCCACGGCCGCCATTCAGCCCCTGCTGGCATGCCGGACTCGATTACCCTCCCCACTGGCAGACTGAAGCACATAAAAAGCATTCCCATCAATGAACTGTTGAACCTCTTTCCCTTTGGATGTGTGACCAGACAGGAACCCTTTGACACTGCACTCCTGTTCAGAAAATTCATAGCATAAGCACTTTTCTGGTCACCAGGCTTGTTAAGTCCATTAATTCCAGGACACGGCACACATTTATACATCTGGATGGGCCAGAATGGGAACTTGTTCCGTTGGTAAAACACTGAATATTTGTTGGGCGAGAAAAGTAAACAGACTAGTGCCACAGCCCCCACCCCCCCACCAATCCTGATTGCCTCTGCTCTACAGAACTGAAATTTGAGTTCTGTAGAACTCAAAATTTGAACAACTTTAGTGTTCATCTCCACTTATTCTTTATACCTTTTTCTCTAAAGATTTACTATGTTTCCCATCTCTTCAGGGTATTTGAAAAATAAATCCCTGTCCCCCTAAAGTAAACTTCAGTCAAAGTTTATGAACGTTTCAAATTGCAAAAGCATCAAGAAGCATGAGCAAATATTCCATTTCATGAAAGTTTAAACTAGTTTAATGTTTACATTGGATGATTATTTACAAAGAAACTATTTATTTGTTTTTTCACAGGAAACAGACGTAGGAGACGGTGTACAATTTAAAACCTTACAGTGTGTGAAATACATGTTGACAGCAGAACATGTACAGCTAGGTTATGTAGAATAAGGCAGCGCCAAAACTAATAAAAAAATTAGTTTACTTGAACTGCATTTGAACAGTAGCATTGTTGCCATGCAGCAAGAAGGCTCTGGGTTCAATTCCTTGGGGCTTTCTGCATGGAGTTTGCATGTTCTCCCTGTGCATGTGTGGGTGCATGTGTGATAAACGTTACAAGATGTAAATAGCATATATTTTGCTCAGTTAAACAACAGTGTTTCATTCAGTGGAATTCTGTTTCCAGTGCAACACTCATAGGTGGCTTTAATGGGCGGATTTGTACAATTCAGAACTACCTATTCAGAAGAAAAAAGTCTGCTCCATATAAGTTAAAAGGTCACCGGACCTTACAAAGCAAACTAAAACTATTACACTGTTTGCTTTGTAATAGTGTCACCTTGGACTGATAGTAATTGTGGCACATTTGTATTATAGGTGTCCCAATACGATATTGATATCGGTCCAATATCAGCCCAAAAATAAATATCGGATTATATTGGTCCATTCTAGTGTTTGATCTTTGCACAATTGCAAAAGTTGTCATTAATTTTATTGAATTGTAGAAAGTTTCTTTCCTTGAAGAAAGTGTAATATTTTGTGTCATAATTGTGTTGTTTTTAATCCACTGTTCTCAGAGTAATATCCTTTAGTCAAGCATTTCCTAACTCTCCACACTAGAAAAGTAATAAAAGTCTTTATGATTCATGCTGATATCGTGCAGGGTCAATATCGGTGTTGGGTCAAGCTGAAGACTGTAATATCGGTGTCTTATCGTAAGTGAAGCAGTTGTATCGGGACACTCCTAATTCAGTATGCACAGGTAACAAGCACAAGAAAATTTGTTCTGCATGTTAATATTCACAGAAAGTCCAGGTGCAACCAGTGTGAAAGTACAGATGACAGAATGAACGTCACATGTCACAGTATAGGTTTCAAGACAGCAAGATCATTGGCTGTGCAACACTTCTATTTTAAACTGCAGTTATTTAACAGAGGTGAAGTCCACTTTATTCTTTGTCCCTCTCTATTTGCTAGTTTACTGCTCATAACCTCATAACAGAACCTCACTTAAGAAATTCTAAATTATATTTCTTTTGATTCAGCACTTCCAGCTGCTTTAAATGTAATCAGGAACTTTCTTTGTTACTGCAGACGGTTGTTCAGCAGGGGAAAGCCTCATGCAGGGGAAAATAATTACCTGCAAATCAATGAAGTACGTCCCACCAACTGTGCAACTGCTTCTGTGAAGGAAAGCAATCAAAGTGTGTGGTATGCGCTTTAGTAGAATTACCTTTCTGGCACTCAAAGACGTCACAGCAGTCTCCTGACCGACCGCTTGCCTGACTGATCAGAACAGCATGCTGTCCGCTTGGGCAGTGGGTTTTGTTGCAGGCACGGAAGTCGCACGTGCACTGGGGTCCTATGGAGGGGCAACAACCGGCAGGAGGCGTGTAGCTCTTGGTCAAGACCGACCCTTTGGGACAGGAAGGCAATGGCAGCGCAGGGCATGTCACCCCACCACACTTCTGATGCTCTGCAAAAAAAAACAAAAAAACCCACATGGTTACACACTTATGTTAACAAGACAAATGGGTGTAACACCATCTTCCACAGCTCCTGGCTCTGACAGTGCAAAGACTGTTCTCACAGATGAAAAGGAGGAGGGTGCTTCCATGTGAGGGTGCAAGTGTATGAGACGGCTGTCTGCTTGTAGTGTCGGTTGGGACACTTTGGGAAGATGCCCCTGCAGATGCACACAGTCATCAGATCTTCACTTCAGTTCATTGCAACGTTATTGCGACCTGTCAGGAAAGTGTGAGCATAGGCGGCTCTCTGTGGACATGACACAGCTCTACACATATCCTGTCGGTGCGACTCAGATCCCATTCTCCCCGGCTCGTATTGCCCACAATCCAAACAGCGTCTCATGCTCTGAAACCCAGTCATTAATAGCAGCCAACCTTTTAACAGAGCTTTACTTCATACCAGTTTAAAGACTCCTTCACTTAGCATAACAGGCTGTGTTTGTCTATTCATCTGCGGAGACAATATGATGGCTCTGATAGCTCTTTTGGAGTGAAGATGTGTGGTGCAGCCAATCTGGGTGGGGGGCTCAGTAGTGTATTTTGGAACCCTTTCAGGAAAATAAAAGTTCATCCCCGCCATTTTAGATATTGCTTCAGAACAGTTGTGTGCCGCCAAAAAATGGGATTACTTAACCCAAAATGGATGTGCTTCTTTTAGTTCTCACTGTCACCATAATGTAAACAGGATAAACAGTGGTTGAAAGCAGACTGATGCTCCAACAATAATCAATCATTATGCCTATATCTTCTGCTTAAAGTGGCTGTATTGAATAGACGTCAAACTAAACTGTTTATGATTTTGTTATGAGAAATACTTGACAATCTTTGCATACATCTGGTTTTTGAGGAGAGGAAATTAAACAGGCTGGAGGTTGCGTAACCCTGCTTGGGGTTTCGGTGCTGTAAAGTTTTCAGTTTTGTTGATGGGCTTCCTAAGACAACAAGTCCTTTATGATGTGTCTCAAAACACAGGTGAACAGATGTGGCTCTGCTATTTGTTTCATGCAGCCAGAGAAAACTCCAGTTTTTAGGTATTTAAAGTTTAAAGAGTCTTTAAATATTTGAAAATGTATGACCAGGGGTTTTTAAACCTTGAGGAAATAACAACATATAAATCGAACTGATCAAATTGAATTGCATAGCAAAAATGAGATGCTGTTAAATATGTCATTATAATCAATTATAAAAATGTTTTTTTCTATTTTTGTCATTCAAAATGACTTTAAAAAGTCTAGTGCAGCCGATAGGTAAAATGCACTTTTTCTGTAAGTGAGGTAAATATATCTTAAATTCTTTTACCCAGCTGACCAGCAGTGCCAAGAGATAGTTGGTGCCGACACACTACTACACTATTCTCCATGCAACTGGAGAAATATACAGATAGTTTGAGAATTTCTCTTTCAAATTATCTTTTTGAAAGTACTTTATGTGTGGTTTGGAAACCTGTAACTTTTTAAAAATCTTATTAAAACAAAAACATGACCGGACTTAATACTCTCCTGCAAAGAGGGTTACTTGCCAGACCTCCAATAAATACAAATAAGAGTTGCTTTGATTGCCACAATTTGGTGGGTGGAGGGAAGTGACGGTTGAAATTGAGAAGAAACGAAACGTTCAGCTTTTCTGGCTCTGGATAAATACAGCAGGAGTGTGAAGAATCTGTACTGTACTGTTTACTCAAGCAACCTGGGAACAGTGCGAAGGTCTACAAAGCTCTCATTGATAAACCCAGTTTCTGAACAGTGTCATAGTAAATGGAGGAAAAACCCCTGAATTGACATTAGGCTATAACACTTTCCAGGGTTTTTGGCCTATTTTCTCGACTGAAATGAAACAACATTGGAACTGCTGATTGCCCTGTGTTTTACATTTAAAAAAAAGTTTATCATGGTCCACTGCTGTTTAGTTAAACCACTTTTGCATTAGAAAGAAAACTACGCTTTAAAAGTCCACAAAAAACACTTTCTCTGTATTGTGTGTGACTCAGAGAAGGCTGATTACTCTTACAATTGCGATAATGGCAGGGGTTAGGGAGCGCTGGGAAAAGCAGCATGCAGACATGCCATTGTCATTTAAATGAACAGAATTGTATCCTTTCGTGGAAACGCTCCAACCCTTGCAGGTCTAATTAATATATTTTTTTTAGCTGGAACATTTTTGAGCACAATAGGCAGCCACAGAAGTTGGAAAGAGTCAGCAGCAAATGGATTTTATGCGGCCGCCTTTGTGTTCTGTCACAATGTGTAAATGGTTGTAATTAGTGAGTCAGCGACCACAGAATGAATCTTTGTATCACAATGGTGGCAATAATCCAAATTGTGCAAACACAAGTGAACAGATTCGTATGCTTGATAAATTTATACCAGCATATTAGGCAGATGTGCTCTTTGTTGAGCTCAAACTAGAAAGCAAAAAAAAAAAAAAAATTATATCTTAACCAATCTAGAAAGCAGCAAAAACATATTTCAGCAACAGAATGATCTCTGATGTAAACAGTTTATTTCTGGCATCACTACAGCTCATTGAAGAAACACTCTTCTAAATAGCTTATTATATTTCATGCCAGTTACAACGAGCTGCGTCTTTTTTCCCAAAGCAAAGCAATTTAAATGGGCAGAGGAGGCTCCGTTGACAGCCTGAGTTTACTCATGGAGAGAGTACACAATGAGAGTTCTGTTCACCTTCTGACTTTGGAAACAAATCAATGAAGAACAAAGCCCTCTCAGTCCAGCTACCTTCCGTGGGTTCCTGGTCTGTCCTCAGGATTTATAAAGTTGCCCTACAAGTCACAGTTGTGAGGGCATGGCCCTGTGCCCGGCAACAGTTACAACAAGGAAAGTTACTATTTTTCAGACGGGTCTTTTTTTTAGACGCTATCATGTGGTGATGAAGAGCAAAAGGCAGAGGCAGAGCCACATGGCAAAACCATAATGAAGCTTTGAGTAGAGGCTGGAGGAAGACTGGCATCTTACCATTCCCTCCTTTAGCACAGTGATGTGCTACTCCAAAAGATTGCCCCTTCACAACCAGAATGGTCTTCCGTTTAAATCTCAGGAAATGTTTCACAATGCAAAGACCCTGCAGAAAAGTTTGTCTTTCACTTTACTATACGTCTGCTGTACCCATGGTAGTGTTTACCTTTTCATCTCCAAACAGTCCATTCTCCAGTTGTTCTACACTGTCTATATAAGGGCCTTTATTTAAGACAATCCCTTTACCCACAACTCTGAGGTCCAATCCTGTTACTTCCTGAAAAATATTATTCCGTCCTTGAAGCTTATCCTTGAAGAGATAAGAGGCTGCCCTTCTTGGCTCCAGGTCAACTCTGAAACCTTTTACTGTGCATGCAGAAAGACTTACACTTGCAAACTTCCATTGCCGAGCAGGAACTACACCTAGGACAACCAAATTTCTTAGCTGAATCCTGTTTAGGAAACACTTGATGAACTTTCTTAGGTGCCCTAAAACTTTCACAGCAATGCAAACTTTTTTTCCTTGGGAATACCAAGTTCAACACAATTTAGAAAGATTTCCATTGATTTCCTCGTCTAATCTTAAGGACTAATTTATTTGGAAAAACATCTTTTTTTACATTAATAGGAAGGCGTTTTTTAAGCAAGCCAATGATGGCAATGTTCCCTTGAAGGTGACCATAACTGATGAAGGAAATATTTTATATGCTATTGACTGACTAGTCTAAAATATGTTCAAAGAAACATTCCAGTGGCACCTAGAGTCGAGGATGACTACAGACAGCGTAGCACAACTTACAACGAAAAAGTCCTGATTTTTGTAGTGATGTTCTGTTACAAGATTTTAAACAGTTAATATCTTACCAGTAATATTGAGTTTCTTGACATCTTTCTCATTGTACAATGTGTATAATGACAACATTCTATTCTGTCTTTTTTGCAGCATAAATCCATATTACTGGGTTCCAGGGCCTAAAATTACTTGCTAGTCCAGAATGATCTATAATTTTGGGTTAAAAAACAAATAAAAAGCTAATGCAAAGATAACAATGGGGTAAACACTATTGGGGTTTCCATCAACCATTTTGAAGTTGTTTTAAACTGTTTAGTTTTGTCCTCTCACCAGATATTCTCTTTAGTGCCCAGGAGCAACAGTTGTAATTAATATAAAATGAATAGGTAAGATCCTCAGTTTATAATCTTTAAACAAAACATCATGTCAAAGACTAAAGAACATGACCTTAACCAAAAACATATTAAAAAAAGTATGACCTATTATTGAATGATTACGTGAGATTGGTTTGGACACTGACAAATTCAGATAGGTTTGTACCTCTATGCCCAAAGGAAGTGTTCCAGAGAAACAGCTTGCTGTCAGATGGTGCATAACTGCACCAGAGATGGGGTGTTTTCAAGCAAATAGGCCAGACACAGTTGCAACACCATATATGGTTCTGTTTGGCACAAATAAACTGGACAATTTATTAATCTTCGGCTAAGCTGTTGGAGGGAGTGGGAAGAGCTCTGGGTTGGTAAATTATAGTTTTTAGACTTTAAGAATTATAGTTTTGTTCTTTCAGTGATGCATTCAAAAGAATCACTTTAAAAAAATGTCCCTCCTGTCGGTCACCTTATTAAAGTCATGTAACAACACATAAACATTTGCTTACCAAAGACAAAACCAAACATATGTCACGTGTTGTTTTTCAGGCTCAATCCTTCTGTGTTGCAAATTAAAACAAAAAACTTTGTGAGAGGCCTTGGCTTGCAGACAGCGATTTGATGAACTGTGAAAGAGGCTGTTATTTTGTACATGTTTTGGCTATGAGATCTTTTATTCCTACGGAGAAAAGGGAGAAATACTGACGAGAAAACGTATAAATCAGAGAAAATGGTTGTAGCTCACCTGGGCAAGTTTTGATATGTTAATGGTTATGGCAAAAAACAAAGAGAAGTTTGCATAATGATAAAGATAACAGTAAGTATAGAGCTGAATATGCAGGAAAAGCTTTGGCATTCATTTTTTATTTCTAGCAGCTTTTATCAGTCCAAATTTGTCTGGATTGGTTAGTGGCTTTTATAAAAGGGGCTAAAGTTGTTTTTTCCCTAATAGCCACACAAAAGCTTTCCCTTCCTGTTTTATATCCCTCTAAATGTGCTTTTCAAGAAAATTCATAACCCTACCACAACCTTTCCAGCATTTTTGTGTTTTTTTTATTCAGAATAACTAGAGATTCATAGAATGCATTTCCATCCATGCTCCTTCAACCCTATACATGTAAGCAAACATTTAGTTCAACTAATTTGCTTTTTAATTCACACATTCAGAAAATGTGTGAATTATCTCAATATAAATGCATCTGTTCTTTAAATCCTTAGAGGTTCATTTGGGAACGCTAGTGGGAACCTGTGCAAACCTACCAAGATTGTAATTAGGCAATACCATGTACAGAAATGTGCATCATCGTGCGGCTTTTTCTTTAACAGGGACATAGAACCTGGTAAAAGTTAATGGGGAGATAGATTTAGCTTTCAGCAGGACATCGACACAAACATACAGTCACAGATATGGGAACAGTTCAGATCAAAGTTTAATCACAAAATGCATTGTGCAAAGTTTAGAACTGACTCAGACTCAAACTCTGTGGCAAGACTTATACATCGATGTTTAAAGTTTCTTAGCAGCTTTATTCGCAAGAAAAACTTCACATACAAAAATGTAAAGCTCAAAATGTGAAAACTAAAACACCCTGAATAACCCTCAGCACTACATTTTGACTCAGTCGGTCTGAATACAAGTTGCTGATGTGAACTATTTCACATTTACAACAAAAGACGGTGCAGTTTGTGCTTGTAATGTGACAAAATTGGAAAAAAAACGTTGCAGGGCACATCATTTTCCAGACAAACCCTGGGAAACGATGCGGCCATAGCTCCCTTAAATGACAGACAAACAATCAGCACTGAGACGTCTCGTGCCCTCGCCAGCCGGTGTGGGACTGGCTTGGCCAGTAATAGCTTGGTCACTAAGAGGCTGCAGCCAAGCAGAACTAACAGTCCTTTCACAAGGGCACAGAGAGGCAGGACGGAGGTGGCAAACGTAGGCTAGAGGATTTGTGAGAGCAAGTTCAGCCGGGTTAGGGTTACAGTGGGCGCCACTTCCCCGACTGATGAATCACATGCAAACTACCAGATGTCTGCGAGGAAAGTGGCCCAGTTCAAACAACTTGTTGGGCAACATTTCTAATGACAAAGCATGGCAAGTGACTGTGTCTATAGATTTGTTTTTCTATTATCATCTAATTATCTACTGTGATCATATGTTAGCATCAATTGATGT
Source organism: Orestias chungarensis (assembly GCA_032876305.1). NCBI lineage: Eukaryota > Metazoa > Chordata > Actinopteri > Cyprinodontiformes > Cyprinodontidae > Orestias > Orestias chungarensis. The sequence goes on from JAVLVB010000602.1 coordinate 1,879,239, forward strand.
TCGCAGCAAGGAATCAACAACAGATCCACAACCTGTGGTCGCTGGCTCCTCTCAGTAAGCAACACGAGAGGAATTTGTCTTAATTACCAGTCTGGTTCTTTATCAAGATTGAAATATCTAAACCATTTCTGACCGTAAATGTACCAAACATTGCCCAGCAACGACCACAGGGGCTTGTAAACAAATGCCTCTACAAAATCGTTTGTTTCCATTTCAATGTCCTATCGCACCTAAATCTTTCCTTTCGATGCTACACCTATGAAATCTTACTTCCTCCCTGACATCTTACTAAAACAACTGGCACAACACATTGCTACGAATCGTACACAAACGTGACAACAGTGTTCAGTAGGAAATTGTATCACTGCCGTCTTGTGTGAATTAGCACATACATCAGTGTAGTTATAGTGAAAATGTATTGGATTTGCTGTGTCCTGTAGATGAATTCATGTTCCTTTTTCCTCATTTAGCTATTTTGCTTCATTTTAACAACAAACCTCTATCTGTTTTATTGTGATTTTACATACAAGAGCAACACAAAGGAACTTGAAAGGACAGACTTTCCTTTTTTTTTTTTTACTAGTAATGTTGTATTCAGCCACTTTTAGTCCATGCTCATTGAAGACATGTTTTAACAAGTGCAGTAGTCAACCATTTCATACAGGTGTGTTGAACCAGGGAAATACATAAAAGTTGCAGGACGCTGGCCCTCGAGGAATGGAATTTTTGGTAGTTGAAGATAAATTTATTATCTCACTACTGTCAACCTAAACGTTAGATTCCTGCTATTTGGAGCTCACTTTTATTTTAAAAACTCAGCAAATCCTCATATAGTCCCTTTTTATATAATCAAATTCACCTTAGTACAGCTTTGCTACAACAACAAAAACAAAAAAAATTTGCAAATTAAAAGACTCTTTCATTCAGTAATAGGTATCTTAGAGATACATGTATGAATAATTAAGAGCAGTCCACAAACTAAATTTAAAACTTACCATACTATCCCTCTCTTTTCTTTTACATACTTATCTTATTGTAAATACATGTTTTATCTGTCAAGCTCCAGTGCCTTAAAATCAAGACCTCACTTGTGGGGCAGGCCAGATTAGATTGCAGATCGTAACCATAGAATCCCATTCTGTTAGTAGAGGAAAGTCCTGACACTGACGACACAGGAAAAATCTCTGCTGCAACATCAAGATAAACAAGATAATCTCGGTTAGAGACACATGCAGACACATGAAGACACGCAACGTCTCAAGAAAATATATGCAGGCTTATTACACACACTTGGAAAGTTGCTGTAATCATGGCAAGTACACTTTCACATCTATGCGTTGCCCCAAATGCACATGTATCTATTTAACTGATTCACACAACCAAATTTTGTGCTTAATTAGGGGCCATAGAGACGAGTTGATGTGTGCTGCTACGAATACACATAAGCTGCTGTAAAAAAAAAATTTGGTGGGAGATCAGACAGTCACCCATTTGGCTCAGGCTCTAAGATTAGGCAGAGGTTATTCTGTCAGATACGTTTGCACAAAATTATGTTTGATGAACACACTTCCTGTGGGATTTGCTGCATAAATGGCTCAAAACAAACAGAACTGAGATTGTCTGTAACAACCCGCCTATTAGCTGCAGACTAAATAAACTTAAATATGTCCTCATGGCTCGCTGCAAAACAGAGCTGCTTTTAATGTGAGATTCTTCAAATTGGCTCATGACTGTTTTTTATTTAGATCTGAAAAGTATTTATTAAGCAGTGAATAGTTTTCTTCATTATTCTTGTTAAAATATGAATATAGTTTAACACAACTGTTTGTGATTGACCCAAACACAGTAAATCATAATTGAGAAATGAAAGCCAACGGATGCAAAAATTTATTTTTTTCACTGTTCTTCACTTTGATAGTCATGAAATTTATTGCACCCTTTTTTTAAAGATATAATTAATAAAAGATAGACTCTACCTATATGGCGTTTATACTTGGTATAAATGCAGATTTTCTATATCCGAGGTTTGTTGGAAAACAACAGTGAACAAACATCATCGTGTAGGTCAGGAAACACCACACATGGCCAATTTTGAAACAAGATCTAAAGATTTGAAGGTCACGTGGAGCACTGTTTGTTCTATTTTTATGAAACGAGAAAAACAGGGAAAACTGTAAGCCTACATTGTATGCAATCCACCCACAGACAACAAGAGCATAAATGAGAAGGGCAGCCAAAAGGTCACTGGTTACCATAGACGAGCTGCAGAAATATAAAGCTCAGGTGAGAGAATTAGTATAAAGGTCAACTACCTGGAATGCACTAAGATATGGCCTTTGCAAAAAAAGCTTGTAATAGACTAGAAATTGTTTAAAAAAAGAAGCTCCAACTGGTTAGAAACTTACTGTAAATCATGTTAAAGACACAGCCTACGTATGTAGAAGATGTGGTCTGGTCAGAACAGCCCAGAAGTGAGTATCTTGAACAACATGCAAAGCCTCTTGTAAGAAAACTAACATAAACAATTTTGAAAATCATATGCCAACCCTAAAGCACTGCAAAACAAAAATATGCTCAATGATGCTTTTCTTATGCAGGAAAAGGAAAACTGGTTAGCGTTTATAGAAAGAGGGAGGCCACTAAAACCAAGGTAATATGGGTAAAAAGCAACAAACGACTTTATACTCAAGTAAATGTTGACAACAACTTTAATAAAATTGTTTAGAGTAAAGTATATTACTGAGTTACAGGCCCTGTGACACTACATAATTCAGTCCAATTGTGAATCTGAGTGAAGACTTGAAATGTAATGTTCACAGATGCTCCCCTCCTAAATTAACAGACCTTATTCTATTTCAGGTCAGATAGAATTTCAGTCTCTTGAAGCGCAACATTAATAGATGTCCAACGAGGCCTAAAGGTGTAAATGCAATAAAAACGGTGATTCTACAAACTGTTGACTGATGGATTGCAATCACAATGAAACACATTAGCATTGACCACATATAAGAATACATATGTGAAAATGAAATATTTATAGATACTTAAAGCACTGTATAAAGAGCTGTGAGAGAAGAAATTTCCTGTCACTGTCATAAAAACATTTTTTTGCAAGAAAAGAAGTGTTTATGCTTATTTTTGATTTTTGAAAACCGTTGTTGGTAGAAATAATTGGAGTGGGGCAAATGTGCATTTTTGAACACCAGACTATTTGAGGGGTTACCTGCTGCTTCCAGGCACTGGCTGCGGTTGATGTAGGTGAAGTGGTTGTGGCAACTCTGAGATTCACACATGCACCCGTCAGCAGTCACGTTGCACCCGGAGAACTTGCACGTTGGATTAGAGGGTCCCACGTATTTCTCTTTGTGTCTCTCCCTGTGCTCGTACAATTGACCCTCTGAGACACACAAATCAAAGTCATCAGTGAGGCAGTCAGATCAACAGAGCTCACAAGTGAATGAAGGAATGCAACAGAGAGCCGGAACTTATGTGTCATCACTAGGAAATGAAAGTAGATTTAGTCATTGTTGAGCAACATCTTTTATGGATTAGCTTCAATCTTTGGAGATCATTCACAACTGTTATTCACATACTCCTGTTTAATCCATTCGCTCTATGCCGTTTAACTTAGAAAGAAAGATTGTTACAATTTGTGGCGCACCTGACTTGCTTGACTTTTCACAGGTCTCTTTGTCTGGATAGGTAAAGGTTCCCAAGCAGGATTTACGAGCATCACACACACACTCAGCTCCTGCTTTGTCGCATCCCGTTATTAGAGCACAACGCTCATCCTCAATGCCTGCATCTGGATGTTCGGGAAGAACTGTGGGAAACAATAAAGAGAAAAGAGAATGTTAAGGCTTTTTCTAGAGATTTAAAAAAAAGAAAACACTGGACAGAGTTAAAAAAATAGCTCCACTTTACAACCCCTCTGTTGCAGGACAGTACTTTGGCACAGCCAAGACTGAAGTGACCACTGTATTTCTGGGCTCCAGTCCCTCCTCCCCTCTCGTTGTGTCACACTACTACAGCTACTGAGCCCATTTGTTTGCTTTTGTTCTGCAGCATGGGGCCCTCCCAGGGTCTGCATCCCTGCCGCCTGCAGCAACGCCTCCTCTGAACCAAGGCCACTCACACCAACAATCGTCTGCAGTCGCGTCTCTCATTGAGCCTCACGCCAAGATAGGCACCAAGCAGCTCGCAACCCCTATTTGGACAAAACTTAATGCATGGATGGAATGTCACATTAAAGCTGAATATCAAGAAAGATCCTGGGATTAAAGGGCTTCAGCGCACACACTACTCACAGTCTTCCCTTAGCTTTCATGCATGAATAAACATGCATTGATATACCCCTAAATTACCATCCTTCATTGCTGCAAATAACGGTTTCAGTACGGTAAACATGATGGGACAAACACCATGCCTCATTTCAGCAGTGTAATGCATGGCTGGTATTCATTAAACCACTCTTCTCTTTCTTCTAAGAAAGTAAACAAATAGAATAATGCACCAAATAATTATTTGATCACTATAAAGATGAACAAGTCCTTTAAAGTGGCTGGAAACAAATACAACCTCACATTAATGCATACCATGCTTTTTAAAAGTATTGTTTTACTTCTTGTTGCATATATAAAATGACAAAAAAAAAAAAAATCACCTCTGCATGATGCTTATTGCCATATTTTACAATTGGAGGCGGCATTTTCAGTGTTAGCCGTCTTCTACACACGGCATTTTGAATGTAGACAAAAAAGATTATCGCTTCATTTAAACTTTTCTTCAAATTTTTCTAACAAAGCTGTGGATCTTTACAGCTCTTCCATGGTAATTATGCACATCTTTGCTGCTTCAAGATTAATGCATTCCTAACCTGGCCTGTAAGTTTTTACAGATTCAGATTTTCAAACTAGATCCTAACTCTCTTTTAAGCCATTGTGATTTATTTTATTCACTGGTACCAGAGTAAATGGGGGCTATGCACTTATTCATGGCACACTTAAGTCACACATAAATTTTCGGTAAAAAAATTAAAAGTGTTTCTCCTTTTCCTAACACTTCGAAATCTATTACATTAAATGGCAATAAAATACAGAAAAAAACTAGAGGCTTTAACATGAAAACGTTCAAGCTATATTAAAGGTTTCACAAGGCACTGTTTGTAAGTCGTATTAATAGACACCAGATATGGCTCCTTGAGACTATAACTGTCTATTGCTGTGAGAAAAGGAGAAGAGCTGAAGTAAATCAATGTGACTCCAGCCGAAGCCAACTCTGTAGAGGACTCCTGTGCCATATGTACCACAGTGAAATCTGTCCAGTTGACAGAAGTGAAGGTAGTGTTACCTTTAACCCGAGCCAGCCGGCTATGCTAATGGCTCTCCCAGATGGCTAGTGAACTGGCAGAGCACAAGTTGCTGTTCCAATCAACCCAGCCGAAATAATTTCCCCTCACCCTAAAATGATCCACACATTTTTTCCATTCTGAGGCTTTCCTGCACCCGCAATGGTATTTTCATTCGAGACAGTGATAGTGCTTGTCTGTGTGGGGTGCTAAATCTGGCACGTATGAAAGGAGGTAAGAGTCAAAATAATCAATGAAAGGCTGGACACTGAACACATTGTCTCCACTAATTTTAGCCTGACCCCCTACTGAGCCCTGTTTGCTTTAGGTTGCCACAGCCTATTTCCCTTCAGCTTAGCCCAAGTCTGTTGTAGTCCCTCCTGGCTATCTGTTTTCTGGTCTGGCACCACTCTTGCCTAAGTCTAAAGGGCTTCATTGCAGGGGTATTCCTCTCTTAGCTACTGAGAGTGCTTGTCTTGGCATCCAGAACCAGGTTGGGGAAGCTGACCTCTACAGACCCTGAGGCTGATAGCAAGCTTAAAAGGAAGTCTTTGAAACGTTAGATAATACCAGGGGAAGGGAGAAGTACAAAGCATGTGATAGACATAGTGTCCTTGCGAGACAGGGACTCAGTGACATAGCATGCTAAGTGTCACTTGAGCCTAAAAAATTGTTTTGGGAGGGATAAAACCAGCATATAATATTTTCTAATTCAATTTTTTTTAACTTTCTGCTACAGGTGCCAGCAAACCCATTCAGTATCAAAAGGATCTGTTGAACAGGCTTCATAAAATCTTCTCAGAGGAGTGGCTTGAATGTTTAATATGTCGTTTTTAATGTAATTGTTGTCTTAACTTCTTAGGGGTTCAGCACAATCAATTTATTTATTTTTCTTTTCTGTGCAAAGTGATATCTACTGGTGACATAGCCACCTCCAGTCGTAAAAACAAACAAACAAAAAAAAACACTTAAATATAATAAACTTTCTTTCCCCATCTTAAACAGTTAAACCAAAGGTGTGTTTTACAAAGTTGTACAAATTACTTTGAAATGGCATATGATGTGTATCTAAAGTATATCCAAACTAGTTTCTATTAAACAAAGCAGAGCTCTGGAAACCAAATGATGCTGCAAAACCACTTCCAAGCAATCCTTTTTGAAGCTGTTCTGTCCAGAAGGGACAGCGATAAAACTACCCAGGGCTGAAGTCCAGTAGCCTGTTTCTTTCTTGGCCCACTTCAGCTAAATTAGGCCAAAGTCTGTAAAAGGCACCAATTTATGTGCATTGAGTTGGTCATTTTAACAAGGTATTTAAATTTTGAAACACACCCTTTTTAAATCACTTTACTCATGAATGGATGGTTGGAGATTGTTTTATAATTATCCAATACCAACTTGTTCAGAATGTTGTTTTTCAGCTAGAACGTCACGCATGGTGTGTCTCAAAGCTTGGAAAAAGAAGCTGATTGGAGAGATAAGCTTAAAATTCAAATCAGATCACACGCCATGAAAGCTGCGAGTAAGACATCGAGGGAGAGTAGTAGAAGAAGCTTAATTGATGAATGAGTTTCATTCTATTGATACAAGGAAGGCCAAATGTAGTTTGTTGTGGTACATCCTTTATTTGACTAAATTGAAAGCTTTCTGGAAAACTTTATTCACTCTGTATTCTGAAGCGAATACACAAAGAGACTGTTTTGTTTTTTTTGCCTCATAGCCTAGTTGAAGAGCAGGAATGCCATTTTTATAGGCTTCACTCTTAGAACAGTTGTCCCTGGTTAGATTCCTGTCCCATTTGCTGCATATCTTTCACACCTCTGTCTTAACCTTCCTTACTGTCCATCGGCTATTAAATAAGTTCCACTAGTACCAGAAACACGTTAGTAATGCCACTTCAACAGCTAACTGTTATTTTAAAAACAGGCAAAAAAATATCAGCTCTAGAACTATTTTCTTTTTATTTTAAATGAATGAATTAAAGACCAAATGAGCAAGAAAACCTAGTTAAATAAAACTCGGTATACAGTTTAATTTTAGTAGTTCCAGAACTTAAATCTAACTTTAAAAACAGCCCTGGATCTCTAGTTTAACTCAAACAATGTAAAACATATCAGCTTCCACACTAACTAGATTTTGGCCACTCAGTAAAACCAACTATGAACAGCAAGTTTGGGACTTAGACAATTACAAGCATTTCCCCGCCCCTCTTGATTTCAAGGCAAACACTAGAAGAGCTTGAGGGAGTGAAATCTAGGATCAGCCCCAAGCAGCCTAATACCACCGTGGCCCCTGGAAACACAGTGGGAGGTGTTTATTTACCCCCAGCAAGGCCTTTGGGATATCAAGGCTGTATGCTTACATTTATCTGTTTAAGAGGTCAGCCGCTGCCGCAGAAGTATGACTCAGTCACAGGAGTTGTCAAGTCTCTGAATTTGTTCCAAAGCTTTCAAGAAGCAGAAGGCGATGTCCTACAGATACCTGAATATGAAGCATAATCATCACATTGCACCTCTTGGGAACACCTGGAAGGGGGATGAAGAACCATGACAAGTCGCTAACTCGGTCCACCCAGTCCCCTTCAATCATCCAAAAACAGCCCAGACAGAGTGCAGGTGGTTCAGCTGGTGGGGGGGTCCGTCCACAAGCTTTGTTTCTCCACCAAAGATCACCGCTTCTGTCTTCATGCATAGCGCTTTAAGCTTCTCTGAGCTTGAGAAGGTAGCTCAAATTGTGCGTAAAATGAGCACTTCATAACAGCCTGGCTCTGCTTGGTGGAAACAGAACAGAGGAGCATTGTGGACTTCAACAAGTGCAAAAAATAAATAAATAAATAAAATAAAAGTGAAGTCATGTTTTCAGACTTTAAGTAGTGCTTCTGGAGGAGAGCACACAGACAAGAAAGTAACATCACAAACGTTTCCGTCATGACTTAGTATCAAAGTACAACAAAACAACAAAACATTTTTATGATACTAGTTCTATGATTTAAAGTACTTGATAGAAAAGTTGCCAGAGTGACCAGTTTTTTTCTGTCTCTAAGAACAGAGCAACACAGTTACTCAGCAGCTCTACTTAACTGAAAGAGCACATTTTCATTTGCTTGAAGAAAAAACTAAACTTGGCTGTTCTAGAGGCAAGCAATTACCTGAGAAAATAATGGCAGCTTGTTATTCTATACAGACCACAACAGCAACTTAATTTCAGTATTTTGTCTAACAACAGTTTGCACATTCCTAATTAAGTAATTGCTTAACAAAATAATGACAAGTAAATACAAAATATGAGTTGTTAGGTTAATTACATCATCTTACAGTTTTTTTGTTTGCGATAATTGTTTAAACACGATGACACAGAAGACACATTCCTTTCACTCAAGGTCAACAAAAACATCTCACGTGGCTAAAGTTTAGTTGTGACACACAATCAATCATATCTGCGTTTCCTTCTTGCCTCCAACTAGCGGAGCAAAGACCTTGTGCCAAGGCCAGATGTATTGTCATATGCTTGAGCTCTGTGAATGGTGCCAAACATGACTCCTCTCTCCTGCAGATAAACCAAAATAACTGCTCCACACAAGGTAAATAGGTGGTGATCCCTGCAGCCTGGGCTGAACTGACACCTGAATGTGGGATGCAGATGTCATGGAATCATCGCCAAACTCGGGCTTGCGCATAATAGCGCCTCGACTCACCTTTGCACACTCCGATTTCAGGTATGACGGCGGCTGCGGTGCGGTTAATGGACGCGCAGGTCAGCCCCAGCGCGCAGTAGCCGTGCGTCCAGTCCTGGCCACCGCAGGGCTCCCATTCCAGCCGGGCACAGTGATCGCAGCACCCGCAAGGATCCCTGGCCACGCTCCGGCCACCCCCGCAGCCCTGCGCGGCTTTGAACGGACACGTCCGGAGGTCGCAGGGCGTGCACTGGTGGGCCAGGAGCGCACGCACCAAAACCAAGAGACCCAGCAGCACAGCGGCGCTTTTGCCGAGCATGTTTCCAACCAAAGAAGAAATCACAAACAAATAATAACTCCCTTACGGTTTAAACCAAAGTTGTCAAGGCTCCCTGGAAAGTTTCACCCAACTTTAAACGCATGGAAACAGGACCAAAAAGCGTGCGTTTTTTTCTTGTCCTCCTTTAGGGTGGCACAAACCTCTAAACGACTACAAGAGTATAAAATAGTGCGCAGGTAGACGCGCGTCCCAGGAAGCGCCTCATCCGATCGTCTGTGGCTGTTGTGTGAATGCTGCTGCTGCTGCTGGTATCAGTCTCACACTGAACACGCTATCCGAGTATTAAATTGACATATAGGCATGTGAATATTAGCGGTGCACCCCTCCCCTCCCATCCCCCCCTGACTGACATAGGCACCGACCAGTCACATGGAAAGAAAGGAGGGATTTGAACCGAGTAAGAACTTTCCTCTGCGTTGCGCAATTTGGATACTTGGACTCTATAATTTTGCTGTTATTGTCTTTATTCTAAATTAATAAGCAAATTTAAAGACTGATATATGTTGCAAGTCATTAAAGATTCTCTTCTTTCTTCAGTTTTTTCTTCCTCTCAATATATGTTTGTCTTTGACACCCTTTAAAGATATCTACCATTTCCTCTGCTCTCTGTTTTTTATTTTATTTTCCGTTTTAGAGCTTTATAACAATGGATATGGTAATCTCAGATTTAAAAGCATATACTGTGTTAATTGGAATGTTTGATGGCTTTTGTGCCTAGGTGTCAGATGTTGTGTAAATATGGCCGAAGGAATGGAAAAGGTCATGTAAAAATGTAACCTTTTCCGGCAATGTTTATAGGCTTGCTGACAAATGGACGGCCTGTTCGTGTGTGGGCAGATGGCACGGCTGGAGGGGGAGTTTGGTGTTTTTGCTTCAACGCCTTGCAAAGGAGTTTAAAATCGTTTGAGTTTGTCAAAAACATAATCCATTGCGTAACTGAGATGAGAAGATAAAAATGATTACCTTTTCGATATGCTTTAACAATTAGAATGAGCAAAGTGAGACTTTTTATGTTGCCCGTTTTCATTCTATTAAACCTAAGCAACACTGCGTAAGTTGTCACCAAGGAAGCAAACCACATTTGTGTACATTCATCTTAGTATGAATACCTGCTCCTGTTGAAAGAGAACATTGGTGTACAAACAGCATCATGAAGAATTTATACACCATACAGTACATTTCAGTATTTTAATTTTTGGACAGCAGAACTATTAGGATCCTATATGTTCACAGTGGAAACCTTTGTGGACATGGTTGTCCATGTATGATAGAAAAGTGAAACTCCAGACCTGCAGCAAATTAGGAATCTATGCAAGGCAAACACATATTATATCAATAACCAAATGAAATCCCAACAGAATTAAATAAAGTCTATGCTTGCAGGTGAAAAACTGGGGGGGAAATCTCATGGTTTATGAAAAATCTACATCCCGGAGTTCTGTGATATTATGACGCAGAGGATGAGCCGCATCTTACGGTCTTTTAAATGGCTTCACAACAAACACTAATCAGCTGTCCTAAGAAATGATTTCCCCCCACTAAGTCAGCATGCAACAGCACCTCCTTCATTTGCAACATCTGCCTGGAGCCACTCGCTCCAACACAAACACAACAACCAGAAAAGCGGCCCCGTAGCACGCATAATCAGCCCTTGCAACACAGATCAGCTCTTGTCCTCTGCCTCTCCCTCCGGCCCCCCTCTTTTCTGCATCCTCTCATCAAATGGGTTGATCCACCGACTACTGGCCAGACCCTAATTGTTTTAAATAACATTTTTGATGCAACAAAACTCCATGCCAACTCTCAAAAGACCCCTTATAAACAGGGAAGCTGAAGGGAGGCTATCTATTTCTTAATTCACATTCTATTGAATCCTTAATCTCTTTCAGTCAGGCAAAGAAACCCCAAACTAGAAAACACCCTCATTATACTTTTTTCTGAGCGTGAGTCTTGTGACAAATGCTAAGGATGCTCCAATTATTGGGATGTGGCATTTGCCATATTTTTTCCTTATGGTAAATCTGTCATAAAAAGAACTTTGGGCAATTGCATATTTCTAAACACAAAGCACAACAACCACTAAATAAAACCCTGTGCACTTTGCAAGTTCTTTGTCGTTCATGGTGGGAAAGGTTAGGCAGCAAAGGGAGGTTTTGCATGGCCTAAATAGCCACAGTGTTTTTGTTATTGATGTTCTGATTCACAGATCTCTGAGAACAACCACAAGCCATCAGCTCTTGTACAGTAGAGCCCATGTTGTGATGATTAAGATTAAGCCCATTGCTTAATGTGACCTGATCCTCCCCCAAAACAATAATTGACACACTAGTGTACGTTCAGTCCCAGACAACTTTTCGTTTTGCATCAGCTTACTCTTGTTTCTTACCTCTGGTTTTCTGCAGAGGCATCAGACCAGAGGTGACGATGTGTTCCCAATGATTCCAAAAGGTGAAAGTGATAGTCGCGGACGTGAACAAACTGGTGGCCGCAATGGTTTACTGAGAGTGACAAAATGCTGCATGTACAGTGTGATATGGAGTGTTGAATGTATGTCAAGGGGACAGCGTGCAGCACACCTGATTGCAAGTTCATCCTCCAAAGCATCAAAGCACCATGCTAGCTATCAGCTAGGTTTAGCTTATCTCTGCATAAGGACATGGGCCATGGGTTGAGCCATGCTTTCCTGAACCAAGGAACTAGGGGGAAGAGGGGCCGGGGGTGATGAGTGGGACTATAATGGCAATGCATACTGACAGTTGAAAGGGTTTCAAAGCAATTCAGACATCGACTAAATAGCGGAAGCATGGAGCATTTACTGAGGAGATTAGGCAACGCATTCACTAATGAAAGGCCTGTTTGAATGTCAGTGCTGAGGAGATCATCTGTTTTTAGTATAAGTAAGCAAACAAATAAAGCAATAGATTTGCATTCCTAATCTTCCTTTGCAAATGACTGTATGGCACTTTGTAAATACAATAATGATCATGGCTATTTATGATTGTTTCTGGTCTAAAATGCGATCCTATTTCCTGGTTAAGGTGGAAAGATTGTTATGTAGGTTTTTGTCCCAATCCTTCTCTTTCAACAATGCTAAGGATGCTCCAATTATTGGGATGGCTAGAGTTATCGTGCTTTTCACTTTGGACTTTTAATTGGTCAAGAATCCAGTCAACATTTTGTAAATGGATAACATGAAGAACCCCCCCAGAAAAACATAGGATTTGGGGTACCACAATGCACAAATATGTGTTCAATGGCTTTTGCTACCTGGGGCAAGTTTCCAATTGTGAAGCAAGAGAAAAAGGGGCTCGCCTTGTAGTATTTTTTAATTACTGAAACCTGTTTTCCCTTTCCGTAAAATCTATTGTCTGTCTATTTGGTTTTCTTTTAGCTTTGTGTTTCCTTTCCCTCACTGTGAGGTCCTTTCATGTTGCTGTTTTTCTAGCAAGTCCTATAATAACTAGTTTGGACACTGTGAGGTTTCCTGTGGTGTTTCCCCCACCCCTAGCGTCATCAAAGCAGCAAATGTTGCACTGAGGAGATACATAATCTTTTCATCTTGCTTTTACATTGGTGCTCCTTGGACTTTGAAGGGTTCAGTGAGGTCAGATAGTCCAGAGGGTTCGCCACGCACCTTTGGCTTTGTAGTCTGTGAAATGGCTGCTTTCTGTTAGGGGGACATAAATTTAGAGAGCGTTACATCATAAATGTCAACATGTGAAACTGTGTTGGAAGGTGAGAATCTTGAATCTTCAGTGTATTTCTTTCTTGATTTATTCAACCTCTAAACAAGGGAGAGAGGGAAGAGCCAGCAAACCCAATATTTTGTAGTGGGATAGTTAAAGTGCAGACTTAAATCAGACTGAGATGCTTTTAAAGGGTTTTCAGCTATTCATGCTCAATTACACTTTTAATGTGGCTAAAAAGGAGTTTGTTCACAGTGGTGTAATAGATTCATCACCATTTATTGCAAACGCTTGATGGCTGGTTGTTGCTGTCACAGGAATGTTAGACCAAACTTTATCCCACTGGGCTGGATTGGTTTGCATGGCTTTTTTCCCCTCGATACATTAAATTATGATTTGAAAACTGTATTTTGTGTGTACTCTGGTTATCTGTCTGATATTAAAATAATTTTTATCATCTAAAACATTAAGGTGAGACGACAGCAAAAAAATATCAAATGATAGATATATGTGAGTGGGCACATTCTTGTTTAAACTGGTATTTGTGACTTTTTAATCTCCGCTGCACACATGAAGCAATTATCTCGAGACTTCCTGAAAGAGCTGGGATGAAAACATGAGGTTTTTGGGTTCGGCTGGCAAACTGAACAACTGTGAGTCAACCCCTGGATCATTCTTCCAACCGTGGCTCACATCCGTTGGCTCAAAGACCGAGCTCAAATCTGGGCCTCACTCGCTCTTTCGCTGTCGCACCTTCTTATCAAGTGACCCTTTGGCTTGGAGTAAACTGCCACCAACTAGTCTGACAGCTAAAAGTGGTCTATACTTACTCAACTCAAGTCGAACCTCAAGTGGCCCTTTAAGGATTTTTAATCTGCAAATCTTTGTAATGATGCTGAATTCCTTACTGGATTGGAGCCTGAGGGAATCCTTGTTTCTCATTCCTGTATCACCTGTCCAGACTAATCTTCTATGTTGTTCATGCAGTTACACAACCAAATATCAAATGTCTGTGTTTATAGGAATTAGTTTAGGGGCTGTTTGTCTTAAAGCTTAGTTTTTAATGGCAATATAATATATTTTATTACTCCAATAAAAGAGCAATTTTCTCTTCTTTCATGTTAGTTTCATGTTACACTGTAGGTTTATATTCAATAATTATGTGAATAAATTGAATTTTTCTTTGAGTAGGTGTCCAGAGAGATAAATCTTGACTAGAACACATCAAGATGGAGACTTACACCTGTGACCTCCTATGGTGTTTATGGTTCAAACTGTTTACGCCGATTCTGATGGGAGGATCCTCAGGTGAAGGCGCCAGGTTTACTGGCAGACCTCCAGCTGGCTGTGGAATGTGGCAGCCTGTGTTTCAGCTGCAGATTCTCATAATTACAGTGGCACTAACTCAAGTGGTGAGGTGAAACAACCACCCCGCATTGGGGAAAATGATCATTGCCTAATGTTATGTCTGGAACACAGATTTACTCCCGTCCTTAGAGGCTGGCAGCAGGAGCAAGAATGTGAGAAATGTTGGTTGGATGACCTCCACGAAGGTGAGGCAGAATGTTGACATCATTAGCACGAGGCGACATGTGCAGACTTGATGTCACATGGGTCAAAGCTGAAGGAGGTGAAATGAATGGGAGAGTGACAGTGGTATTCTTTTATGAAAAGCTTAAATTCAAATTGTTCATCCACTCTGTTTCTTTGACATGTGAAACAAAAAGAAGAACTTTGCCTGAAAAAGGGATTGGCTGATCATACTGTATTTGCTTGTTGTATTGTGGTTTTTACTAAAATCTGTGCTTTGAGAAATAATTGATTATCCTTACATTTTGTTGCATTAAACCACAAAATGTACGGAGCTCACTTTACTCAATTAACCCTAGATAAAATCCAGTGCAGCCAGATACATTTCAAAGTATACTCATCTAATGAGGAAGTACCACCAATGTAAGAAGTTATTGTTGGGGAATATTGGTGAACGAACAGCATTATAAAGACCAAGGAACCTTGCAAAAAAAATAAAAATAAAACTGTTAGGTTATAAAAAAAGATTTCCCAAGGGTTGAAAAACTCAAAAAGAAATGTTAAATGTATTTTCTGAAAAAGCGAAAACATAACATGGAAGTGCAAGCCTAAGGGTGTCTGGCCATTCAGCTAAACTGTTTGTCTGGAGGAGGAGAGCATCAATCAGAAAAGCAGGCAGGAGGCCATTAGTAAACTTTGCTGGAGCTAAATTGATGCATAACTATTATAAAATACTTAATTAAGCAGTAAAAATAAAAAAGTTAAACGTCCAGTTTGCAGTTTGTCCCAAGCCAAATAGGGAACTGAGTCTCAGGTGAGACTTGGCTTATACCTGCTGGGCTATATGCAAACATATGAAGGCAAAAAATGAACATTTCCACAATAACAGGAAGGATCCCACCCACCCAGCACACTCACTTTTTGTTCCGCTCCCCTCAGGCAGGAGGCTGCGGAGCATTAAGTGTAGAACAACCCGTCTCAGAAACAGCTTCATTCCTGAAGCTGTGAGACTATTGAACTCATCCTGAACAAACCACTGCACGGACTACAAATTTTTACTATACCCGCACTTTAATACCGTATATTCCTATTTTATTTATTTTACTTACTTTACTTCGATTTTATTTATTTATTTATTTATTTATTTATTTATTTATTTATTTATTTATTTATTTATTTATTTATTTATTTATTTATTTTAATTTTATTTTTTTAACTTATTTTATCTATTTTAATATTAGCTCTTGGGTGGAACAGTACCGTGAGTATATAATTTCGTTCCACCTCATGTACCATCATGTATGTTGAATGACAATAAAGTCTCCTTGAATCCTTGAATCCTTGAATCCTAACAGCAACATTAAACGGTTTTTTGATGCAGTGCCTCCGCTGTGTGGCTGAAGGCTGGAAGCGCATCTTGGGCATCATCCCACAGCATTTTATTACGCACAACATCAGCACCTGAATCCAGAAACCTGCTTCCTGGCTGTGGGCTCTCATGGAAACAAAGATCTAAAGGCAGGAAGCTTTTACTCTTCGTGGCCCAAAGGCCTTTACTGGCGCATTCACAAACTCTTCCTGTTTTTCTGCCACCCCTGACCACCAGCAAACAATGGTAGGAAGAGCTCTGCTCTGTGTCTAGACGGTGGTCTCCCCCCTCTAAAGTAGCTTGACTTGTCTTTCTGAAGTTAAGAGGGCCTGTTGATATGAGGATGAAGTGCATGTAGGAGCTTTTCTGATCTTGAGGGGTTGCTCTACACTAGCATGTTGTTACAGTTAGACACAATTAATTACTACAGTAAATAACTGTAGAAACACATCAGAGTACATAAAATGTAAAATACAAACTATTAATCCTTTTTTAGATTTAATTATCCACACAATTGGTCATTTCCACCAGTAGAGGGCAAAGTTGCACAACAATCCAGGCACCAGGGACCTCCACAGCTCTAGGAATTAGTTTAGTTACAATTCCAGCTGTAAAGAGCACCAGAACAGTGTCTTACAAAAGTATTTACAGCACTTCTCACTTTCAAGAGAGTCATATTAACTAGCTGCAAAGATTGAGGTGAGAGAATCTGTTAACATGAAGGTTATCAGAAATAAATTAAGTAATCTAACCATTGTGGATGTGAGTTAAGATTATTGAATTGGTAAATCAAACATAAACATTTAGCAGGCATTTTATTTTATACCTCGTAAAGAACACATCCAACATGTTAAAGAAGGGAGTTTGTTCAGAAACATATTTTTTCCTTGTCACGTTCAGTGTCTTTGTGTTGCAGAAAATAGCTCAGTACACCATCTCCCCCTGTGAAAAAACGGCAATGGTGTATTCAGGGGGGTTCAGTCTTGATGGATGAAACTGCTCCTGGGAGAAAAAACTGCAAAAGACTTGAGATTAGGTCAAAGGTTCTTCTTCCAGGAGGTCAGAAATCTGCAACATACAGCTCGAGCAACAATGTCTGTTTGAATGGTCCGAGTAAAGCTCAGACATAAATCCAACAAGACCAGAAAAAGAGATGCTCAAATATTATTTCCATCCAGTCTTATTAAGCTGGACTATTTAGCGTGAAAAAAAAAGGGACTCCATTTCAGCCTCTTAATGTACACAAAACCCCAAAAACTATTGGAGCTGTACAACTAAAGAAAGAGATGGTTTGACAGGGATTAGTGGGAAGCAGGAGTAATGTGTACCCGGAACTATATTTTAAAAAGACAAAGAGCAATTATGGACAACTATGTGCTAGTCATTCCCTTGAACTTGCAATAAAACAGGTTTGTAGTTGTAAAATAATTAAAAAAATATAATAAATCACAAATCATCTTAGATTGCAATGAAATATACACCTCAAAATGTAAGACTTTACTTTAAACTCATCCAGACCAGAATATTTACCACTGTCTCAGGAGGAACATTGTAAAGAGCCAACAATGAAACACTGATTAGTGTTATTCATTTAAAAAAAAGTGACTAAGTTCAAGACTTGTGATGCTTGACAGATACGAGCAACACATCACTCTCTTTGAACTCTGAAGACTCCCCTGAGTAATTTGTGATCTGACATTTGACTTGACTGCTGCACCATGCTGGCTGCAAATTAGTATGAATGTGCAAGTGTGTGCGTGTGATGTGTGTGTAAATGTGGGAGAAGCTGTGACAAGGTAGGTATAGGGCAGACTTTCTGGAGCCAGCTCCTCCATGCCCTCTGACTGCCTGTGAGAGCAACCTCGTCTACCAAAGCAGACAATGTGATAAGAGTGACAAAGAGACGGGGGGAAGAAGATAGGTGCGGAGATATGGGAGTTGAGATGTAGAAGAGGTTGCAAAAGTGCGAGTAATTGGACAAGGACTGACTAAAGGAGACAAAGAAGAAGGTGGATCAAGGGTGGCAGGGAGTGGGGAGCAGAAAGTCTTGCCCTCAGGCATTGTTTCTCTGTCTGCGCTCAGTGCAGAGAGGCCAACAACAGTGTCATGCACAGCTGAAAACGTTCACCGGCAGCCAAAAAGAACATCTGGATTTCACATAATAAAATGCAGCAGGCTGCAGGGTCTTTTCTGTCCACAAAATACAGTAAAGCATAATCACTGGATGACAGCCGCTAGCATAAGCACTCTTTAAAAACGTCTTGCACATGTGTATGCATAAAGTAGTGCAGAAAGAAAGCTCTTTTTCCGTATCTTTATGCTGTTACTGCAAATGGGCACCAAAAGTAATCAATTACCATTTAAATGTCAGCAAACAGACCGAAGCGTTCTTGTTCCAGGAAGTCAGAAATCTATCATTTTGCGGTCATATTTATTGCTTCCAAATTAAACCCACTTACTCACACATGCACACGCAACTGCACGAAAGCACATCGCCAAGCTCTCCAAACAATATCCTCCACTCTTTCCCCTCCCTTCCCAACACCGAAAAGCTGTTCTCAGGTTACACGTTCAGGTTGGACTTCTCGATTGCTCCCCGGGGGCTTCGTGGAAGAGAAGATGTGGAAAGACGTAAAGTAAAAAAAAACAAAAAAACATATACGAATAAAGTGGGAGATGATGCGTGGAAGGGCTTCGATAGTCTGTTTCCTTGCATGTAGAGGCATGCAATCTAACCTACTGCACCTGTTGTAGAAGCTCACAGAATGATATGTAAGGGGGCGACGTGTGACACCTGCATTGTGGCCCAAAACCAGCTGGGAAGAGGCCAGGCAAGTGCAGTATCCATTCACTCTGTGCACTTGATGACCCCGGCACGTTCATGTTAACCCGACATACATGCACATATGTGATGAGTTTATTCCCCCCCAAAATTTTTTTTACACCACCTGCCTTGTCCTTGTTGAATTTAATTGAAAAAGTGTGTAACAAGGTTGGTCATGGATATCAGTTTGAGGTTGAAATTGACCTAAGCATTGGCACAGTTGAGTGAATCTATTCCGGATTTTTGGATCCATGTGTGGCAAATTGGGAAATATTGTTTTTGTTTTGGTCCATGCTGCAGGTTTAAACGCTAAACGGCTTCATTACTTTTTGTTTAATCCCTGTATGCACAGCGTTTCAGAAAGTTTCCTACTTCTTCAACTTTTTCCTATTTTATCTATGTTTAACTTAGCTGTATATACAAATCATAATATTTTTTTTTAGATTTGATTAAACTTATGACGAGACAGTGACCTATAATTGTAAAAGAGAGAGAAAAATGATTTATGATTTGTACA
>JAVLVB010000602.1:1898621-1908934 GCA_032876305.1 Orestias chungarensis
ATATATATATATATATATATATATATATATATATATATATATATATATATATATATATATATATATATATATATATATATATATATATATATATATATATACTGATCTGAGCCATGCCACTGTAGTTTTGGATTTATGTGTTGCATTATTGTCCCTCTGGTAGATGAACCTCTGTCCCAGACTATGTTTTTCGTTGGCTCCAATAGGTTAGGTTCCAGGGTTTTTTCTGCACCTTATATCCTCCTAAGTCAACTTTACCAAGCTTCCCCATCCATGTTGAAGACCACTATGCTGCATCCACCATACACCATGTTGATGGACGGGTAATTGGGGATGAGCATTTTTAGTCCTTCTCAGCACATGGTTTTGAATTTTCGCACCGGATCAAAGTATCTTCTTTCACTTTATGACTTGTATTAAACTAGAAACAGAACTTAATAAAGTTTCCTTTTAACAGTTTCTTTTTCTTTTTTTTTTCTTTGTCCTTAAAGGTCATAGTTAGGGCTGCATATTAAAATGTATCTTGTGATCAGATTCTGCTGGCTTGGCAGGTGCACAATGCTCCGTGAGGTGTTTAAAGCTTGGGATAGTGTTTTATCACACAAACCTTGTTTAAACTGCTCATTATTTTCATATGTAATTAGCCTCCTGTTTTCATTGCTGCTGAAGATACAGTTTGTTCATGGATATTTTCTAAGCATCTGACGGCTTCACACAGCAACTGACTCAGATTACATTTTTAGGGAATTTATCAACTAATTAGAGGTGTGCTAATGGGAAGTAGTTACTTTGGGGGTTATTCAGGTGTAACATATTGAAGTGAGCTGAGAGCAAATATCCAACAGACTTTTAGTATTTAATTTGTGTATTTTTTTGGTTAAACTTCAAATAAGATGTTATAAAGTACTTAAATATGTGTGGTTGAAATTTTACAAAAAAATTAAAAGTTCAACAGATCTAGATGGTACTGTGAGGTGCTGTACATGTGTTGTGAAGGACATCAAAAAAACAATCAATTGATTATATTGGTTATGAGGATTCAGTTACTTGTAGTGCTCTGTTCTTCTGGTTTCTCTTCATAAACAGTCAGAGTGCTGTGATGGAACCGTAGAGCCCCATCGACCAGAAACATGATCCCTTCAGGTTTGCTTCCAGAGCTGCCCGTCTTGCCAATAACCCTCAGGAGGGATTGCAGCTTTTATAGCTAACTACCCTTCTATACCACACTACACCATTCAGGGTTTGTGTTGCACTTCAGCCATCAATCCAGACAAGAAGATTAGCAATCTCCCAAAAGTCAAAGCACAGTTTGTGGTTTTGATGACATGTTTTCATCACAGTCCTGTCTCTGGAGGAGCTCTATGTATCCGTGACATCAATCATATGAAGGAAGGGAATTCAATGAGACAGCGCTATGTCTTCTAGTCTTCTCTTTCCTTCCCTCTCTCTCTCTAACTTTTCTCTGATTGCCTTATTAGAGAAGCAGCATGATTACATCATCAAGACTGGTAAGTGTAGCATGGAGCTTATTATCCTTCATTGCCTCCGTCAGGAACAGGAAATGAATTAAGAAGGGCTAGAGGCTGTTCCAGAGCCTGAAATCTCCACGGGGTTCACACAAGTCTGATTACGCGACTTATACCAACTAAGCATAACACAATTACCCAATTCCTTAAACGGCGTTTATGTAATAGGAAGCAGTTGGTTTTAATTTCGGGAGGTAAGTTTGAAGACAAACACTTTAATCGAACTTTAATTTTAACTTTGTGTTTGTTTGTTTTTAATATGTTAAGGAATTTGACAGAAGCTTTGCAAAAGCGAAATCTCTGCACATTTTATCGCATCACAGTTTATGTCATACATCAATTCAAAATAGACAGTAAATAGAAGTTAAATTAGTTACAGATACAAGATATATTGTTTTTATGTTTTGTATATCCATGTACTGACATTCTTGCCAGTTGTTCTTTGCACTTAAGCTGAGAGTCAGAAAAGTGTAAAAATAACTTTTTAAATGTTGTCACACATTGTCTATCAAAGTAAGGTCTGAACTTTTACTTTTCTTCCACATGAATATTTCTTGGGTTTACATTAGAAGCAACCAGTGTCATTGGGTGTCCTGCCCATGTTAGATTTCCCCCTTATTTCAAAACACACTTATCACATGATTGGTTCATTAAAGACTTTATGACATCCTAAACAGGAAAGATATTTAAATCAGCTGTGAGACGGGAAACCAGCCCTCACAGAGTGAAGTTTGACATCAGTGATCTAAACCACTGTATTCTAGCTTTGGTCTTATTTATGTGTGTTTTTGTCCTGATCGAAGGCAAACCTCCACTTTAACTTCAAGTATTTTGCTGCATCAATAGTTTCCCTATATTGAGCTGTTTCCATTTTCCTGTCAACTATTAACAACTTCTCAATCCTTGCAGAATCCCCGCAGAACAATCTTACCCAACATGTTTAAAGGTAGAAAAGATCTGTTAAGGTTGAAAGGTTCTTAAGGGTAAAAGGATCTATTCCTTCTGACCACTAAGACCCCTTGCAGTAACTTCCATTTAAGCTCTTTCTCAGGTGTTCATTGTCATGTGACAGGGGAGGAAACTAGAGGCAAACTGATAACTTTCAAATAGCAAGGCGACTACTTTCAACATGTGTAGACCAAAATGTTCCAGTTTTACTGTAAAGTTGAAACAAAAACGCAGGTTGACTCTGTATATAAGGCTTTATGGTGCTGTTGGTTACACTAGATTTTTCATAAGAGATGTACAAGTAAAAGACACTAAAAACACATGCAGGACCATGAATCTAAACCATTTTGAGTCACCATAATACCTAACTCCAATTAAATACATCAAAGTTTTCAAATGTAAACTGAAAAACCCTCAAAAGGTTCAAGAGCATGAGTATTTTTGCCTGAAATTTACAGGGACTGAAGAAATAAGGTTGAGATTTAGCCTAAATAGCCTGGAAAGGTTGCCATAACTCTGTATATAAACATGTCCTCATACTGTTCACTTAGACTGACAAGGCTGTCATGAGGCATTACTGCTTACTACAACATCTCTTTTCTTTCTTCCCTTTCTGCTTCTCTCAAAGCAATCTCCCTCTGCTTTCAAGACCCAGGATCCAGCATGTCAGTTTCCATCAAATGAGTTCTCCTTCATTCTACCCTTTTACTTCGGTATACCTCTCAGAGTCCTTTTCAGTTCAACTCCCTCCTCCGCCTCCCTCTGTTCCAGTTCTATAGTTGTTGTGAGACAAGGCGGACTCTGTCTGAGCACTGCACTTGTGTGAATATGTGCACTGCGGTGCACGCGCTCTCAACTGTTGATATCCGTGCACACAGTCATGCTCCGTGTGTGCATGTATATTTAAGCACGTCTGGGCCGAGTCTTGGGGGCCGTCCTCCTTTGTCCTCTCAACCATCTCTCAGAGATGGATGTGTCTCCAGGGAATTGGCCCCAGAAGAAAAGCACCACTAGCTCGCTCATATTAAATTCTGCTGAGCAAATACAATCTACCAGCATGTTTCCCCTCCTCCTATTCCGTCTCCTCCTCCTCCTCTACCTCCTCCTCCTCTTGCTTTCTCTTTTAGAAACAAGCAATTTTAATGTGAGTGCATGTGTGTGCTCTAGATAGTGAAACATACACAGCTCATGGAACAGTTTTACACCTTTCTCTAACTAACCAAGTAAAAAAAAAAAACTTAATGTAAAAAGTTTTTAATATGCAGCGGGCAAGTTTTGAATGTTGCAAACACTTTAGCTACTTTTTATGGCAAACATTTCAGTGTCACTACTCTTTCTCAGCCCTATGTTGGCCACCAGCCTTAGCGTGCTGTTGCCGCCTTGTCATGCTTGAAGCCACTAGCTTTGTGGAGTCATAAAAATGTGTGCTGGCCCATAATAACAGCTCCTCTACTGTGTCCTAATGTGTCCGCTTGCCTAACCCTTATTCCTCCTCTTTCCTCTACTTCAACTCGACACAAGACTCGGCACCTGTGGACCCCTTCGGCCCCCCCTTCTCCCTTTTCACTCCTCCTTGCTTTGGAAGAATGCCTGATGCACTGACACAATCACAACTCTTTGCGTGAGAGGAAGTGCCTCACTCTCCTAGGCTCGCTGATTTGTGTGTGCAGATGTGCATGTGTATGTCCGAGCAGCTTAGATAACAAAGAATCAAACTTTCAGCAGAAACCGCCGCTCAGCTTGAGAAGGATTTAGCTCAATCAGCAAAAAAACATCAAATCCTCCTTTCACCTCACTCATTTGGACTCGGCTTCTCCACCTTGCTTGCTACTGGCCTTCTTCATCCCCTTATTAATGGTCGCACAGACCGGCTGTGTAATTAATTTTAAAGTGATTTTACAAGTAATGAGATACTTTAATAGCCATGCACCAGCTGTCTTGTAAATGGGACCATAAAACAGCTAGAGAGGTAAAACTTTATTTCCACATCCCCACAACCAAAGCCATGCAGTTCTTCCTCACCCATGGTGTGTCTCGCCTCGCTCAGATTCTCTGTCATAGGCTCGCAAAAGCAGCCTGCCATCACTTGTAGGCACTGCCCCAAACACATGGTTTCAATAGTGCATTTTCATTCACTCCACTTGTTTTCTGTTCCTTTACTCACCATACGGTGCACGTTCACACGAAGGAGTGGATCAATAACTTTATGACTCTCATGTCATGGAAGTGTGATGAATTCCCACTCTGCATGCGTTTACACTTCACAGCATGTGGCATTCATTTCAATGTTCTGATCCAAACATTAGCCAAGAAGTCCCTCGCCATTTGCAGTAATGCAACGCTCACACTGCCTCGAGATCATCTACTGTTTCCACTGCCCTGTCTTCCTTCTGGCACCAGGACTCATGTCTGGCTTTCATTAGCAGAGAAAAACAAGCAGTGCACAGTCCTTGGTCAGTGAACTGAATGCACAAATTATTCTGATTTGAATAGATAAAATGACTCCAAGAAAAAGTCAGCATTAAGACATTCCTGTTTGTGATTTACGGTGTTCCCCAAAAGTATTAACCCCCCCCCCCAATATTTATATTATATTTAAGAGACAAATTGGTGCACAACTCTTAATAATCCCTAAAGTATGCCATCCTTTTTTTTATCAGTCCCCTCTGAGTCTGTGGATTCACTGTAGTTCTCTAATTAATCATTATTTATGATGACCATAACTTTGACCAACTTCCTTGTAGTGTGAAAAGAAATGCATTCCCACCCCATGGTGCTGCCACCACCTTGTTTTAAAATGCTGAAGGTGTTAATACCCACCAAAAACTGTGACAAAACATCTTCCTTCACAATTTATTTTCTTCCCCATGACTAATGGGGACCTTGATTGACCTTTTTAAACGTGTTTTCTTTACCGACATTAATTCAGAACACATTATTGATAATTGTAAATCGATTTGTAATTGTAATTATTGTAATTATCCTACCTGAACCATAGCTCTATGCAGCTTAAGTAGACTTACAATGGGTGTCTTAGTTGTTTCCTCACCAATATTGTAAGTTAAAAGTGGACGGCCATGTTTTGGGATGTTTGCACCTACTTAAATGGCAGATTGTTCTGTGCTCTCTGGGATGCTCAATGTTTTTGATATTTGTGATTAAACACTGCATTAATATCTTCATAACTTAATCTTGATTTATGTGTTTGACGCCTGGTGTTCACTAAGTAACCACTGAGGCATTATCCGGGCAGCTTTATTTAGGCAGATTACAAATTAGGTGAGTTCTGAAAGCAGTTGGTAGCACACAATTTTATCTGGGGAATAAAATGGAGGCAAAATTTAAATGTTTTAGTTTAAAAAAACAAGAGAGGTATGATCTGTTTTGTGCTTCTTTATCACCTAAAATGTAAAAAATATGCATTATGGTCTGTGACAAAATGTGAAAATATATTGAAACAATTTTTTTATGAGGTGCTAATTAAATACTTCTATATTTCAAGAATACTTTTATAAGTTTAATTAAAAATATATTCATTAGTTCCTTGCAGTTTTGTTTTGCATCAGGGAACTCTGACAAACTGGTACTGATGAGATAAAGAGTTTTGTTGAGGTCTGTGTTTGTACAATCAGCTTTTTTTAAAGCTATGTTATCTTCAAACAACACCCCCCCCCCCACCCCCCCCACACACACACACATCACCACCATGTGACCAAGGAACAATTTGAGCAACAACTCAAGAGACTGAGACCAGTAATTAAAGCACTGCACCTCCTCCATCAAAAGGATCCAGGATGAGAGGACTTGCCTTGACTCACACGGGCTGCTTTAATCTAAATCTTTAATTAGGCAACAGAGGAGCAAATGTAGAAAAAAATTACAAAATGCCTTGTTTTTTTTTCCATTATCGTACAAGCACTGAAAGCACGTTGTAATAGCTTTCGTCTGACACAAACAACAATTACACAGTTTGTTTGGTTCTCTGGCGGCAGAAAGTTTACACACAAAGACTCAGCAGGCGCTGCCAAACACCGTCAGCTGGCTTGTTTCCAAGGAGGAAGTCTTTGCTCCAGATCTGCTTATACGAAGGCAGCAAATAGCAAGTACTTCCCTTCAATACTGCATCACCTGGTAACTTCATGCTGGGAAAACATATTAAGGTTTTTAAAATGAATGCCTTGGGCAAATAGTGTCCTAATTAGGCTGTGATTGCTGGCCCATGCATTAGGCCATATACTCTCTCTCTTAGTCTGTATATGACGCAATGCATATGTGAGTATGCAGGGGTTTGCTTTTATAGCTCACCTAAATACGCTTGGGGATATCTATGGTCTAAAGGTTTAAGGTAGAAAGGTCAATTAATGAATTTGGCATCAAGTATTTAAAAAAATGAAACATTATAGTATGTACAGAGCAGTAAAAGAAAAAAATTATCTAAATTATATAAAAATATATATATATATGCAGAATGCAGATGTTACCATATTTTACTATGCCTATTTTTCAATAATTTAAAAATGTAATAATTTAATGTATATTTCCCACTCTGAAGTAACACATGACAATTTAATAATAGTAAAAAATATTATAATCAGATGCACACCAATGTAGAGAGGCGTCATAGTGTCCGAATCAAGTCAGAATCAAGAATCAAGATTCAGTTTATTTATATAGCGCCAATTTACAACAGGTGTCGTCTCAAGGCACTTCACAGAAAATCAATTAAAATCAAAGATACATTCTAACAAATCAATTTGAAAAAGTTTCCAATCTAAGGAACCCCAGCAGATTGCATCGAGTCATTGACTTGCAGCTTGTGTTGTCGTTGACTTTACAGCAATCCCTCATACTGAGCATGCAAAGTCAGGTGTTTGGTATCTGCAGCTGTTAGTGTCACTTCAAGTGTCATACGAGAAGTTTAAAAAAATTAAATAACTGTAAAATCACATGCTTTTTTTTAAAGATTGTAGACATTTGCTTAGGTTTTGGTTAACTTCAGACTAAAACATAACCTTCGCTGTGCTCAACTGTAAGCGGGGACAGCTTTTATTGGTATTTGTCGTTAGGTTTTCAAGCCCAGTTTAACTTTAAATGATTTTTCCTTTGTGACAGAAAATGCTTTTACTGCCATGCCTTCTCAATCATCAGCTGGCATAGGATTAATTTAACATTGCATTTGTCCAGCAATGGCCATATCAGCACTCTAAACTAGATAAACAGGGGTACTTTCTATTGTGACTTCTAGTCGTAAACTTTAGACTGTAGACAGGTTTATGTATTTTCTTGTTGCTATTTCATGCAGCTTATTGTCGATTCTGTCATTAGTCAATAGAAAGAAAAAGTCATAGTTTGAAATGAATTTAAACTTTTAAAGGATATTGTTACAGTTGCTGGAATCAGACCTTAGATAACATGGGAGTCCTGTTACTTAATTACAGGTTGACCCTTTTGTACTCACTGCCTGACTTCCTTATCGCTGTCAGCGTGTTTGTGTTAGTGCAGTAGAGGTTTGACTGCCGGTGCCAGCTGTGAACAGTAGCCCCTCATTAGCACTATTTTCATGTGACCAAGATGCACCGCAAGGGACACGCACATACACACTTTAAACGGTTGCATACAAAATTACACGTGCACACACGCACAGCACATGATCAGATGAAGAGGAACCATTGTTCAGCATCACAGGACCTCTTAACACATACACACACACACACAATTCTCCTTTTACGCTCCTTTTTGTGAAACCACCAGAGTCTTCCTTGTTTTAATATTCTGTAGCTTATATGCTTCCACATGCTTCTACTGACTATAAACACACAGTCCCTCTGTGTTCATCTTTGCGTCTATGGTCTCTGTGCACGTGTGTTTCCAGTATAAAAGAAATCAGTGTTGTGTGACACAAATGCATACCAAGATCTGAGATGCACAAATAGACCCCATTTTGCCTCCTCTTTGCCCTGTGTGCTCCTGTTTTGCTCAGTGTGATGTGGGCTTGCAGAGCTGTCAGTCTGTGGCGAGCAGTGACAGTGGCAGGCCATTAGCCTGCTGATCCAAACCGGTTGAGGTCAAACTACTGACCCCAAAATCCTGGGTCAAAACAGGACCTGAGTTGCAGAGGCCAGGGGTTACTGAGGACGAGGGGCATTTGACCAGATTTTCAACTATCTTTTCTTTTCTTTTTTTTGTGAACAGATTAAGACAAACATGTTAAAAATGATTAATGAGCTAACAACTTCTTTTAACTCATAATGCAACACTTGTTCCTCAAGAACTATTACATGGTTGGACAATAACCAGTGCTTTCCATTGTATGCATTTTAACCTAATTCAGTTCCCCCTTTACTCTCCCCCTCCTGCCACACACACACACACAAACTCACACAAATGAAAAATTATTGTGGGGGTGTCGCATGGACTCATAGTTGATAAATGTTTTACCATACAAAAAATGATTTAATTTATCATTCAGATCATAAATACATTTATAATCCCTAATAAAAAATACCTTGTCAGAGTCTTTAAAGAGTAGTTGTAGATGTTGATGGTTGTGGCCAGGAACAATCTTTTGTAGCAGTCTGTATTACAGCCCAATACAAAGACTCTCACTAAGGACACTGTTGTATATGGCAGTCTCATGAAGTGGATGTTCATTGCTGTCCATAATGTTTATAATTATATAATTTAAATGAATGAGAACACATTTGTTCCCTATTTTACTAACTGATCACTTTTGATATATTTTGAGAATGTGGTATAAGAGTTAAAAACAGGGTGTAATGCATTATTGAATTATTACAGAACATACAAAGACTTAATGACAATAGCCCACTGATCGCATTAATAATCCATTGTTAATAACCGGCGGCTAAAGCCACAGGTTAAGCTTCATTTAATTAAAGGTGTAGCCTCAAGCAGCACAGCAGGTAGGCATGTCTGGATATGTCTGAGCCTCAAAAAAGGTCAGGATATAGATCACCATCATCCAAGTCATCACAGTTCATAGATCAGTGATTATTGAACAAAAAAGGACTTTGCAACTGCAAGACAATAACTTCAGAAACAAAGCTCCCTACAAACTTAAACTGACCACTTTTCTGTAGATGTCACTGTTATTCCAGAAATTACTACTGTAGTAATTACTTTATTAGCACAGCCGAGGAATATGGTGGATGGGCTGCCAGTGGAAGAGAGCAAATTTATGAACTTGGCTGGTTTATGAAATAGATCTTTACAAAATGAAGATGGTAGTTTAGGTTAAAGAACCGAAAAGGCATTGTTGCTGTTGTATCAATGCGTGATAGGAAAGCAGTGTTGACGTATATAAATCGTATATGACGCAGATCTGACATATATTAACTAATTGGGGGATTGATACACCCCAGATTATAACTTTATTAACCGGGTTGTATTTAAATTGCGTAGTCATGGTTACTATTTTTGCAGTTGTAGCTGCAGTTAGTATGAGTAAACTTAAAATTGGTAAAAAAAAAAAAAAAGAAATTGCTTAGTCAGCCACTTGACCTGGATAGAATCAGGTTGGCATCTGGTGACAGTGTAAAGAGCCTTGGTGTTGTTTTTGATCGGGAGATGTCTTTCAAGTCTCATATAAAACAGGTCTGTAAGATTTCCTTCTTTCATCTTAGGAATATAGCAAAAATTAGAAATATTCTTTCTAGGATAGATGCTGAAAAGCTAGTCCATGCATTTGTTACTTCAAGGCTGGACTATTGTAACTCGTTTTTAGCAGGAAGTTCACAAAATGCAATTTAAAGTCTACAGTTGGTTCAAAATGCTGCTGCAAGAGTTCTTATGAAGCTTAAAAAGAGAGATCATATCTCC
>JAVLVB010000602.1:1909034-1954692 GCA_032876305.1 Orestias chungarensis
GTGGTTCCTAGAATCTCTAAAAGCACAATGGGAGGCAGATCTTTCAGTTATCAGGCTCCTCTCCTGTGGAACCAGCTTCCAGCTTTAGTCCGTGAGGCAGACACCCTGTCTAGTTTCAAATCTAGGCTTAAAACCTTCCTGTTTGATAAAGTTTATAGTTAGGAAGAGGTAGAGAAGACAGCCTAATCCGGTTGGGGAAGTCATAAGGCTAAAACGTCTTCGGTGAAATCCTGAAAGTTTTATGACCTCCATGTTCTTCAACCCGTGCAGTGTATGCAACAGTACCCTTAAATATGTATCTTGGTTAAGTTGGAATCCTTCTAATTTAGCCAGCAAGTAAATAATATAAAAAATACAGTCAACACACATTCATGAAGAAATCCACACCAGATTAATTTATCTATTTGTAACTGATATGACAACTAGGACGCCTGATCCTTGGGTGATTAAGTAAAATGGATTTATAACTCTGTAACATTCCTTTTAAACAGTAAAATACGTACTTCAAAGTAAAACAGGCTGTAAGTCATTGTGTAGCATTTAACAGTATTTAAATAATTTTGCAAATTATTGATTTATGGTCAGAAGATACAAGTTTTGAACCTTATTTCAGGTTATTCAGGAGTGCCTGGATATTAGAGAGATATTATCCTGGAAATTTTAGATGCATCCCTTCTCCATCACATCACTACTAAAAGGCTGAATTTCCCCATCAATATTTAAGCCTGACAATGAACCATAAATTAGATTCAGGTTTGTTAGCCAACTAATCATATTTGCCAAAAAGTAGCTATTTTGTTGTTGGTACTTGGAACAATAGAACTGACACACAGAAAGGCCTTTCTGATCTGCAGATGAACTTTTTCAATGGGTTGGCTAAAGATTTAAATTAAAGTGCATTGTCATACATGGATACCTAAGGCTGAATACTTCTTCTTCCTAAAAAGCATTTGAGGACAGTGGGTCTTGTTTAAGTTTCACTTGACCTTTTTTACATTTTGTCATGTTGCAGCTACAAATAATTTAACTCACTCAATATTTAAATCCCTTTTGTAAATGCTATATTAGTAAGTAAGTAAGTAAGTAAGTAAGTAAATAAGTGAGTATGTAAGTATGCAAATAAGTAAGTAAGTAGCTTTATTAATGGAACTCTTTCCGAAATGGGCTGCACTTTATAGGTTTTAGTAAAACATTTAGAAAACGTTCAACATATTGCTTCTTCTTTACTGTATGGCACCACTTTTCCCTTGGTCTATTGTTAAACATAAAATTCACCAAAACCCACAAAACCTTGTGGCTATCCAACTGTAAAAAGATTTTTAGGAGTCTTAATATGCTTAAAAAAGGACAGTATGTAGTTAAAGCCTAGTTAAAGTTACAGAAATCACTTTAGCCACTGTGAGCTCACCAGTGATTCTCTCAGTGAGCCTCCAGCAGCTGTTGTCTTGTCGTTGCCGAGGTAACACAAACACACAGAACTGTGTGAGCCGTGTGTAAAACCACAGATACTCTAGAGAAATGCATCTGTGGTAGAGCAAGATCATCACCCCATGTCTAAGTGTCTCAGTCTAACCTGAGAACCATAAGTCCTTCACCGGGCACATGCACCGAAAACCATCAAATAGTGAAATATGTTCCTTTATTGCTTATGTCATTGGCGTAAATCCTTACATTAAGCCTTGATAGTTTTGCAGACTTTTTTTCATGCTTTTTTTGTTAAGCCTCACCAGGTAACAATATCCCCTCAATTTTGGCCTCCTTTGTCAGAACAACAAGCCAACCAAGATTACCTCAAAATAATCCACAGGAGTAAATCAGGCATTTACACGAAAAACAAACAAGTGGTTGTAGAGACCCATATATTTCAAGTTGAGACTAAGTCAAAACTGTTTTCCTGCCTGCACAGTTCTATCACATTTAACAGGAAGCACAACTCCTTTAAGGATGTACTAATCTTATTTTTAGGCAATGGCGACAGACATGCATGCTGTCAAATATTTGCAGTCTAGACGAAGTGCAGCAGATGCTTATACTTTATTAGTTTGTGAGGATTTTGTGATCATACAATAGAGCCATTAGTCTGAGCTATGTTGATTTTCAAATGTTTTCACACACATTTGTTTTGTGATGATACAAAATCAATTTTTAATGTTGTTTTATTGTAATTTTGTGTGCTGGACAAACAAAGACAGGCGAATTGTTCTTAACTAGAGTAGAAAATATAGATTGTTTTCAGAATGTTTTTTATTTACCAAAACTCTTAATATTGTGTCATACAAAGTGAATTTCCCCCTTCATTCAATTTCACCCAAACAAAAGCTGTGGGGATACACTTTAGTTTAGTAACTACCGTATTTTCAGTATAAAGTACAGCAGTAAACACCTCAAATGTCTTCTAGAGAACAATAGTGAATAAAAAGAATCACAAGCTCAGAACATTTTATATTTCATTATTAAATCTATTGTTTTCAAATTGAACATTTAAGAAACACGGCCAATCTACTAAGACCCCCCCACCGTATCCCGAAAAAAAAGAATTAAAAACAGACACGTCAAGCAAGGAGAGTATGAAACCTGGAAAGCAGCCAAACGGCTCTCGAAGAGCTGGTCAAAGAATCTGTTGACAGGACAACGATTGGTCATTCACTCCACAAATCTGTTCTTTATGGAAGAGGGACAAGAAGAAAGACACTGTTGAAATGAACTCATAAGATATCCCTGTTGAGGATTGCTGCAATCCAAGGAGTGGAAACAGGAAATGTGTGAAAGAAGCTGCTCTGGTAAGATAAGACCTAAATAAAACTTTTGTGGCCCACATGCACAGCTCTCTCTGAGTGGCAGAAGATTAACATTGATAATGAACATGCCTACACCGTCCCCTGAGTTTTGAATGACTGTGGCAGCATCAATATGGTGTATTTTTTTAAATTTTAGATCCTGGATGTTCAAAGTTGGTAGAGAGTTACCAAAAAATGACTGTAATCGTGGTTTTACTGATTATTAAATGTATATGGTTCAATACATTTACACACCCACTCTTCAGATTAGTAATTACAAAATTATGAAACCATGTATCATTATGGTTGTCCGGCAGATTTTAATACTTTATTGTTGCATGGGTTCCCTTAAGGACACTTTGTGAAAAGTTAGAGGGGATGGGTCTCGTCCACTAGAGTAAGAGTGTTACTAATTTAACTATCATAAAGTCCACTGGGGATTATAACAAAAAAAATCCTTGAGCCTCAGAATAAAACCTCTCAACAATGGCGGTTTCATTGTGGTGATTTCATAAAAGGTCTCCTCCTTTTCAAACAAGTGGATCATCTCCTTTGGTTACATTTATTTACTTAGCTTAGTCAAATCAGAAGAAATGTCCCAAACCAGAAAAGTTGGTTTGTTTTAACGGTGAATGTTGGTTTTATCACCTGTCCCTCCCTTGCGACCTCATAAATCTAGCAAACACTGCTCACAGAGAAGTGAGCTCAGGGATGTGGCAGTAAAGAGTGGCATAGGGATAAGTGCTTCATTTGAAAAGCAATGTTCTCCTTTAGCCAAACAACAGCCTGTTGAACATTAATCTAACTCTGTGCAAAGGCAAATACCCCCAGCTGTGGCTTTAGTGTATGTCTTTCCCCTCCCTTGCTCAAGGGTATTACTGTATCATAAATCATCAGGGTGAACCAAGAGCTGATTAATAAAGCTCAGAGCAAGTGGAGGGCAACATAAAACAGCTGTTTGTGCCTGCCTGAACCCAAAAAAACTGAGCCGGATGAGTTAAGAATAATACTTTTTATTTTTTGAATTTGAATTTCAACATGAAATACTCCAAAAATGCATTGTTGCCACAGATAGAGGAGGCTAACTGGTAGGTCAACTATATGGAATGTTCTAAGCAAACATAACTTATTGACTGCATCAAAGTCAAGACTAGTGAATGTCAACCATCACAACTCAATATAAAGTCCAAAATTATGTCCGAAGACCTCAAACTAGTTTTAAAGAGTCTTTATAAAAATAATACTACTTATTCATACCCCATTTCAGACAATTTAAATTAATCAATAATCAATGTCTGATCTCAGGTTATATATACTGACAAATTTATTTAGAGAAACATTTTGTTTATTTTATCACTTTCATTAAGTTCTACTTATGTTCAAATGAACTTGAATCAAATATCTGTGACACCAAAGTCGAATTATGGGTGGCTGTAGATTAGCGCCGCCACAACAAATATGTCTAACATGTCTAATGGTAGTTCAGACTTCATGATGTCAAGGTCCTTCATTCTACCAATAACAGGTTCAGTGTGAATTAGTGCATTAGCAACTTGTTTGGTTCCTCGTCTGAAAACTGTTTGGATTTTAAGAATGGTGATCTTGGTGAGTTCCTTCCTATTTATGAGCTTCGACACAGAAAGCACCATTAGAGCGGGGGCACAAGTGGAACTGCAGCTCAGGAACGGGATCTTTGATTATCCACCTAAAATATCAAAATGAAAATTCGGATTAACACAACAGCTTCTAAAAAGGACACCATGGATTGTTTCCACTGCGCTCCCATGAACACAATTTGTAAGCACAGACGGACAAAACACGGAACATGTATTTACTGTAATCTGAATGAGCATAAACAGAATCAAAATAAAACTAGTAAAATATCATTTTATTAAATTCACTCACCCACGAGAGAGGAAGTGTCTTCCAGATGAGAACATTTATGAATAATTCGACAGAAATATGCATTTGAACTTACTTGGATTTATATCGGCGATCACTGTTACATCCGTAGCCTACACAGCAAATCAATTGGAACCACCCAGTGTTGAAAATTACTCCAAATAACCGAGAGACTCCCGAGTTGTGGTGTGGAGAACGAGTTTGGACGCTTTCAATCCCAGAATGCTTTGGTGCTTACCCGCAATGCATTATGCGATTTCCAAGATCGCGGTATTTCCGAAACGGAGATGTTAACAGGTTGGTTTTTCAATAATGATTTGCCAAAAGAAGCAAGTTAACATATTCATTTAGTTTTTCATCAACAAACATTACATAATTGAGTTTTAATCATTGTAATGCAAATTGGAAAAGTGCTGAAAAAAAATAATACAGATTTCTTAACATGCCAGTGTGAAGTAAAATTTATACTTGACATGCATTGTACAGTTGTATTTCACAACTCAAGGAAAGTCTTTTGTGGAGGGTTTAAATGTGAATGCAGAGTGGTAACTTTGCAAAAGAAACAAGTCATTTTACAGCGCTGTTCAATATTATTTTTGACTTGTGAATATGTTGCTAACTTTGTCAAGGTCTGGATGAATCGCAGACAAAGAAGAGGAGAGGAGATGAAAGGCCAAATTGCATTTGAGATCCCTCTTTAGAACATCAAACTGAGTGTTTCTCCCAGCAGTCAGCGGGGCTCCGGGGGGATGGAGTTGTAATTTCCTGGCAGAGAGGGGCTGGACATGTGGGCACTGCTCGGCCGACATCAAAGACAGCCAGACCTCGAAGACCCTGAGACACACTCTTTCTGTCTCTGTCTGTGAAATCTAGTTTCCCTTATCAGTGTCATTTTGTGCCCGGCGTTACACATATATCCCGACACAGTCTTTCTTTTGCTGTCATGTACAGATAATTTACAGAATTTGATGCTTAATTTGAGAAGCCTACAGTAAAAACAATTGTGAGCATAGCAATTTGTGAAAGCAAGAAAGACCAGCAGTGATGAGGTGTTAGATTTGGTATCGTCCTCCAGGTCAAAGGTATGTTCACTGCTTCAGATGGTGACTTTGGGTTTGGTCATTTCAAACATTGAAAATACTGCTACAATAGTAAGCATACAAATGTTACCTATTTGCCAGTTATGAAGCAAAGCTCTGACCTGGAAGCTCATTAAGTGTTACTGTCTTAGGGTATATGCTTATTTATTAGCTAGCAAATCTTGACTTTGAAGTGACATTTGTCAGCTGGTACAAAAAATAGACTTGAACAACCTATAATGTCTTTTGCAGGGGGACATCAAAGTGCAGACATGCTGTGGTCAGTTCACACTTTGGTGTAAATTGGTTGTAGCATGATTACTGTTTGAACATCCTAGTCTAAGTTATGTTTGAATTCCTCACTTCATTTACAAAAAGTACCCAAGACATATGTCACAGTAACTAGAAATGAATGCAACACACATTTCAGTGCAGTGTTTATATTTAAAGGGGAAATACCAGCACCATTTTTGGATGATCGTCTACTACCTAGATGTCCACTATCTGATGGGCTAGAGGTGTAAACTTCAATAAATTAGAATTTTGTTTACTTTATAATACAGCTGTCAATAAATAAAAGTGTGGTGGCTTATTGGTAACAAATGAAATGGATAGAAAACAAAAACAAAACACTTTAGCTCCCAGGATTACGAAACAACTGAAATCTTGGATTCAAATGAAGACACAACATAATACGGAAAGTAAAAGGCACAACGCAGCTCTGGCCACAGATAGGAAAGATTTAACAGCTCAACTAGGACCTAAACAGCCAGACCAAAGAGTTAACCATTGGTTTATCAAGAAAGAGGGAAGGTTTATCTATCAATTTAGATGTGTAGTCTGAGTGTACAAAACATATGCTGATGTCCACACGTCACATAAAATTAATACTATATAAAACTATATTACTTAATTTAACTTTAAGTATTATTATTTTGATTAGACAACATTATGCATTATTATTTTCTGTATGGCAACTAAAGAACAGAGAAATCTTATAGTCGGTCCTTAAATTTCTCTTCAGACATTTACACCAACTGGACGTTATAGGTAAGCCTGATAGCTTACCCTTACAAATAAGGGTCAGAAATAATTTGAACTTTAAAAAAAGATTTGCACTTGTAAAAAAAACATTTTTTTACTTTTAAAAAATATTTGCACCTTTAAAAAAATATTTATACTTGTAAAAAAAATTTACTTGTAAAAAAAACAAAAACTACTTGTAATTTGAGATTTGCAAACTTGAAGGTGGAAAATCTTTTTAACAAGTAAAAATTCTTTCTGACCCTTATTTGATTCCATACAGTTTAAACCTCATAAAGGAAACATTTGGAGACATGTTAGACTTGCACATACACTAGCTGGCTCCTTTACATAAAGTGATGCCTTCTTGTACACAGTTCTGGTCATAATAATTGTATAACACATTTCATATAAAATAGAGTTCAAAGTGCTCTACAGAAAGATTAAAAAGCACATTACAAAAGGCAAAAAATTCAGAGCACAACAAATGATATTTTTCCTTACTATCCTCACTGGAGAGAACACCAAATAAATCTTTACTTTATGCCCTCAGATTCAGGCTTAAGAGTTTGCTATCTCTACTTCTGACTTGGGTTGGCAATTTGTTTTGTACTGATTATGAGTTTCCCTTCCAACAAAACATTTTCACTTCTCTTTAAACTCTAGCTTGAGTTTATTTCTGTTCCCTTTTTGTTTTTGTCCCCCCCTTTCATTTCAATCATGGAAATCAAAATTAACAAAACTATACCAAGATGAGAAAAAAAACCATGACATCTAAAACTGATGAAAAATGAACTACCTATAAGACCTCATGTTTTGATAAAATAAGCTAGACTTGTTGACGGAGCTGGAGGCTAAAAGTGAAAATAATCAAACATGAAGATGTAACAAAAGAACATTTTGATGTTTACTCTAAAACTGTAGTTTGTATTTATGATAGCTGGTTTTGCTATGACAGCTGGTTTTGCTATGAAAGTCACCTTAATTTGCTACTTTATGGCCACTATATTAAAAATAGATTTTATATGTTTTTGGGACTCTCTTGCTGGCTATTGAGTCCCACTTGCAGCTATGTAACAGGATAATTACAGTTTAGTGTTTTGTCTGTTGGGAGGACGTCCAAGGCTGCGGAAACTCCTAATCTGAAACAACCTGTTCTGGGTTAGGAGTTTTAGATAAGTACACAATAATGGGACCTAGGCTTAGAGCATTGGTATTTAGGGGTGAAGCAGCCACTATTTGTGTAGACACATGTAGTGATGAGGCGTCATGAAGCATTTCGACACATAGCAAAACTGTATTGATACTGTGTCACTGAATACTGACACCTGATGGACATTAAAAATCCCTACAGGAAACGTAGATAGATTGATTTGAGGAACCAGTGTAAACAATAACATTTAACTCATTGTTTTTTATTGTATATTATGTATTGTATTATTTAATATCTTAAGTTAAATTGAAAATATGTGATATTCTTAGATTTAGTCAATAAATAATGTGAACAAGAACCATAAAGTGAAAATTTAAGTGAATGTGTTTGAAATGAGGATGCTTGTGGACTGGGGATTTACTTCACAAATTTTAAAGTTTTTCCAACGTTTTGAAATTTAGTCTGTTACACTTTTTCGACTAAGAGTCAATTTCAGCTTAATTTGGATTCTGATAGATCAAGTAGAAACTGAAAAGAACCGGATGAAAAAACGAAATGAAAACAATTCCCTTATTTTCCGATGTGTGAGATCAAAATGGTCCCACAGGAACAGTTTTTCTTTCGGCAAATTCATCCAGTTGACAGATTCGCTTCCTCATAAACACAGTTTTGTGCTTCAGTGTCTTTTCGAAACAGTTGCTGTATCGGTCACGTGATTTGCTGAAATCAATACGCGCACCGACGCGGGTTTTGGTCTATAAGCTTGATACATGCGACGATGCATCGGTGTTGCCGGACCCATCACTAGACACATGGCCTCAGGCACTATAAAGCAAGCAAAGACGTAATTTAGGGTTGGCCTTTTTGACCTGACTTGCCTCAGGTGACAGTTCAGTCCACAGATCTGAGTCAAACTGGTCTGACGGGAGAGGACCAATTTGCCAAGTGTGGAGCCTGTTTGGGAAACCTTGAGCTGTGGAAGCAGCTGGGCTTGTCTGCAAATGAATGCATCAGCCTGAGTCATCAGGATCCACCTCTTGTCAGCTAACCCCAGCACTTAAATGTTCTCTGTGTTTGGAGAAAGTTTCGTATCTCTGCTCTTGTACAACTTTCTTTATCATTTTTTGGTTGCATCTGATTCAAGGTCCAGACAGCAGTTTCACCCAGGATAGTTGTGCGCTCTTGATCTTCAAAACTGGTCCCAATAATGTTCCCCAGAAAAGGCAAAAGAAGAAGAAGAGGAGCGAAATAGTAAATAACTGGCATAATACAAGACAAGAAAGGAGGAAGATGAACACGGAGAAGGATATGTCATAATGGCAGGTGTTCCTCTTTTCTCCCCCAGGCTGTGGTTAGGCAGGTGACCTGCAGAATCATAGCTCAAAGCGCTGCTTGTTTAAAGAAGCTCGGTTCGAGTCATAGTGGTCAGACCAGGTCATTCTTGCCAATAGATGCCTTTGATGTGTCTATCTTTAAGGGGGTTTGGAAAAAAAACAAAGCGTGTTGGCAAGAGGTACAGAGTGTGTGTGTGTGTGTGTGTGTGTGTGTGTGTGTGTGGGTGTGTGTGTGTGCATGTGTGTGGATGTGACAGAGGTCAAATACTCCCTTTGAAGAAGTGTTTACATCCAAGCCAAGGGTAACATGAAACAAAAAGAGACAAATTAGGCCGGCATGAATGCGAAGTCAGTCTGTGGGAAAAATATTCACACCCTTGGAACTCTTTAATATTTTATTATCTTAGAAAAGTGGAAATTATTTTATCTTCTTTAGTTAGGCTTAAAGAAAAATTTGATTTTATCTTTATATTTTACTTAAAAAAATTTTTTATCTCTGTATTATTTTTTTCAGCACAACCTTCCCTTTGTGGATTTACAGTTATCTTTACATTTTGACAACCCATATTAACACAGTGGTCCTAAAATCACACAAAAAACATAAAATCCGAGAAGAAAAAAGTCATACGTTTTTTCTACTGCTATTTACAAAACAATGTAATGTCTCACAAATATGTTTAACAAACCATTTTTAAAACTTAGGATGCAAATAGAAACTGTAAATTTCAAAACCTATGTACATTCGTATCACACAACAAAGTAATTTAACACTATCTACATAAAATGCAGGCAATGCCTCAGAGTTTATGCTTGGCTCTGCTGCCTGAGCCAGAGGAGATCATGACCTGCTGGACGTGCCCCAGTGTCGCCGTCCCGTCCTCTTGTCGGACTCCGACTTGTCGGAGATCCACCCACACTCTAACACAAGACTCTACACTAGACCACTACACACTAACTAAACACTCAAAATACACTAAATATCACAAATCACTGAAATCTCAAAACTCACTATAGCTATCTCTGTCTCTTTCTCGCCGCTGTCAACCCCACAAATTTACCTTTTCCCGTAGCAACTAACGTTGGATCTTTCCACCTACAGCACAGGTAGTTGTGTTTTTTTTTGTTTTTGTCTGTGTGAAAAGCTTATTTTTACGGTATCCAAACACACACTGAAAGTGACGAAAGTGGCCTATCAACACAATTTAAAAACTGATATATAGTTTGAGGTCCCCACTTTCTACACAAGTTGAAACGGCGAGTTATCAACGCTGCATTTTGCTGCTACACCAAATTTAGTCGGCCACATAATTTTGACACGCCAGCACGTCACTGGACTCCAGAGGGTTAAAATGGCAACATCCCAAATTAACCATTAAAACACTTTATATGATCTGATCCACCGATTAGGAGGGCATGCCAGGATGCAGTTCAAACTGAATGTAGTCGATCTAACAAACTGAGTAAAAGGCCATTCAAACATAAATGCGGCAAACCAAATCAATGCCAGTCAAGTAATAAACCTAACAAGCATAAACAACAGCAACGCAAAGCTCTAATTCCATTAATACACCATGTCTGCCCCACTATGTATCTCACACACACACACACACACTCGAGCATGCATACACGTTGTAGCCTAATGTTTCCAGAGGCTGCCGACTGGACGCTGTGCTTTGTTCCGAGTGCTCTGACAGTGAGTGGAGGTCTCAGAAAGCACATGTTGAAGTTGAAAGCTCAACAAGCTCTCTGAAGTGGCCGGCTTTTATGTTGCACATTGTACCAAACCCAGAACAGAGAGGGTCAACAAAAAAGTCTAAAACAAGAAAAAAAAAGAAGAAAAAAACCTCTGGTTTTAACTTTATTAGAAGTGGTTTCTTTTTCTTTTTTTTAAAAGAGATATTTGTTTTGTTTCTCTCTACAGTTACACTCTGAACATTGCCGACAGCAAGTCAATCCTGCCTGTCAGAGATCCAGTTTTATAGAACACGATCCCCGCCTTGGGCTGTTTCCCTCTCTGCTCAGGTCAGGTATATGTTGGGACACAAATCTAGCGATGAGACAGTGCACCGTAGAGGTTTAATCACTCCCATGTGTATGTGTGTTTGTTTTTTGTATGTATATGCCTCTGCTGAGTCACATTGTGGTTACGACTTCTGATATTTAATAGCCCCTTCAGTAACAACTC
This sequence comes from Orestias chungarensis, assembly GCA_032876305.1. NCBI lineage: Eukaryota > Metazoa > Chordata > Actinopteri > Cyprinodontiformes > Cyprinodontidae > Orestias > Orestias chungarensis. The sequence continues at coordinate 1,920,488 of JAVLVB010000602.1, forward strand.
CCAGCACTTGAAACTTTTTTATGGTAATTCTGTTAAACTGTTGAAAGATTGTTTTCAATTCATCCTGTTGGAACAATAAAGCATCCTATCTTAGCATTCAGAACAAAAACAGTGCTAAGAATCTTTATTAAAATATGTATTTTTCTGACTGTAAACTTTTAAGATTTTATAACGTTTTTTCCCCTCTACAAAACATTTAAGTGCCATTTTTTCTTCAAAATGTAAGAACATTTGTAAATACAAAATTACTAAAGAAATTTTGAAGGTGCCTGCCAGTTGTGCGTGCCCATGGGCTCCCTATATTTCTGATGAGTAACGTTTAGAAAGTATAGTATGGGGTCTTTCAGTTGCATGTTGACTAACAGTTACTTACTCCATTCAGTATGTTTCGTTTACACATTATAGCTAAAGTTAATTTTAATGGTAATTTTGGCAACAAAGCTAACAGCATGATAGAATGTAGCTTGCCATCAACATGTTCAGTTACACTATTCTACTTCATGTAGTACATTAGCAAAAATGGTAATATTAGCTTGAATACTATGTGAGTACTATATGAGTCCCAGAATGTTTAATGACACCTTATTTCTGTATTAAGTATATTAAGTTTAGCCTTTATATCAATATTAGCTTTAATGCAAATTTTAGCTATAAAGCTAATTTTAGCATGTAGGTTGTCATTAGCATCTTCACTTACACTACTATACATAATGTAGTATGTAGCCATTTTGGAATGATCAGATGCCATGATGGGAGTGATGGATGGATGGATTGACTGGGGCTTTGTCTGAAGTCAGATGTCGCAAAGAAAGAGCTAAGCTAAAAATAGTCCATTTTGTTTTTTAACCTCTTCCTATTGTCATGAGATATAACTCAAAACCAAAAGAATGAGATCCCAGATACAACTAGCTAAAACGAGATTCCTCAATGGGGTGGCTGGTCTAACCCGTAGAGATAACAGTGAGGATCTCTGATCTGCAGGAAGAGCCTAAAGAATAGCTGTCAGGACTTTACATCAAAAGAAGCCCGTTGAGGTGGTTGAAATATCTGACCAGGATCCCTGCTGAGAAAGATCTTTTAGCGCACATCCCACTGGGAACAGATGTTAGGGGGAAGACTCAGAACTCATTGAAGGGATTATATATACCGTTTACACTGGTAATGTTGCTGGGAAGAGAAATGTTTGGGCTTCCCCTCACGGACGATGATGAATGGATGGATGGATGGACTCCCATCTAAGGAATGCTTAAGCCCTGATTTAGGAGGATTATTCTGTGCCATTTTGTACTTAAGGCATAGAGTTAACTTGGACTTATGTTATACTGTCTCAAGTCTCATGAACAATGTAATAAGTATGAATATTTCAGGTAAAAAGCAGTAAAAGTAAGATGAGGGCAGGTCATTTAGATTCATGATCATTTCTTCCCTTCCAACCTTGTCTTTACAGGGGACTGGTTGCTATGGTAATGTTAAAACCTCCTGCCAATTTTAGTTTTTAAGTCCATCTTGCAAATTGTTTTAAAAAAAGTGAATAGTAAAAAATCTAGGAATGACCTCACATGAAAATATGTACTTTTCCCACTCTTCTCAGTGAGTAGCAGGTGATTTTATGGTTCCTTACCAAAGCATTTGCAGGTGGTCCGTTCTCCTGCAGCAGTCCTTTCACTCCTCCTACATCTAGATTACTGCTCAATGATACTTTGACCGTAAATACTATATATTGCTGCTTATTTTTTGATACAGTTGACCATGTGATTTTATTACAGAGGTTAAAAGACTGGGTGTGAATCACTGGTATGGCTCTCAACTGGTTCAAGTCCTACCTTGAGGACAGGTGTTACTTTGTTCAAATTGGTAACTGGGTCTCCGACCGAATGGGTGTGACCTGTGGGGTTCCCCAGGGGTTGATCCTGGGACCCCTTTTATTCAATCTGTACATGCTTCCACTGGGCCAGCTAATATGCAGCCATGATGTGTCCTATCACAACTATGCTGATGACACTCAGATCTACGTGTCGCTGACAACAGGAGAACATGGGGCTGTTGATTTATTGTGTCACTGTATTGAACAGATCAGTCTGTGGATGCAGAACAACTTCATCCAGTTAAACTCAGCCAAAACTGAAATCTTTGTCTGTGGCCCACAGAAACAAAGAGAAAGTGTCATTTGTTACCTTCTGACGCTCTTTCTGGAACCTAAACATCAGGTCAAAAATCTTGGGGTAATACTCGATTCTGACCTAAACTTCAATAGCCACAGTAAATCAGTAACATCAGCAGCCTTTTACCATCTTAAAAACATTGCCAGAATCAGAGGAATAGTCTCTAAACCAGACCTAGAAAGACTTATCCATGCTTTTATCTTTAGCATGTTAGACTACTGAAACGGCCTGCTCACTGGGCTTGCTAAACGGGCCTTAAGACAGCTTCAGAACATCCAGAATGCTGCTGCTCGAGTTCTGACCAAAACCAGGAAATATGACCACATTAGTCCAGTGCTCAAGTCTCTGCACTGGGTTCCTGTCACTCAAAGAAGAGACTTTAAAACAGCCTTGCTTATGTACAAATCTCTTCATTGTTTAGGCCCAAAGTACATATCTGACATGTTCGAGCCATATGAACCAGCCCGGACTCTGAGAACCTCAGGTAGTGGCCTCCTACTGATGCCCAGAGTCAGGACCAAATAAGGGGAGGTTTCATTTCAGTTTTATGCTCCTAAAATCTGGAACAGTCTTTCTGAAGACGTGAGACAGGTTTCAACTCTGCCGTTGTTTAAATCAAGGCTGAAAACAGCCTTATTTAACTGTGCATATAGCAACTGAGAATATTATTACTATAATTATTATTATTATTATTGTTATTTTATTCTTATTTTATTTTATTTCTTATAAATTCAAAGTTGATTTTATTGTTTCATTTTCTGCTCTTTTTTCCTATGTAAAGCACTTTGAATTGTCTTGTACACGAAAATGTGCTATACAAATAATCTTCCCTTGCCTATTTTAATAGGCAAGGCAAGAAAAATATATACCTTAAAATGTATTAATGCATATATGTATATATATATATATATATATATATATATATATATATGATTACAATTCACTGTTAATTAGGCTTAAAATGCTAAAAACCTTTGTTACCAGCATATCTTCCTCCTACAAATTTCTTTTACTGCTTTTCATTTAACCGTATTCAGTTAGAATTTATGTTTTATTTATTTAAGATTGACTGGAAATGTCAGCAAAGGAAAAAAAGCATAAAGTATAGAGTTTACAAGTACCTACCATATAAAACATCCAAGGAAAGTTTAGATGACAGGGATCTTTCTGTGACTGCTAAATGCCTTCAGGCACTGGAGAGATGCCAAAAGGAAGCAAAGCAGCCCAGACAGAAAGGGCTTATGTATTGTATAGCGGAGTCCTGGCCCAAGGGATAGACAAACAAGTCTAGGACTTCAAGGTCAAGTGTCACCCTCTTTACTTGATAGCTAAGGCAATGGAAGACATATCAGCTCCCTTAAGAAACAGCCACATTCTGCTGAACCAAAACTTAAACATGCACATTTTAGCTCTTTTGTATGTACTCATCTTATGTTATAGCCTTTTGCAAAATAAGTGTTTTTTGACCATCATTGTCTTACTATTCCATGAAAGAAAAAAGTACTGTCTTATACATTACCAAACAGACTCTAGAGGTTGACACCGACAGGACAGTAAAAAAAGGGTGGGGAGGTAGCGTCGGTGGCTTGGTGGATTAGAACATTGCATTTAAACTGTTCAGTTGCTGATGTCAAGCGGGAAAATAAATTCTATTTTTTAGAAAGTTTAGGTTATTTTTCTTTAGTGGACAATAATATGAATATACTAAGATTTTGAATCCAGCCTTCTTCTTCACTCTCAGTTAGTTCTTTGCAAGGTAATTAAGGGGGTTAAAAACAATCCTTGGATTCAAAAAGAAGACCTTCTTAAAGCAACAGCAGTAACTTTTCAACCTTCATAAAATATTTTCATAACGTTTATTATTATACGTCCACTTAAACCTCATTGAATGACACTTCTGTCATGGCCCGAGGAGGTCCGTATGGCTTTGATACTAAGCAACTAAGCAACTCTGAGGAGGGTGGCAGGAACCATGCCACACAAAACTGCTACAAATGTGCTGACATCTTTACGGCATTCCTTACATTCACAACGTCACAATGTCTATTACCTTAAAATTCATTAGTTTTACTCTCCACGAATTTGACTTCTATCAAAGAAGAAACTTACAATGAAACGAATGCAACAAAAAGTTATGACTACAATTTTCCACAGAACACGTAGACAAATCTCAAGATTAGTGTAAATTACACTATACATCCAATTAATCTCAAACTAATACTTTTAAACATTTCTGTACAGAATTAATTGTTTCTGCATGTTGTGCACACATTTATTTCCGTGTATAACCAAAATCTCCAGAACAGATTGAAGAACTTTGAAAATCACAACCATAAATAGTGTCAAAATAGAGATTGAAATAATGAAAATCCCACTCTATCACCTTTTGAAATCTCCTCCACTGAGCCATCTTTTTCCACCATGCTCCAATGAAATACTAATGTGAATCTCATGATGAGATGATTAGCAGTACTACAGGGTTTTGACAAACAGTGGCGCCAGTGTTAGATAATGAGTTCTTATGTGTTTCACAGACGTCTGTGTAATACTACCATTACATTTCAAATGAGGGTTCTTAAATCATCCTGTGTGACTGATTAAGTTTGATAGGGCAAAATGTAGGTGGATAATTTGACCGATGTGCTCCATTCTGCATTTGAAAGCTCTAAACAGAGGCTGTGTTTGGTTGCTAGGCCTATCGAACAGACTAGTCGTGTTTGGAAAAACATTGAAAAACCCCCCAAGAAAAAAAGAAAACACTGCATGTAATTTCCTTTTGAAAAAGACAGAGTAAATCAGAAAAAGATTAATTTGGCCAACCGCCTGATGGTTTGTTCTTTTCATCTGGCACTGTTATATAAACAAATGGTCTGTGCTTGAATCAGGTCAAAGAGTCTCTGTGCTGTTTTATTAGCAGCACAATGTAAGGAGTCCCGGCCAGATAAGAGGTGTTTCCCCGGGCCTCAGGGCCAGCAAGGAGATATTAGTGATCTGGGTCTGAGGCCTTAAATCGTCAGCCCAGCTGTTCACACAAAATCTCCACACACAGCACATTGAGCCAGAAAGGGTATACGGGGCAATAAAGTTCGGTCAGGTGCTGACAGCATGCCAGCTCTGTGGCTTCAGTGTGTGCTCATGTGTGTGCATGATAGAACTGGGTGTTTTCCATGGGATATTTACTTTTACTTCACCATGCTGACCCTTGTTCGCACTCAGTTTGGTCTCTTTGTGTGGCAGTGTCTCTAAAGCCTTTGAAATCGTTTGCACTCATTTCTGCCGTCACATTAGAAGGCAACTTGTTGCAGTAACTGTTTTCTTCTGACGGCAGACACAAGGTGGTACAGTAATAACCAAAAATATTAAGTCTCAGATTTTAATTCAGAAAATGTTCAAACCCCTTCATTGACCTTTGGTCGTTATCTGCTAAATATGTTAATTTAATGAAATGATTTTTTCTTTTCTTTTCTTTTTTTTCTTGACTTGCAGCATTCACTATTTCCCAAAGTTACTTGTATATTTACATAAACACAACATCTAGGTTTGCAATGCAGGAGATTTTTTCGGGGTGTGGCTTTCTTTTGCAGGCCTCATCTTTGTTTTCTGTAAAGGTAAATTGAGTTTTAGTATTTATCGTTAGACTGTAATTCCTTAAAATGGTAAAAGTGTGTATACAAAATAGCAAAAATATGGAAGTGAAGTTTGAATGCAATTTCCTGTTTTGTCTTGATTTAAAAATGGTTAATGTAAATAATCTTGTTTTTTTTTTTTTGTTCCTTTGTACTCAAGTATCCCTCATAGTGTTTTTATTCCCAATTCACTTCGAATAAAGCTATGTGTCTTTCATTGTTTGGGTTTTTGTTGGTGTGGTTTGGTTATTTTGATGCACCAAAAATTAAATACCTCTCAGCTGATATTCTTCTGAGCTTTTTTTTTTATTATAGCCATTTCTGACTCCCACCTCCAAGTCCACTTGACCCCATGACAAGCATGTAACACCAAATAAGATATACTTACACATATACCAATTTGAAATGACCTAGACAAACATCTTAAATTAGGTGCTTATGATGATGATATTGGTACTATGCATTTTATAGATAGTTTGACCTGTTCAAACCTTAGATATTAAGTTTAGTTTGTTCCTGCCTATTGAACTAAAAGTTACACCCCATTCTGATTTTCTAATTTCCAATATGCACTGGTCTGTCTGTCCTAGCAAAAAAAAAATTCAGTAGACCACAAAATGCTAAAAGAAGTCTGAAAATCCTAAAGTGTCCATACAGGCCTCCTAGTATACTCCTTGTTTTGTTGATATTAAAAAAAGATATACTATACAATGAGGAGGAGGTTTGCTAAAGTTTAACTTGTATCAGAGGTTTGCAAAGATGTCATTATTTTCTAACATCACACAAAAGCCAAATAAAACATTTGCATTAATAACAATGACAAACAGAAGGACCTCCGGAGAACTAACCTTTTTCAAATTACTTTAATATAAATACTTGAAAACTTGCCAGCTCGCCATCACAGAATCCAGAATTGAGATAAAGAGAAAACATGTGAATTCATTGCAATAGCAGCACAGAATCATTCTGCTGTATATACAACCTCCCACAACTAAAACATGTTTTTAAATGGAATTGAATCACTTTTCAAACTTCAAACGGTAAATCCTCAAAATAGAACAAAAGTAAGAGAAACATTTAACATTTGGTTTCGAAGCATAACAGGTAAAAAAAAAAATCTAATAAAACCAATACTTCTTAGGAAGTTTATGGTAGAGAATTCAGGCTGTGGACATATGGGGCTCAGTATACTCTTTATAACTTTTATAATGCTGCCTGTTTTCCTTCTACACCGATCAGATTAAGAGGGAAAAGGCATAACAACATGACAAAACTCTTTAATAGGGTGTAACTTGTCGATTTTTGTTATCTGTAGCCTTAAAAAATTCAGCTGTATCTACAGTAACAACTTATTTGAGAGAAACTGAGAAAAAAAGAAAGAAGTCCTCATGCAGTCACTGGTAGATTTAATGCATGGCCCCTTTAAGAAATAAACTGGATGAGCCCCCTCAGGGGCGCCGAGACTGGGGCTTTGTTTAAAAACTGCACGCTCCAATCTGTGGCAAGATGCTGACATAAGCAGAATCTGGGGCTGGGGGTCAGGTGGGGTCGAGGCTGCCACTCACCCGCTTCCAAATCAAAACAGCCTGGACAGACCCAGCAGGCTTGGAGAGAGGAAAAAGACAGAGAGGAGAACGGCGAGAGAGGAAAACAAAATCTGCTTTGCTTGTGGCAGATGTACAGTTTCCTATCCTCAATATAGAAAGGGGGCAGAAACATTCCTTATCCGTCCAAGCAACAATCTAAAACAAGAGACATTTATCCCTCGCTGGGGAGAACATCTTGTAGAAAAATACTCTATTCCTCCTGGAAGAAACGTAACTTTATCTTTGACGCTATTAGTCCTACTGTGTTAATTAACAAACTTCGTAGTCTGGATATTTGTTAAACTACTTTAGAATAGTTCAGATATTACTTTTTAAACAGCCTCTGTGTAAACCATGTCCATGAATGAAAACTGACTGTGCTAATCTGAAATAAGGTATTAATCAGCGTCTGTTTTGCCCACACTTTACCAAAGTGTGCTAACTTTAACACACACCCTCTCTGACAGATCAGTAACACATTTCTCATTTCACTTTTTATCTAATGAGATTCAACTATCTCCTTTAAGAATACAACTGTCTTACTGTCTGACTTACTTTAGTGCCTGAAAGAAATTACAACAGGTATGGAAATAATTCTATTTAATTGAACTCTAAAATGATGGTCTTGATTGATGTCTTAACTATGTTTTGAACATCAGTTCAAAATCTTTGCAGTGACCCACCATTTGAAGGTCTTTCTCGTTATTTGGAATGTTTCTGAAAATATTTCTCTATCCCTTTCCACTATGATAACATTTTCAGTCTCTCCCTCAGCAACATTAAATGTAAAATACAGCTATACACCTTTGTACCTTCACGCATCAGTCAGGCAGCATATGATACGACTATGCTCTGGTTACAAATCCTTTCAGCAGTTATGGTTCTTGCTGAAACACCTGGATGTGGTATTCATTAAATAAGAGAAGGGTGCTAAGGAAAACTCTTTGTTCCCAACAAAGTGAGCAAGATCCATAAAAACATAATAAAAAAAAAAAAATTACAACTGTTTTTCCTTTGCCGCCATATTTTTCTTTCATAGTGCAGAAAATTGGTTTTGTAGTGCAGGTTGCTGTGAAAAAATATAAAATAAAACAAACTGCATGTATAGATTGAAAGGCTCTTAATCGTTCTAAGTTTTAAAACTGTTGCTTTACCCCATACAGAGGTAGATTGACAAAGGTGTTGTGATAAATGAATGAGTTTCAAGAGCCAGACAACCTTAAGAGTCAATTTGAGGTCAAAGCGGCAGCAGAAACAGAGGGGGGTTGTGATGTGATGAAAGATTGAAATAACCACATACTTTACCCTCTTCATCAAAAGTCTCGCAGATCCAACAGATAGATCAGACTGTAGGCTGCAGCTTGGTGCTAAATAACCTCGGTCACAGTTGCATCTGCAAAGGATGAACTTGTGCTGGCACATACTCAGGATCGCTGTTAAGCTCTTGTGGCCACAGAGGTTTTTCTCAGAACCACCCTGTGCAACTTCCTAAAGTCGGACGGCTGAACTTTTAGTAACCTTGTTTCTCTTAACACAGGCTGTGTCTGAACCTGTTCAGAATATTCAGTGCCTTGTAAAAGCATTCACACTGCCCTTATTTAAACTTGTGAAGTTACAACAAAGTTCAATGTGTTCAGCGTAAAATTATGGTATACATCAGAACAAATTACTCAATAAAGATGAATAGAAAGGATTAGAGGCTTCTCACATTTTAAAGTCTGACATGCATTTGCATCCAGCTTTTTTTCTCATCGAATACCATAGTTGGCTGGTGGGATTTAATATCAGTGTAAATACAAATGCTCTGTGAAGACCATAGAGGTTAGTCAGGAGAAACTAAAAGTAGGATTAAAATATAAGTTATTTATCAAAAGTTTGATTAAAACGTCGGTAACCCTGAAATAGTTGCATGTCAGGCAGCAGAATCTGTAAAAAAAATAATATGAATGCTTATGTAATAATGATAAGAATCCATGAGCCATTTTGGTCGGAAAACTCTACTTTATATTATGTGATCAATCATACGGCCTACATAGAAATATCAGTGTTGTACTAAACAATTTCTGAACATCGCCCTAAAAAGGACCTTATGGTCCAGGCCTTGAAGTCAGTTATCATGCCATCTTTTGAGGTGTCTCTGCTTCAACACACCTGAGGCAAAGTTTAAAAGGTGCATGACATTGAACCTAAAGTCATGGATTGAAGAACGTGCACCTAAACACACCAGCCTTAGAGTGAAATAGTGTGGTTTCTTTAGTAGGGACAGGAATAATGAAAAGATCCATGGGAAAATCCAAAAGCAGAACTATTTAGATTCACATATATTCTTAATAAATTATGTATGCTGACGGAGCTTAGGTATGTTGCAAAAACAGAAAAATAATCAAATTTTAAAGTCTGGTAGATGCATACACCAACCCATTTGCAAATGTAAATGTAGTTTTACAAATTAAAATGAAGGGGACTAAGTATAGAGACACATCACAATTGTATGATTTAATAAAATAGAAGTCATACAAAAGAAATTTGTCGTCCTTTCGAAAAACATACATCTTGCACACCAGAGTTCACCCTGTATATTTGCAGGTAGTTCATTAATCTATGCATATGAAGGCGTAAATAAGTGTAACATGTTACAGTGATACACTTTTTTGAGGAAGCTGCAAGGTCTGGTGAACTATTCCCCAAGTCAAACTTTAAACTCGGGATATACCTGGTATACAATACCTCATCTATCTATCTATCTTTTATTACATTTGTAATTTTAGCAGAAGTGTGAGCTCATAACAGTAAATCTTCTCTCAAGTCCACAATGTAATGTAATTGTACAGACAATACTACAATTAACATGTGGCTGCAGCTGCTATGCATGCTTTGTCTGTAAGCATCAGCGTCTTACAGACAAGTACTAAAGACATGAAAGTGTTGATTTTACTGATTTCTTGGTGATCAAACTAGTCTTTTGGGGGTTCTAAAATATTTTTGTAAGGAGTCTTAACACAAGTGTAATGATGTTTATTAGTTTTTAAATGTTCACATTTCCCCACATGAACCAGATATGAGAGAATGAATGTCCAACACTTCTTGCTGGTAGCTGGCGGACTATGTTTTATGGGGGTGGTTGCATAAAAGATAAAAGAATTGCTGGGGATATGTGGAATTAAATCAAGACGGATGCCGAGCCATGTTAGTGAGGACAAACAAGGTCCGATACATATAAACATACAGGATAAGTACGTACACACACACACACACACACACACACACACACACACACACACACACACACACACACACACACACACACACACACACACAATGTGATTCATGCAAAGAATCAGTCTCCAGCAGGGATCTGTCCTCGCCGAAAGGCCTCAGGGGAAAACCACATAGAATATCCAAGACCAGTCTTCTTAATCCTTTTAGTTGGACCTAGAGCACACACGAACACATACCTACACACTCAAACGGCAGCTCTATTTGCAGAGAACTAAGTCAAAAGAAAACAGGATATCACTAACTTTGTTTGCTTGCTTACATCTGTGTTTGTTTTTCTGCACATGCATTGTTGTTCTTTGCTTTTTATTTCCACTTCAGAATTTCCAAAAACAATTTCAGCGGCCGACACGGTGGAAGCAGGTTAGAAAAAAACACAAAGCTTGTTCTTTTATTGCCTCATGCTTCGACCTTAACGCTCTGCATATACAAGACAGATAAGAGACTCGGTGGCCCGGTGTGAGCTGTGTTCATGCAAAATAAAAAGGTTTGTACTTGTTATTTTTTTCGAAGGGCACACTTTTTGGGTTGCAGTTGTCTTTGTTAGTGGCAGAAAAAAAGTTGTGAGCTGTTCAAAGTCACAGTGATCCCCCCCTCCAAAAAAAAATCTAGCTACCTATACCAAGCACAAAAGATAAACTATTCCTTCCCCTCACTGCTCTCTCATTATCTCCCTCTAGCTTGGAAGATCAGGGAGTTGTTATCATTGGCAGAACGTCTGATCCTAACTCCCAGAAGAAGCCACATGACTGTTTTTGCTGCCTCGGGTCCAGACCCTGCTTCTCTAGATCCTGTTACTGAGGTTCTACGCTTTTTTCCAGGGTTACTGCTTTGGGTTGGACATGAAATGAAAGATAAAACTACAAATCTTAAATAGTATATTTTTTAAATGTTCCAACAAAATCCAAAAATCTGCATAAGGTTTATCAACTAGAAGACATTTTGAATTTGCATTCAGTTGAAAATACAGTACTTTCTCTTACTTTGCACGAAGCAAATTAATAGTGACGTTTTAAAGCTCGGCTTTGATTGCGTAATACAGAATTCAGTAAAAAAAAATTCTAATTCCATGACTTTCCACTAATGCAAAAATACTTATATACAATTGTCCACAGTAGCAATCTTATCCTAAATCACCTAATTTCATGTCATAATATATCTGATTGACTTTACCTTTTCATTAGGCTTACAGCGAATTTTAATTTACCGTAGCCTCAAACTCACACCCACACACCTGCCTTGCACATGTATGAGTGTGCGTGTGTATTTTTAGCAGCTGACCCTAGCAGCTGTTTGCCATTACTCATATCAGCATGCACTCTTTCGCTCCTTCTCATCCCACTGTTTTTCTTTCCGAGCAGCCGGAGCTGCAGTCACTGTATGACTTGGGTTGGCCTAACCCAGGCAGGCTGTTTATTCTGCCACAGTGAAGCTTGTCCAGCTTAATCATTTCCTACCGTTATTGTGGCCCCAAATGATTTATATTTTAAGCTGCAGAGAACCTTCTGATTAAATATTAACAGTTCTTTATCTTGTTGGTTGTTGCAAACATGTCACATTAACTGTTCCTGTAAGCTTTGTGGGTTGGAAGGTGGGTTGAGTTTATGGTTTTGTGGGAAAAAAAAGATTAGCAAGCATATATAATCATGCATGTGGAAACTTTTCATCCATTTGTGGTTTAACAACATCAACATATTTTATTGGAATTCTATACAGCAGACCAGGTCAAAGTAAATGAATAACTGAAAATTGTTAGATGTATTTATGTTTAGTCTCTTTTCAATTCATACTTTTGCTGACTAGAGATTGCAATTGCAAAAAAGTTTACCGTGTTTTTATTAAATTTAGACTAGATTTAAGTGTGGACCTTAGTGGTTTCCAACAAACACATTTTGCCTTAAACCAAACTATTTAAGGCCATTTTTCTGCTGAAAGGTGAACCTCCATCTCTTTCTCAATGATTTTAACAGGAATTCCAGGATAACCCTTTATTTGGGTGTATTTATTATAACCTTGACTCTCAAAATGTTTTAGCCTCTGCCAATAAAGCATCTTCCACAGGATCATACTTCCACCCCTATGTATATGGCACACACTAAATATTTATTGTAATGTGCTGTTAGTTTCCTTCCACAAGTATATCTTTATAGTTTAAATTTGGTTTAAAATACAAGTCCCCTACTACAAAAAATTCAAGTAAAACACACTGAAAATTGAGTTGTAATGTGAAAAAATGAAAAGTATACTACAAGTATAGGGACTTTTGTTATTTTTGTAAGGCACTGTAAGCACATCCCAGAAACCGTAGACATGTACACAAAACCAATCATATTATATCCTCAGTAACGGGACCAAGCAACGGCAGAGCGGGTGAAATCTGATGCATTATGTAGCTGTGAAAACATGCTTGGAGAATAATAGTCTTGTAATTGACCCATATGTCATTTCAGAGATCAACTCAAGGACAGTCAATTCCAAAAAGCAGAAACAAAGAGTTTATTACCCTTAATTAAGATGGCATTAATGACTTCTGCTGGGGTTTGGACATAAACATCCAGTTAGTGTTTTACAGAGTACAATTATCCCAGTTGTGTGATTACCTCAAACTGGAGCCTCCGCTGGCTTCCTTCAGCCAGTAATAGCTGGCCGGGAAAATATCTGCTTGTTTAGTTTAGCTCAGTAGATCAGGCTCGCACAGAGCAGACGATAACACGAGGCAAACACAGAAGACTTTTACTCTAAATCCATTAACACAGATTTTCCTGATTAAACATTGAAGCAAAGAAGAAATGGCTGCAGGAAAGAGGCCAATGCACATGGATTAATCAGTAATTGCAACAAAAATCGTGTCAATCAAAACACAGAGATTATCCTCGTATATAAGCATATGTATATGTAAATGTATTTTTTAAGGGGAATTAGATCTTTAGGAAAAGGTTAAGAGTGGATGCCTTTAAAAGTTTCCAGTTAGCTATTAAAGCAGCAAAATTTGCATATATTCATGGATCCGGTTAGTTGGGCTCATATCAAAGATAAAACAAACCCTGGAGCACAATTCCTAGTTTTACATCTCTATTTAGGCTACAATGGATTTTGTAATCAATAGATCACAGTTACATTACAGTTTGCTGTAAAGATTTTTCCATGTAACATGTCAGTCCCCCATAGCAATACCAGGTGTACTTTCTGAACCAGTTGCAATAAAAATATTGTTACACAGCTGCAGAAACCCATATAAACGGAATAGACCTCAGTATCTTGATATTTTGAGTGGAGCTTGTATTGGCGCCCATGTTATCAAACCTATTGACATGCTGGCTGCATTTTCCAACTAAGTAAGCACAATCTTCGAGGATGCAAACACTCAAAAAAAAAATTTTCTGCACTTTCATAAATAAAAATAGGTATGCTCAATGTAATGATCATGACAGACTGTACAGGATTTACTTTATGATTAATCCTGATAGCATCCTTTTAAAAGACATCTGGGCACAGATATGTTGGGCTCAGTTCATGGACCAGCTACTGTAGTATGCAAGTGGTGCTTCCAATGATGGAAAGGCTGACGGCGGTTTGTTAGACAGATATAAGGTATAGGCTGAAAGTTAATGATAAAAGTGGAAGAATCTGTGTGGCTTCAATAGTATGCTACTCTTTGCAGGGGATTTTCAAGCAGAAAATCCCCCATCCCCCAGAAAAAAAGGGTCAAGTCATTAACCTTTTATTGATAACTCATGCAGAGCTTCAGGCACTGGATACCAACAGCTTGCCAAACAGCAAAACACTTCAAGTAAATAGGCTCAGCGCTGATGTTAAAGTCATACATTTCATACCATTGCCAAAGTAGCTTTACAGAAAGTTATAGGATTTTACCTTGTTTGAAAGCAAAAACAGCATTATGAGGCATTAAAAACACCAAATTAACATCATCGTTTTACCATGCTGAGGATCACATTTATCAAAATCAAACCCCTCCTTGTCTCATGCAGCAGCACAAGCTCGAGTTTGCTCTGCAAACTCAGGGGAATCGATACAAGTCATTTATATCTACTCAGACCTCGCAGCCATCAGTGCTGTCAAAAGCAGGAGGCTTCACAAGCATACAGCTGCACAACGGAAGCTGTTTGGAGGACAAAAAAATCACACTCACACACAATAAAAATGAAAGCTCTACTGTTACTTGGTCTCAGAAGCCAAGCAGCCAAAGCCTTTCATTGTTCAACCTCTTCAGCATTAATGCTCTGTTAGACTTGTGGTCCACTGTTCCATGTAAAATAACTCAATTGCTGTCAGATTTGGGGGAATTGAAGCTCTGGTTGTATAGATGGAAGGTGAACCTCTGCTTCCTCCGTATGCTTATTGTAGCTTCAAACATTCTTCATTGATTTCAGCATATTTAGCACCGCCCATTCAACTGTAATCTGCTTTTCTGCTCCTGTGGTGTTAAAAGTGACGTACTACTTATGTTAACTTAAGAACGGTGCCCTCTTCATGGCTTGTGGCAAATTTAAACAGGTTTTCTTTTAGGTGTCTTTCAACAACGGCTTCCTTTCATTCTTCTGTAAAGGCAAGGCTTTAAGATAATAATGTTCACAGATTTTTCTACCTGAGATGTTGATCTCTACTATTGGCCCCTTT
The DNA here is from genome assembly GCA_032876305.1 of Orestias chungarensis. NCBI lineage: Eukaryota > Metazoa > Chordata > Actinopteri > Cyprinodontiformes > Cyprinodontidae > Orestias > Orestias chungarensis. The sequence continues at coordinate 1,935,776 of JAVLVB010000602.1, forward strand.
ACTGTTTCTCTGTATAATGTCCTCCTTTGTCAGCTTAGGTGGATGCCAATGTCTTTGTATTTTTTTTTTACAGTTGTGCTGTATACTTTCTAGTTGCAGACGAAGGATTGAACATCTGTGTTTTATTACCTAACCGGGCTTTAAACCTCTCCATAACTTTATCCGTGACCCGTCAGCTGTGTTGTGTCTTTGAGTCTTCATGACGCTGTTTGTTTATTATTAATGTTCTCTTAGAAACCTCTGAGCTTTCGTGGTTCAGCTTCATTTGTGCTGTACTTAAAATACACACTGCTGGACTAGCTACGTGATGAACATAGCACATTTTTTAGGCTTTTTTTATTTACAAGGAAATAAATAAACCACTGCATAAACTACTTCTGCTTTAGAGTTATGCAATTTTGTGTTGCTGTATCAAACAAAATCACTACGAGATAAACGGACCTTCGGACCTTATTTTTTTAACAAATATAAGTAGTAGTATAATAATATAGGTAGTGTAGTAATAGTAGTTTAAGCTACAAGTCTCTTTTTATATATGTATATAATGAATTACTGTTAAAGGTCAAACTAACTTTTGACATTGTTTACAGTTTTCCAGTTAACTGAATGTTCTCTATAATTCATAATTGTCTTTGGAGAATTAACTGGTTGGGTCAGTATGACATAGACACAGACTGAGCTGTTTTCAAACAGAGTGAGGGTATTTCTATCTTGTTCTTTGCTCGTGATTGCTCATACTCTAATCTAAAGAGTGCGTGAGAGCAGGAGATTGCCAAGTTCCCTTCCCCCACCAGCCCTTGTTCTCCTCCTGAGGAAAACTCAAAGTTACACTGGACTAGAATGAGCAAGACATTGTCCAGACTCTTGCCCACATCAGCCTATGAAAACACCCATCATGTGCAGCTATGAAGCATCATTCTTAACAGCACACATACATAGAATCCTGACTGTTTATTTTTGCCTTGTGCTTTTCAACGTTAAAGCCAAGGCTGTCTTGTAAAGTTTGAAAGAAAGAAATTTTAAGTGAGGCATATTGAACTGAAGTGTGGCGACAGAGCCTTCCCTCTATCAAGGCTGTACTGTCAAAGTCTTGTGTTGTGAACCACTTTATGGCTCTCTGTCAATGCAGGTTTAGTGGAACTGACCAGAATGGGCTGGTTCAGTCAGAGTTCAAGAAGATGCTGTGGTTTGTTGAAAAGCGAAAGAGCAAATTTAGGTGAGAGGTGCCCATAAACAGATTAGACTAGTTTACCTGTTTTGAAACTGAAATGATAAACTAAATCACAGGAAATCTTCCACTTCAACATCACGTAAGAAGACGGCACTTTTTAATTCCTCATTAATGATTCTGCAGACTTTTTGGTGTGCAGTGTATTTGCTGTGTGCACCTCCTCACATAAACATCCTGAACCAGAGAAAACAAAAGCTCCCATTGGAGCAATAATGAATAAATAGTTCCCATGTGACCATAGCCAAGTCCCGTTTTGCCCTATCCTGTTTGTTTTCCCCACCATTGTAATTACCCCCCTTCTAAATAGCCCTCTCTAACTTCTTACAAGCTGGCCATCAGTAAATAAACTCAGAGACCCCTAGCTTCAACTCATAAAAACATGGCAAAAGAAAATAGTGGGGGTTGGGAATTAGGGGCTGTGGGATAGTAGCTTGTTGGCATTTGTTGGTTGTGTGTGAACGAGAGTGCACAAATGTGCATGCAATCAGGACTTTGCCTTCACCCCCCCTTTCCCTGTCTTTCCTTTGGCCTTCTGCCAACAACAGTCACAGTCTAATTACTAAAATCTGTATGCCAGCTAAAGGCATTGTAGAAGTTAGTATTGTCTATGGGTCCGTGAGAGCAGTCACCATTCATCGCTGGGTGCCCTCTATTTACTGAGGTGCAATGGCCTTTAAAAGAAATCTGTTTTTAAGGGAAGAGCCTGTTTGAAAGACTTTTCAGAGATGGGCCCTCAAAATGATACAGTGTGACAATGTCGTAGGAGTGACGAACTGGACAACCAGTATAAAGGGGTTGGAACATAGCCCCATGTTATTGTTCCTAAGAATCAAATTTGCCTTGACATTTCGGATTATATAACCCATGCACTTACAAAATTTGCAGTGCATCACATTTTGATACCGCTATACAGTACTTAAATCAGGTGAGCTTCTTCAAATTTAGTGGTGCTGCAACCACAACTAACACCGCCAGTTTTAAGAATTATATGTGTTCATATAAGTAGTCCATAATTGTAAGTATCTTTACCAGACACCTTTCACTATAAGTCATGTATAGATGTATAGAAGATGTATGTTTTTTTTAACTCACAAAACAAATTAAGTTTTGATGGCAAACATTTGTGAACCTTGAAGTTTTGGCTCAGATTAAGGATAGGACTTTGGATGTTAACAAAACTGTTGTTACAAATATATATGGTTTGATCTGATCTAATCTAATCCATTGTAATAAACACCACACACATGGTCACTGGAATTTAGCCCATCTTCTTTCATTTTGGTCTAATCTCACCAAAGTACTTGCTTGCACATGTTTGCTGTATCCCCAACATGGCTAGAGACAAACTGCAAACAAAGTTATCATTGCTGTCTCTAAACAATAGCATTCTTAGTGCTACTCTCTAATGATAGGCAGAGCTATCCACCTGAGCTCAAAAAGAGTTGAGAACATGGGATTCCTTGCCAGAATATGTGTAAAAACTCCACATCCTGAAGGCTATTAGTTACACTTTGGAATATTTATTTTATATGTAACATTCTCACAACAGCTGGTCCATTCACATTGATAGAAATCAGCATTTAAATACCTCAGAGTGTAGTCAGGTGGCAATCTTCCATCTGCAGTATATGGCAATAGAGATGAGTATACAAAAGATAGGCTATGTTGAATCTGAGAATGCCACACTTAAAAGGAATTTGGAATATTATATATAAATATAAGGAGTACAATTTCAATGCTGAAGCATCAGCATTAGATTGACCTGGTTTTCTACCATCTATAGCTACATTTTCTGTACTATAATAACAAAAACACTGTACATATATAAGGAAAAATATTGGAAGTATGGCAAAATCACATTATTTCAACATGGATAAAAAAACCTGCAAAAAGTAATTGGTTATCTGCTTGTTAGAAACCTTTCTTGTAAAGCAGAAGAATGTTCAAGTGCTTTAAAGAAAGATAATTGGTTCAGAATTTCTCAGAGGATGTCTGAGACATGTTGACAGATGTGTCTGTCAAAGGTTCACAAGTCATTTTTTTCCAAGCTTAACCCAAGCTTCTGGTATTTTACTCTAAATCTGAGTCAATACCAAGAAGAGTAGTAGAATATGGTAAAGAACGATTACATCGCAGACAGAATCAAACAGGAACTACTTGTATTGAAATAGTTAACACCCTTTGCTCCGTGTAAAATCCTTTACTGCACATTTTATTAACTTGCGTTTAGAGGACATTCTTTACATTTTCCACGATTTGCAACATCACAAAAAACTCCCTGTGCTAAATCTTATTTTAGGAACTTTGTTGTCTAGATAAGCTACACAATAAATCGCCAAATGAGTATATCAGATGAATAAGAAAGAGTAAATTTAGAAATTAAAGTTTATAAATAAATGTGGTAAGAAGAGATTGGAATCAGAACTGTCTTTGTAATGCCACTAGTTTAACAGTAAAAGAACAAGTTGAGACTGTTTTCTAATGTATGCTCAATATTTTTAGGATAAAACAATAGAAGACTTTTGTTAAACAACTGACTAGCGATAGTCCGGAAATGTCCCTGGCGGTTAAATCAAACGCACCTCTTATGAGGCGCTGTCAGTGTGCTGAGCCTTTCTTGTTGTAAATTGTTATTTCTGGCACTCATCTTCAATAAACAGACTCCATGTACTCTTATGAACCATGGCTGACATTGCTATGACAATCCCTTGTTAACTAAGAGTGGACATTAACAATCTACTTAGATGCTCCATTTACATAAATCCCTGATTACGGGTCAAAGATTTTTCATGAGACTTGAGTCTCAGACTTTGAACCAGAGCTGTCTCGAATGTTTAGAGAGGTGGTTTAGGTAAAATCGGAGGGGACTTTGTTGTGTGATTCTAATCCAATTAGCAGATTTATCTCTCTCTCTCTGATCTCTTTCAGTTTTTTTTCCTTTGGTAGATAAATCTCAAGCGTTAGTTCTCTATAAACTGGTAGTAGTCGCTCTTAGTGGCTAAAGCGGTTACATTTATTCACTTTAAATCTAAATATAGGGGTTATATTAAACCTTAATTTAATCTGTAGATACATCTGTGTTATAACTTTAAACTGTGTTGGACATTACAAACTCTCTCTGTCTATTACCAGATTAGAGGGCCTCTCGCCTCTTAAACCAAGTTGGGACAGTTGAGGCTAGCTCATCCTATGTTCCTGTTGCCAATTTTTAGAACACCATGAATGGATATAGTAAAGCTTAATACTTCTAATCTTTTATATTTTATGTGTAAATCCATTAAGATGCATGCTGGGGTTAAAAAAGGGATTAAGTGATAGAGGAAGCCCTTCGTTTTTTGAAGATGCTACTAGCTTCTGTGTGTTTACTGGGCAGACTGCTATCTTGTTACAGGCAGAAAGCTCTGATAGGTCTAAGAATGTCCAAAACAATGGTGTTAGCCCTCTTGTTATCACTGAAAATGGAGACGATGAGTTATGTCTGCGTTATCTCCTTTGGCTTACTGTTTTCCACAGGAAAATTTTTAAAACAGTAGGAACAAGCACTCTAATTTGCAAAACAGTGTGGGTTTCTACAAACATTTTCCAGCTGAACAAACTAGTAGAGCATTATGATTTCCAGGGGCATTTCTGCACTGCAGTTGTTACTGTCTAGTAACAACATGGATGTTAAAATGTATCAAGGCATGCCATACTATTCAGTAAGATGTAATAACATGTTATAGAAGTGACATTCAGAGTAGTCAAACAGCTCATGGTCCCTGCCTACTTTTGCTCAGTGTGGGGAGTTTTGGTGACCAGGCTTCGTCTGCTGCAACCACACGGCTCACCACCGTCTCTAAGTGGGCCCCGTCTTCACCAAAGCTCTCCTACACCACAAGACAGCATGCTGCCACTGTCACATGAAACCCTCACAGGTATGTGGAACGTCTTGGTTTGTACGCCTGCAGTCACAGTGTTCAGAGTTGCTTTGCACAATTCACAACAGTGCAACACTGCAATGCTTTCATATACATTTGTGAGTTTAACCTCAACTTGTGTTTTCTGAAACGTTAACTTAAGTAAGTTGGTGAATTGAAAAGAGCAAAGGATACAGTTAAATAAGAGTAAAATTAAATATAATTGGGTCAGCTAAGCCAGATTTTGTGTTGGCCATGAAAAGCATTACTGGTTAAAGACTCGCCTTTAGCATGAATTCATATAATGGTAAAAGCTCTGACTGAATACATAACCATTTTTCTTTTTGGGTTTGAGACAGTTTAAATTAAATGTGTTTTTCTGCCACTAAACCTTCAACATATATAAGGTCAAGACCATTTCAGAAACGTAACGTTTTTTCTTTACATAACTAATTTGAAAGTATGTTTTGCACCATTGTTACATTGGAATATCTACATCTGTCCAAATTTTATGCTGTTGATCTAAATTGATGTTGGGGAATTTGGGGGTACTTCTCACTCTCTAGATGCCTGACAGTTGGTACAGGTTTGTTAGACTCTTCCTATTATACTTGTTGTGAGTCTTTCTCTTTTTTGACCATAAAGTGTTTCCCCAGAATGCATTTGGCTTGTCCATGTGGAAAGCTCCAGCTTAAAGGTTTATGTTGGGTCAAGGGCTCCTGTTATTTGTGTGCTATCCTCTCACTCCATGTTGATGTAAAATGTTCCTCACTTGAAACACTGAAACTGGTTTTTAAGCTTCTTCTCTCTTATGATAAATTTTGGTTAGTGTTTTTCTGTAAACTTTCGTGGTTCATCGAACAGGAACTGCATGAGTCCAGTTGTTAAAACAAAATTGGGAAACCCGAAAAGACGGTGACCCCAAACTTAAAGAAAACCAATGATAAAGCTGATATTTAAACCTAAAATATATAGATATTGACTGAACGATTTTTTATTCTGCACTCCGTACACTTTGGACCACTACTACAGGTTAGAGACCTATCCTTTGCAGAAATACTTAGTTGACTCTGAAGTTGTCAGGTGTATCAGAGATTGACAAGAAGATGTGTACAACTGGTGGAAATGTGAAGTATGAATTATGTGAAGTATGATTATTCCATCAAAACACATACACATACACAACTTCATACAACTTCGAAGGGCATGTTGAGAAAATTCATTTTTTCCCCTGATTGTCCAGAAGAGATAAGCTGTTTTTATCTTTGCTGCTAGTTTTAGTGTTGGGCCAGACAAATACCAATGTAGCACATGGCCACGAATTATGCTGTAACTTAGTTTTCAAGCCACCCGTCTTCTTCCTCTGCATTTGAAATTTCATTCATCTGTCTTAAAAGAGAATTATTTATAAGGATATCTGTTTGTTGGGATAGCTCTCCCTGTTTTATTGCATTCCCCTGATGCCATTCTGCTAGCACAGCCTGTCAGAATCACAAATTATAAAATGAACCATTGAGCCAAAAAAAGGAATAAAATTATAGCTTCATTACAGATATTGTAATCCTTTCACAAAATATACACTGTCCCACTTTCCTAGAATTATTAATGAGATTTTGCGGGTCTATTGTTTGCTTTTTTAATATCTTAAACAGGGTTTTCATGTCTTCCCATGGTAGGATGGAGGTGACTACAGGTTAATAATAAGCAGCCAAAAAAGAGACTATCAGCATGTGTTCGTTCAAACAGCTTCAGTCCCAGGTGTTTCTCAATTCCAGACGTACGAAGTTCTTTCATTTGAAATACGGGTTCAGGAGTTTATTCTACTCCTCTGGGCAATCAAGTTAGCCAATCACCGCACACAGCCAAGGACAGTTAGCAGTTAAAGTATAAAATTTCTTTTGAAAATACACCATTGGAGACTAGTTTAGTCCTAGCCAAGAAGGCACAGCCATATACAGCTGATGATGTAGCATCAGTGATGGCAATGCTTAAAAAAATTCATATAATCATAGAAACCATGTTTTTTTTAAATTGATCAATACATTTTTTTTAATGAGAACATTACGAGTTGATGTAAATAAGAATATCGGCATTTTATTATTTAAATAGCCTACTGTATTTCAGAATTTCATGATGTATTTAATTATTTATTGATGTATTTTATGATTTAATGATAAATGTAATTAACTAATATTAGATCCACAGAGATGTTTTTATGATATATTTATTTATTTAATTATATATTTTATTGTGATATATTTTAGTATATACGTATTTATTTAATGATTTATTTATTTATATATATACTTATTTCATGATATATTTATTCATATATTTCTATATATGTTTGAAAAATGTTGTCATTCTTAACCCTCCATAAAAATGTGTCTCATCTATGTCATCATGTAGAATAGTTCCACAGTAACGTTTTGTCATTGTGTGCCATAATGAGAAAGCTATTAATTCTCTATTCTCCAGAGTGTTCGGTTCGAAACTTTATTGACGGTTCCTAAATTAACAACCAAGTTTCCTAAGAGGGAGAAACTTAAGAGCCGAAGCCACAATCAGTCCGTCTGCATCGGCCCACATTGGAGGGAGACATCGCTAACTTGAATAGCTTAAATAGCTTGAATATCTAACTTCAAACTAACTTCACCGTGGTAGTCTTTTATCCCTCTCTTGTTTTACTTTACTATGAGGCCCCACTCTCCAACCGCTTTAACTTTCTTTCATACGGCCCGGTTCAGGGCTACGATATTCGCCACTGGCCTATCAGTTTAAAATTGCCGCAAATGCACCCGACTCCTAGAAGTTGGTAACAAGGAGAGGGAAACACTTCTTGTTCTGCACAGGAATGCTTTTCTCCGCATGCTGCCACTCTGATGAATTTCAGCACTGCATGTGTTGTAGCCCCAATAGCCACCCCCTAGATCTGCCACTGATCTAAACAAACTGATTTCCCAACTTGCAGGGATGACATTATTCCCAGGTCTAGGCTTTCAGACAAATAAATACAGGGTAATTTTTTTTCTTTTATGAACTTAAACTCAGGCTTTGAGCGAGAGACTTTGCTAACTAAAAGGCTAAAGTTTGGTGTTCAAAATGTGACGTAGTAACTCTTATGAAATCTTAGCTAATACAAATTAATATCACTTTTGTAAACAAAAACCTGAGCAACACTATTAAAGGAAAAGTTGTCTAAAAAGTTTCAGTATCATGATAACTTTTGCTTATAAAGCAAAAACAATAAACAGTTGAAATACCAGTTTGGCAATAAGTTTGTTTTAATTACTATAATTTTTTTTGTTGGACAAAGCATGTACGGCTATCATGAATACCTGCAAGACAACCCTTTAAATCTCAAAGCATATGGCAACAATACAATTCATAACACAATGATAATATTTATTTTCACGAAAGACTGGAGTAGAAGAGAAGAGCAGCAATTGCTGACTTTGTTTATTGCCATCCAAACTTGGCTCAGCTTGTAAACCCTCGATCTCGTGCAATTGTTTGAGATGAGCTGGCCGACGTCCAAATCTGGAGTAAATCAGCGCTGTCAGTCAGCAACAACAGCCAGCAAGAGGAGGGAGGGGGACAAGGAGAATGTGTAGAAGAGAGGAAAACTTTTTTGTATGTTTTTGTGTATGTGATGGACATGCAGAGAGTAAGGGAGAGCATAAGAACAGGCCTCGCATAAGATTGGAAAAAGGAGGGAAAGAGTAGTAGAGAACTGGGGAAGGGGAGGTGTAAAAAAAAGAGGGAAAGAAGGAGCAAAAGAAAAGGAGGGAGGACCTGGTGCTCTGTTGTGAAACATAAGCTCGGAAAAAGTGCTCGGGGTTTAACACTCGATCCAATGTTTTTGCAGTTGTTGCTGTTTGGAGGAGGTCCATTGCGTGAGTGGACGCATGCACAGGAACCTACAAATACACACAAAAACACACACACACACACACACACACACACACACACACACACACACACACACTGGTCGTGCAGGTTGTTTTTCTTCCTCAAGCCTAATCCTTCAGTGCACACTCCTGTTATCAAGGTGAGGCGTGCTAACAAGTCAGCCTGCCTGCCTGATATGTCTGGCCCGCTGCCAACCTGCTGGGTACAACAAAAAAAACCTCTGCCGAACCAGTCCATATCTTTGGCTCGGAGGCTTTCACCAGCCCTGTATGGGTTCTGCACGCTTGTGGAGGCAAAGCGTCTGGAAAGAAGGCCAGAGGCAAACTCTTTTCTCATTACTGCACACCATAGGCCTTGCTGGGGCACAGGACTCCTGATGCTTCCTGTCGAAACCGCAGTGACTTCTCATTTTTATTTTGCTACAGGAATCCTCTTCCTGCCAATTAGTTCCCAGCAATGACCCTGCTTGTTTATGTTGTATTGAGTGACAACCCCATCGCAATTAGGCAGGGCTTGTGTCTTTCTGAGGTGCATGCCAAGTGCATGGCTTTTCATGCATGGGGAGAGAGTGCTGCCTGCTGTGAGAAGGTTTATGGGGTGTATCTTTTAATTGGGTCCAAATGGTAGTTGGTTAGTATGGAGATTTAAAAAAATGATAAAGCCAGAAAAGGTAGAGGGGAGAACAAAAGCCAGCAAGAGATTGAAAAGACAAGTTCAACAGGTTCACGAGCAGTGCTGTGAGGAATTAAATCCCTCCCCTTGACCACAGGATACTGCTAGTCTTTGTGAGCCACAGATTTCTGTTCTTGCTTTTTTGCTGTGTGTGTGTGTTATTGTGTTTAACCATAGTTGTAAGGCCCCCTTTTTTTTTCAACAAATATTACGTTGTGAGGACCTGCTGCTCCCTGTGGGGCACTGGCTACAGGCTATGCAAGTGTTGATTTTGGGTTAGGGGTTAGGTTTAGGAATAAGATGTAAATTGAGTGTACTGGTAAAGGTTAGGCTTAGGGTAAGGGTCAGGGTTAGGCAGTACTAATAATGGAAAATAATGATAAGTCAATTCAAAGTCTTTAAGAAGATAGAAAGATGTGATTTGTGTGTGTGTGTGTGTGTGTGTGTGTGTGTGTGTGCATGATAGGTCATGTCTTTGCTACATTGTGGGGACCATTTAAAGAAAATAGTCTTGTGGGGAGCAACTGCTCCTGGTCCCCATGGCCTACAAATGCGTTTTTTTGGTTATGGGTTAGGTGTATGGCTATAGTATGAATTGAGTTAGAGTTAGATTTAGGATTAGGCATGTGATGTAATGGATAGGTTTAAGGTTAGGGTCAGGGTTGGGCTGTAGAAATTCATTCCAAATTAATGGAAGTCAAAGGAAAGTCCCTGCAAGGATAGAGAAATGTATGTGTGGGGGGAGGAGTGTGTGTGTTTGTGTGCGTCACAGCTGTGATGGCTGGGAGTGACTGCAACCCAACAAAGCTTTGCACTCTGCTGGGTAACTCTTAGTAAACAAAGGGAACTTGAGGTGTAGTGTGCTGTTTGCCCAACTGTTCCTGCATTAAGAGAAGACAGAAAGGAGCCTTATTAGAAAATAAGAACAAAGAAGAAGGTTGGAAGCAACACATTTTAAAAGCAAGACAAAAAAAAACTTGAATTGCACTAGTAAAAATAATATATATATATTTTTTAAGATGCTCAGGAATTAAGTGTTGAGCGTAAAACGTTTGGTTCACAGAGGGACAGAGCTTGTTGTGGGGGGAAGAACTGAACTGCTGAGAGGCAGGTTTTTTTCTTTTCTTCACCAGAGTCAGTCAGCTGTGTGTAGTCACAGCTGAAAAGAGGGGGGCAGGGGATCATTGTTGGGTTGCTGCACCCACATCATGCTCCAGCCTCGTTTCCCCACCGCCTGCACAGTGACACGCAACAGAGTTGGCTTACCTCCATGACAAATAATAGCCTGAGCACCAGATGTGTGTGAAGCACTGAGCGAGAAAAGTGCAAAGTGTTCAAATTCATACAACTTTTTAATAGTGGCAAAGCTGTTTCCAAAGAGCAATAAAAGTTTTTATTTTCTTTTAATTTTTGGTAATGTCAAGGCTACATATTGAAGTCAACCATCCAACCAAAGATGCAATACATTAAAGTCATATTTTTAACCCTTCAGCTTTTTCCACAATTTGTCAGATTACTACCACAAACTGTAATGAATCTATGTAGCTTTTTTTTGATTAGCCTACACAAAGTTGTGCATATTTATGGTAATGCTAGTAAAATATTGAAGAGTTTTTAAAGACTGTATTAGGGCCCCTCTTTAGTCAAAATGTTTAAGAACCTTTTTTTGTTAAATTTCAACAGGTCTTTTATAGTATGTTTCCTACCAGCTTTACTAATCGGGTAAGCACAAATTTTAACCAATTTCTATGTTACAAATAGCATAAGATCACTCAAAATAGATGAAGATGAAGTCCACAGACAATTGACCTGAAGCCACCTGTCAATCAGTCTAGCAGGTTTCTCAGCATCTGACAGGCATAGGGTACAAATAGTCATAAACACCCCGACATACATGATCAAAACATCTGGCGTAATTCCGCAATATTGTTTATGTAGTATTTAATAATTACTCACCCACTTTTACAAGTGCAAAATGCGTTTAGCTGAGCTTTTTTCTAATAATGAGGACTTTGTGCTCCTCATTATTCTTCCTCTAGATGCTAAAGACCTGGTAAAATGTTCTTGCTTTTTTTTTGTTTTGCCTTTATAAGGCTAATAAGGCAAAACGGCTTCGAATTTCACTACCTCTGGATTTAAACCAGCTTTGTTTTTGTCAGAGGTAAGCTTTAACTGAGTTAGACTTCTGTGTGGCCAGGGCTATCCTTCCCTGGTGCCATGTCAATTACATTGTAGTTTTTGGGCTCTGACAAGGACATTCTAACACTTGGATGATTTGATCCAAATCGTTTCAATGTACTTTTAATTTGACTATATTATATATATTATATATATCCTCCAGAGTAACTATGAAAAAGATTTTATGTGCCATACAACATAAAATCTCAAAACAAATACATATAAATGAGTGATTCTAACAAGAACAATTTTAAGGGTGCAAGGGTTAAGAATGCTTTTAATTTAGCTGTAGGTTTTCCTTCGCCTCAAGCTTAGAAGGAGGTTCGCTCTCCCTATAAAAGAAGCAGACTATAACTTTGGTTACAAACAAATCAAAAGGCCATCATCTTCAGCATGTGCTTAAAGCATTGCTTGCAAGTCTGTGTAGCTGCACTCAGGAACTTTAGTGTTTGGCTAAATGGTAACATCAGAGCACTAACACTTATATTTTGTACTTTTTATCAATTCAGATTCTGCCCAGAACAAAAAGTTACAGACAGGAAAATACGCTGCATCACACACGTTTAAATAATTCAGAAGGCCGTGCTTCTGCCAAAACAAGGGTTAATCATTTTACAGCAGTGTGGTTAGAAATGTTTGGGAACCTTAAACAATTAAATAGTTTAACATTGTGTAGGCTCCGGAGTCTTGTATTCTCTTGTCTTGTATAAAAATGTTGTAAAGCATTTCTATCTCTACTCCTGTCATTCAGATCTCTGGTATATTGAAATTAAAATGTTGAGTGCACACGATTCCCTAGTTTCAAATGTGTTTTGTTGAGCAAATAGCTTCTTGAAACATTCTCAAGAGTTGGGGGACGTTTATGTGGCTTGTGGTGTCGAGCAGGTGCTGTGAGCCCTAGTTTACTGCTGCAGATACTTCAGTAGGTGACACATCACTTTTGTTTAGATTGAAGGACACTCTCAAGAACTAAGATGTGTTGTGCTGCCCTCAATAGCTGAAGCTCTGACAGAATCTTCTCCTTATTCTCCTAAACTAGAAAACTTTGCAAGTGGGAGGCTGCAGTGTTATTATTGGCTTTCCAGACATAAACAACAGCCGTACTTGTGAGTGACCCCTGGGCATGACCCCAGAGATAGACGCTTCTCTAATGGGTGTCTCTTTCAGCAGGCAGCCAAGTGAGGTGAACAGAGGAGCCATTGTTTGGAGCAGGGAAAGCCAATCCTCTCGCCTATTTAAGTGCTGTTCCTAAAGCAGAGAGCCACAAAATGTGAGATAATCATCCCATGGAGGGTTATTGGTGTGTTTAGGTCCACATTTGGTGTAGTATTTATAAGAAACCGAAGCCTATACTTACACGAATAGTCTATGATTTAACAGATGTGTAAATAACACTTCTACTTATTTTCAATTCAAGATGTTAGCCATTGTATTTGGAAACACAAGATTCTGTAGTTGTGTATGCCATGTCAACCGTGACTGGGATTGCAGTCATTGTTCAGTTTTAACCACATCCTTTGGCACACTCATTGATGTACTTTTGTTTGTGTCAGGTGGGCCAAAGGCAAGATAGGTCTCCTGCTATAAGCAGCCAAACAGGTGAGTCAGGTGTTGCTGAAGCATGAAACTCTAGCTGACATGTACAACAGTAAGAGTGCCACGCGAAAGCCCCAAGGAAGAATGGTACGGTGTATGCTAGGCTGAAAGAAACGGCATTTATATCTGTAATGTTTTTACTAGTATTCACTCCTAACCTGCTGTCAGTTTACATAAGGATGTTTTGTAAGTCTGCATAATTTGTATAGAATACATCTCAAATATAGCAAAAAACCCTTGCAACTAATTTACACTGACAGGTATAGTAATGAATATCCTCCATATCCTTCAGACCCTGAGGATGAGGCGAAGCTAATCTGCAGGCTCAGCAGATCGGCCTTAACGTTTGAAGATGTGTCAGTAACGTTTATTCAGTATACACACAAACCTATTCACTTGCCCTTCAGTGTGTGTGCACAGTACCTGCACATGTGCATCGTTCAGGAAGCAGATATTGGAGATTTCAAGAATCCCCACTGCTTCCACCTAACTAATTACAAGGCTGTAGATAAAAATGATGAGAAGAGTTTTTGGCATCAAAGGCTCAGTTGGCCTCAGACACATTGCTAATCAGCTCGTGGCTTTTAGCACAATACAAAACTTCTTCAAAAAGTTACAGCGAAATAGGATTAGAAACAAGACAGTATGGGGGGTATGGGGTTGGGAGTTTATTTTGGCTAAAGGAAAACTTTGCAATTACATGCAACCTCAGTGGTGGTTCATTTAGTGCCTTACAATTGTATTACCACCTCTAAAACCTTTTTTTAAACAATTCATTATGTTAATGCTTTATTGTAATTTTTTGTGATGGGCCAAACACAAAGTGGAGCATAGCTGTGAAATTTAAGGTAAATCAATCATGGTGTTCAAATCTTATAATAAATGCAAATCTGAAGATTGTTGCATATATTAACTATTCATCATAGCATCCCTACCCTATTACTGTGATACAGCTAAATGAAAGCCAGTCTAAATAACTATTTTAAAATGTTACATAATTTGTAATGGTTTGTTAAACAGCCTTAGCGAGAAAGAAAGAAAAAAACAAGACTAAGGAGCAACTAGGCTGTGGAAATTTTTTACATTTTCAAATAACATACCAAGCTTTGGCCTAATCTGACACCTTTTACAAGGGAATTCAAATCCACATCTTGACGTTTGGTGTCCTGCAACCTTTAAAAGTGTCTCTGCTTCAACACACTTCTACAAAACTTTAGTGTAAACTAAGGACATATGATTCAGGCACTTAATTAAGGTGTGATGGACCAGGGACAGATCTAAAAGTTGCTGCGGACATCAAGGACTGGAATTAAAGGACCCCTGATTTAGACTATTTAAAATATTTAAGACTGGGGTGGAGGTTCATCTTGCAGAAAGGCAATGACCCTAAAGCTTAGCTACAATGGAATCATTTAGATAAAAGTATTTAGAAGGACTAACTCAAAGTATGAAACCAAATGGCAGTTATTTTCTAGGGCAAATAGTTTACATATGACATTTACAGTTAGGTTAAAATTAACTAGCTTCAGACAAAGCTCTATATTTGTAAGGCTGATAGATGTATACTTCCAAAACACTTGCTGTAATGGCTAACAGACGTTGTTCCACAAAGTATCAAGGAAGCCACTATTAAGCGTGTATTTGCTTTGATTTATCAACAAATTCTAAAACACAATGAAACTCCTGTTTGTTAATGTAACAAAAAGTTAAAAAAAAGGGAAGTGATGTAAATACTTGTTGTGAGGCACTCATTGTTATCTTGATAAGCATCACATAGACTTTACTCAGTTTCATAACTTCCATAAGATTTTATTTTAAAAAGTACCAATAAACAACAAGAAATCCAGAAAAAAACCCATTAGTAGAGCAAAACTCTGTATATACAGCATATTGCACTACATAACAATTGTATTTACTTCCATATGAATATTAACAACCGGAAAATATATATATAAACACAATAAAAAGAGTGCACAGTAGAGTCTCGAAAACACACAGTCAATGTTTACAAAAAGGCTACATTTTCGCTGGGTCTCATTTCTTGGTATACAGAGAGTGTGTGATAATCAAGACTTCATTAAACTGAGCAGTTAAAGGCATATTCCAGGGTTTTTCTTTTAGAAATACATTGTCAGCAAGTTGTGCAAGGAATGTTCGGAGTTCATTTTTATTAAAAACAAATTATTTTGATCTCACTGACTTTACAATTATCCTGCTTGTGTTATTATTATTTTTTTTTTTTTACAAGAATTAACTGTCCTTGCAAAAAGACCCCTTTTCTTAAGAAAATACATTTTTTAAAGGTAAGAAAGATCTTAAAGAATAAATGTTATGGTACAAACAAGGTCAAAATCTTTTTCCAAAAAAGCAAATTTCAATATAAAAGCAAAAGTGTAAAAAAAATCAAGACACTAATGGTTTCCCATAAGTACCTATCCAACACTTGGACCTAAGCAATCAGTAAATGTGAGCACAATTTGGGAAACCTCCACTTAAAAAGTATAAGGACACCATGGTGGCTTGTTTCCCTTTCAATAAATCAACAGGCTATTAAACCTGAATCTTCTTGTCCAACTAATGCACAGAGATACAGTTGACACATGGCCAGATTAGCCTATGAGAACAATCCAGAGTTTATACTTTACATTAAAATACTACTGGGAATTACACCAACAAAGTACTTTCCAGTGCATATGGATTACAACACAATGATTGGGACTAAGTAGCAAACATTCTTTCATTTGTGTAAATAGGTAACCTTATTGTTTCTATGCTTTTGCAATGTCCTGAAGTTACTGAAGATGGGCAAGAAGTGTAATGAAAAATTATCTATAAGACATAGAAGCTTCTGCATATTTGGACTTCAAAAAAAAGAAAAAAAGAAAAAGGTTTTAGACAAATTCAACTTTTAGATTGACCCCACCCATAATTCTATTCATCCTTTGAGTGTGAAACATTCACGAGGGCTTAAAAGGTGGTTCGTAGATTTTCACTTCATAATTCATACTGTACTATACACATATTAAGTTCTGTTCTGGCTGTAAGTGAAGAGTAGAAGAGAATGGGCACTCGGTTGTGTGACAAACTCAAATTGCAGTTTTGAAAAATGAGTTAGACTATAAAAATCCAAAAGGTCAGGCACAATTACTTTTGAACTGAACCATTTTTCGGGTCTAAGCAGAAAAAGGAAGAGGTGATTCCACACACAAGTGTATACAGTAGAAATATGTAAAACATTACTAAAAATAAATTAAAAAGGAAGAAAAAATAAATTACAAATTGAATGAAACACTGAAAAAAAAAAAAAAGGTAAAAAAATAACAAGCCATGCAGGAACAGCATGAGGAGGAAGTCAAGAGCAGATGGTGAGACGAGGCACTACAGGGACTGGCTCAGTGTTCAGGATCTGCAGGAAACATATACCACAACCACACTTAGTGCACCTCACTCGCCTCTGACATAAACTCAGGAGCCCCTGTCACCAACGTCAGCATGTTACCCTCAGACTCCTCAAACTGTACCAATATGTGTGCTGGAAATTAGACTACAAGAAATTTAAATGAAATGAAAATACAGGAGACTTAAAACACCTAAAGAGCTTCAAACATAAATAAATGGGTGATGATACTCTTCTTTTTCTCTCTCTCTCTCTCTGAAACATGTAACAGATTCTCAAGGTACCAGTAGCCCTAAAAAAGTCTGTCCCTGAGACATCTTAAAAGAGTAAATGAGACACTAATTATGCAGTGATAAACTTGATACATTGAAAGGAGCAAGTAATTATAGACCCCTGATATGTACTGCTCCTCGGGTCCAAAAGATTCAGCATGACAATAAAAAAAAACAAAAAAAACATGACAAAAACATAACAAACAGTATCTCAAACAGTGTCTTTATATGTATTCATATTTAAACAATAATTACAGCCTTTTTTCACTTGTTTCGTTTCAGAGACAGTTGGTCTGCTGAGCCAGTGGTGGTTATGCGTGTACCCACATCCCAAATATAAGTACGAGTACCACAGACAATGCAAGATCACCCAACATCATATCAAATGATGTAAAACTGCAACTAGGGTATCCTGAGAGAACGAGATTCTGTTTCACAGACTGGTTATGCCATATTTACTGATTTTGTGAAAAGAGTTGCTCTCGCTCGACTGAAATCCTGAAACACTGGGGAGTGAAATTTCCAGAGCTGATTGCGAATCCAGACTGCTTAGCCAGTCAGGTCTCAATACTGATTATTTGTCTTGGCCATATAAGTGAATACATCTGAAATGCGGTGGAAAGGAATCAAGCCGTGTGGGAAACCTTCATACGAGAAAGCGGTTAGCTCAGAATCAATCTGAACTCCTAAACGGGTGGAAGTCTAGTGCAAAAACAGTGGATCCACAGCTCCACTTGGAAGGGCATGGAGGTCTAAAAACAACATAAAAAGAACACATAGAAACACTGAGGAAAACCTGGGAATAAGGCTAGACTAAAAGAAAATGTATATTTGGTGAAATGAAAGTAAAATAATAAATAAAGTAAACTTTTAAACCTTGCGACAGTGTGCTTGATTTATTTGTTCTAATTTAGTGCATGGTGCAAAACCTTTAATATTTTTTTTTCTTTCATTTTTTCTATTCACATATAAATCAACACCCTATGAGTTGAATGTAAATATCTACTCTGTGTGCTACATTTCAACATCCCTTAGCTGTTTGTACAGCTATAAAATATACAATTTGTGTTAACCAAAAAGATGACAACTGCTTATTAATTGAAATATCTAGTGGCAGTGGTTTTTTTCTTTCAATTTGAGTGATCTAGCTCTTTACACAGGATTGGGATGTTTTCTCCTATATAGTTGAATGTCCAGGCATCAGGGAATAATATTATTTTAACTGTTAAGCTTTCTGAGAAGCTTTTCAGAAATCTAAATGAGAGGAAACCAAATAAAAGTATTGGCTTGAGGTGGTCAGCATGTATGCAAAAAAATTGCTGCGGAAAGGATCTGTCCATTGGGGCAAAAGAGCAGTATTTAGTGTTGCTATAGGCAACAGCAAAACAAAATCATGCGAACTAATCCTTTGTGTGAAATCCTTTGCCTGTCACGCCATAAATGTGTGATCATTTATAGGACTTGTGCCAATTATCCACTATTGAACTGATTCTAATGCTCAACTATCTTGTCAGTTGTTAAAACACAAGAGTGGAATCATCTGCATATGGTTTGATATTTATCTAAAGTCATTGTTTTGACGTTTGTCGGCCTGGCGGCAACCAGGCTTGTTTGACCAGGTAGTGTTGTTCAGCACAGCCAACTCCACCACCTTTTACGCTTCAAAAAGTCCCCAATATTTGACGTGCAGCAAGCAACTAAACGACGATAATTCACAGTGTGCCAACTTTTTTATGTACATAAATTTTACCTCACTCCTGAAA
>JAVLVB010000602.1:1979523-2019043 GCA_032876305.1 Orestias chungarensis
CATTCACTCCTCTGGAATCAGCAGACCGAAACAATGTCTTGTGTTGTCGTTGACTTTACAGCAATCCCTCATACTGAGCATGCATGTATCAACACTGGAGAGGAAAAAACTCCCCTTTAACAGAAAGAAAGCTCCAGCACAACCTGGTTCAGTACAAGAAGCTGTGTGCCACGACCGACTGGGGGTTTGAAGAGAGAGAAAACTAAAATAGATGCAGAGGAAGCTCAAAAAAGAAGTTTATTGCAGCAGTTGTTTTTTTTTTTTGCAAGATACTATACTGGTTGAAATAATAATCTTACCACCTAAGCTTTCAATCGTAGTTTCAGAGGTCCTAATGGTAAACTTTGTTCAATTTAGCTTGTTTTTACACAGTATCTGAGTTACCTCAGGTGATAAGGGGAAAATCTTCTGCTTAAAATACTGAGGTTTATTTGTCCAGTCACATGCTTTTGTTTTTGGTTATCAGCCAACAAGATGACAGTCTGAAAGAAACACGTGGATGTTTAATATCTCTGTTGAAAAAAAAGACCCCAGCTCTTGCAGATACGATTTAATGACAGACGACGAGAGAACAAAGGAGAATTCTCCAAACTGTGCAGCTCAATCTTTCTCAAGAGTAAAACTGGTTATGACAGCATGCCGCCTGCATGAGTTTATTCATGATGAGATTGCGAATGCTATTTTTCCACGACTCTTTTCTATGAACCCTACTTTATTTAAACACATTTGAAAAGCAAGGTAGTCCAAAAAATAGCGTTTGTGACTTACTCTCCTTGTAGGGGGTGACGTTGAGCACTGTTAAAGTGTGAAGTTAGTAGTCATTTACCTGACTGCTTAGACCATAAATATAACTTTTTTGTGTTTAAGAATATTTCTAGATTTCTAAATATTGAGAGATAATGTGTCTTTTTTAATTAAATTTAAAATTCAATCATAACTGAAATATTAAACCTTCTGATGATATTCTGAACTATTGAATTCTTATTTTTCCAGCATAACAATTCGGGTTGCTGTATGTAATACATAAGTATTTGCTAGCTGGCATAATCAACAGAGGTTTACAGTCTCAAACTGGTATGACAAGGGGAGAGAGTAACTCAGCAGGTTAGGAGCCATTTCACATGTTTTCTGCTTCTTTGTTGGGCTAATGTGGTGAATCAGGATATTCCAGTGCTCAGCAGGGATCTCCTGGCCACCTACAGAGCAAAGATGGCCAGAATGTTTAACAAACTGACCTCTACAAAGTCAAGCTGGGATGGAAATTTGGCCCCTAAAAAAAGAGGACAGTAGCAAAAGAATGACACAAAGGATTGGTTTGCATGGTAATTAAACCATCACCTCTGTTACATTACATCTTATTCACATACACATTTTCACAAATTCCAGAGGGCAAAGAAGCAATAAATAAAAATGACTATAAAGGGCATTTTTTGCATTATTTTAGTTTTATTTATTTATTATTAGATACAATGAATGTTACTAGAATTAAATTGACCCAACCCTTAGGGTACATTTTCCCGCTACAACATGGCTGAGCAAATCAAAAATAATTTATCATCTGCATTAAAATACACTAATTGTGTCAAAGAGAAAGGCAAAATCCTCCAAAACTGTAAAACTTTTTTTATGTTTTGTGCTTATAACTCTTCTGTTCCTGCATGAATGGAAGAAAAAAAAACAACGAAACAAAACCTGTAACTTTCCACTAACTGCTCATCAATCTTGTAAATCCCACAGGCATTCAACAACTTAAAACCTTAGATAACATTGCCCTATTAAGAAATACTTGCTGGAGGATGTTCCGCAATATTAAAAATAGGTTCCAAACTTTGGCTTGGCTTTTCTATTACTTAGTTTCAAGTTTTTAAATTTTCTCTTTTTCTTGTAATTTCATTTTAGGTGAAGTTCAAATACACATGTTAGTTACTTTTTCTTGCAAACTCACATACATGAAAATGTATGGTTCCAACAGTATTATAAAGCCGCCATGGGTCACAGTCCTGAAAAATTGGCCACCATAAACAATTATCGATAAGTGAACACAGAGAGGTTAGGATTCTAGTCTTTGGTCTTTTATTCCCTAAAACTTTAGTTTGTCCACAACAGGTTTTCCCATAAGATATCCATCCATCCATTTTCTCCACACCCTTGTCCCTACTGCTGGCGCCTATCTCCAGCTTACAACGGGCGAGAGGGAGGGGTACACCCTGGACAGGTTGCCAGTCCATCACAGGGCAACACAGAAACATACAGGACGAACAACCACTCATACACACACTCACACCTAAGGACAATTTAGAGTGCCCAATCTGCCAAACAGTCATGTTTTTGGACTGTACAAGGAAGCCGGAGTACCCGGAGAGAACCCACACATGCACAGGGAGAACATGCAAACTCCTTGCAGACTGACTCAAGACCCAAGGTGGAATTGAACCCAGAGCCTTCTTGCTGCATGGCAACAGTGCTACCCACCGCGCCACTGTGCAGCCCCTGCCCATCTTATGTATAACTAAATAAAAATGAACAAACAAACATAATTGTGTTTTGCATGTTTGACATTATAAATGATATAAAGACCAGAAAGTCGGGTTTGAAAAAGCTGCTAGGCAGGAATGCTAAACAAAAAAACACACATAGAGATTCCCAGATTGTAGCCTGAGACAGCGCTACCACTTACCAGTTTCTGCTAAGGGTAGTGTCGTCATGTTCAAATCCCATCAAAAAACAACATAAAAGGGATTGTACAACAATATGATGTCAAAAACAGTGTGTATGATTCACTGTTTCCTTTTTTAATTAAACTGTAAATTCATAAAGACATTTAATCTGTGGGTATTTGCCAAAGCAAGATCATTCCTCTGTTTATTTCACTTCAGATTCGCCTCAGTACTCATGCTGTGAAGGGTGATTCAGTAAATGTGAACAAAGTTGTAAAGAATAGTTTGTTTTCTTCCTTCTTCAACACCATGCTTGAAGAATTCCTCAGTATGTGACCTATCTGTATGTCACACCTCACTCCTAATTACAGTGAACCACACGGTGATCCCTTTTAAAAGCCATTTTCCTGAACTTCCATCAACCTTTCCTATTATTCTACTACATTTTCTCACAGTCGTGTGACTCATCCTCACCGTTGGGGCCTTTATTTTGACAGAGACCTATGGTCTCTAATCTATTTGTCCTTTTAGTTTCCACCCAGATCTTTCACACCTTAGTGCAGGGGTGCCCAATACGTTAACCGCGATGACCGGTTGATCACGAGAGGTGTGCCGGTCGATCGCACGGCATTAAATCAAATAGATTGCCGCAACTTCCCTTCTGTTTATTTTTTTGTTTACATACTGGGAAACAAACTGATGCCCATTTAAGCATCCAAACACACGCTAACTCTATGTTAGCCGCCTTAGCTAACTACGGTGTCACGTAGTGAGTCTTCCATCCTCTCTTAGCAGAGGTGGAGCTAGAGGATTTAGAGGCCAGGGTAGCTCCAAACCACCCTGAATTCTACATATATATGCATGTATATGTATGTATTTATAGACTCATCTGTGTCTGCTTGAGCGTGGGGACAAACACACACATCCCATAGTGGGTTAATGCAGTTGTGCAAGACAAACTAATATGTTTTATAGATTACAATTAAATTCAATTAAAATACCCTTAAAGGACAAAATATACAATAAAAACGTATTTAAATAATCTAAAATAAATAGGCGTGGTGCTTTTTTTGTGGTTGTGGGGATGGTGTAGGTCCCTTAGGATTGGTCATCTTTTAAGTAGCTCGCAAGTTTACAAAGTGTGGGCATCCCTGGCTTAGTGTAACTGTTTCCCCCACATCTAAAACCAGATTAAGCGATCGATCAGCTAATCCCACCAATTTGCATACCGGTCAAACAGATCCACGGAAGACGCCATCGCAGTAGCTCTCCCCTCTGTGCTGAGCCACCTGGAGCAGCAGGAGAGCTACGTCAGCATGCTTTTTGTGGATTACAGCTCAACTTTTAACACAATCATCCCGGACATACCAAATTCCAAACAGCACATCCTGGGCCTCCTCCCTCTCACATGTTCCTGGATAAAGGACTTCTTGACAAACCGTCCCCAAGACTGTGAGACTTGGCCCCCATTACTCCTCCAACCGCACACTGAACACTGGCTCCCCACAGGGCTGTGTGCTGAGACCCCTCCTGTACTGCCTCTACACCCATGACCGCAGCCCGGCTCATGAAAACTACCTTATCGACAAGTTTGCTGACGATACCAGCGTGGTCGGACTCATCTCAGGCTGAGAGGAGGCAGCTTACAGAGAGGAGGTCCTGAAGTTGACAACCCAATCATCAACTTCAGGAAAAATAGGACTGACCCAGCCCCTCTCTACATCAACGGCGAGCGTGTGGAGAGGGTTTACACCTTCCTCATCTCTTCTGATCTCTCTTGCTCGGAGAACGTCACAGCAGTTATTAAGAGAGCTGAGCAGCGACTTCACTTCCTGAGGGTCCTCAGGAAGAACAACCTGCTGCTGACCTTCTACCGCTCATCTATCGAGAGCATGCTGACATACTGCATCTAAGTATTGTACGGCAGCTGCACTGAGGCCAGGGTGAGGCTTCAATCAAGGCGGCACAAAGAATCATTGGCTGCCCCCTCCCCCCTGACGGACATCTACATCTCCCCTGGATCAGCAGAGCGAGGAACATCATTAAGGTCCGCTCACAACCTGGCTTTGAACTGTTAGACCTGCTGCCCTCTGGCAGGCGATACAAGTGCATCAATGCCAGGATAAATAGATTCAAAAACAGCTGCTTCGTCAAAGCAGTCACCACCCTGAACTCACCTGTACTTAACTGTGCAATACTACATCATTATAACGACCAATATCTGTGCAATATTTCATATTTGTTGACTTAATAAGTCCAATTTCACCACTGCTGTTTAATTTTGTAGATACTGTTTTATTTTCTGTTTATATTTTTATACATTGTTTATTTTCTGCTGATTTTTATACATTGTTTATTTTTCTGTATATTTTTGAGACATTTTTGAACAGCAAAATATAATATATATATTTTTGAGATATTTTTGCACAGCGAAAATAGGACCACTCCTTTCAGAGTGGCCCTCCAATATGCTTTGTACAATTACAATACAAAGCATTCTATTCTATTCTATTCTATTCTATTGTATTCTATTCTGTTAATCCCTCACTTAGTTTTAGTGTGTCTCCTCAGACAAGCTTGCATGTGTTTCAAGGTCCAGGATAGGGTTACTGTTCTGAGGTCACTGACCCACAAGAACGGGTGAGTTAATGGGTCATAGGAGCAAGGGGGAAATCCCCCACTTGGCATCATGCGCTGATGTCATGGGAGTATGCTTCAGGGATGGGCTGCACACGGGTGATATCATACCATGCTTGAAAATCTAAAGGATGAGTGACATATTGGAATGGGGGATGTAAGATAAGATATTTAGTACTATTTTTACATTAATATATTCCCATGTAGCCATTATAATGAAGAGCAGCAAAGATCTTTACCCATAATATAACCCAAGATGAGTTCTGTTATTCATAACAAAAGCATGGGATTTTTACATTGTCATGAATTAAAATGTTGTCACATCATAATACAACCTTTATTTTATTAGGATTTTATGTGACGCATTGGACAAAGGAGTTCATTTTTTTAAAACAGACACGAAAAATGAAAATTTGTTATAAAAGATGTTCCTGATTAAAAAACTACACGGTACGGCATAAGTGTTCATCAGTTCCTTTAACTCAGTACATTGTACATTTTGTTTAAGAGAGGACAAAAAAAAAGAAACAACATGTGAACATCTGTTTAAAGTATTGCCATTTTTTTCCGTTGAATTTAGGTAGTAGATGTTGATTAGGAATTACATAGAAGCTCTTGCTGCATGTTTAGCGTTTTGCCCTACAATTAACTTTACCCGTTTTCAGATCAACTGTGTCCAGTTTTGCTGTACAATAATGAAAAGGAGCAATGCATATAGCATGATGCTTCAACCCAATAAAGAGGGGTTAGTTTCCCATCACACATAGCCTTTTGCATGATGGGCAAAAAGTCATAGTTTGGCTCAATAGACTAGCAACAACAATTTCTAAACAATACCTTTTCACAAGTTTTGCAGTCAACAGACTTTATCCCCTGAGCTTCAAATTTCTATGGCTTTGTTGTTCATCCATTGAGAGATCATGGCATTTTTTTTTGTACAAAAATTAAAACTTGTAATTAGATACTAACATATTTTGAGAATTCCTTTCTTAAAAACGTTCTCTTGTTAGATGTAGTTATAGCAGGAGTCTGCATATTGAGTATTATAATTTTACTACAATTTCATTTGTGCTTCTTTACTTCCTGTTTCTTGAAATGTATAGGTACATATTCAGAATTACACATGTGAGTAAACTGACTGATCCTAATTAATTTTTAAGTAGTATCCAGTGTTGTTGCTTATTTGAATACAAAATTAGAAAATGTTTTCTTTCTTAAATTTGAAATACCAATTGACTGATGGCTATGACAATGATAATTTATGCATTTTAATGTGATTCTTGATGCAAAACAAAAGAAATGTAAAGAATGCTATTGATGGGACTAAAGGCCCAAACATGCAAATAGAACAGAAACAGTTGCTTTGAACTGGAAGACATTATTGGAGATCCCACATTCCAACACGAAGCTTAGCCAGTTCCTACTTCTTCTCTTCATATCCTTCATACGGAACCCTTAAGATTCCCAAACACTCTGAATACAATATCATTTTACATTCCCCAGCCAAGAGTGAAACATTACTCTAAGTGACGTCTCTGCTAGATAGTTATAGATTGCGGCGTATGGAGGATGAAGTCATCCTAACTGCAATGCCTCACTGTCACTTTTTTAAATTGAAAAGACTAGCAGGGGTCTACTGTACCATGCGCTAAGATCGTAATCTCTTCAAACTGATTACAGCTGACATTATTTCATACATGTTTCACATAAATATTGACATTTATGAATTTTGTTTTGGTTGATGCATAGTAAAGGCTTGCAATGAGTGATCAGTTGTCTTTAGGTTTTACGCGTGGGCAAGGTTTCGGGAGCTTGGTGTTAAAGTCTGTGTGCAAAAAAAAAAAAACTAAACTGCTGTGCTCTGCCATGAAGCGCCAAAATTCCCCCCAGCTGTCTGCCTGGGGATCTCCATGGCTGGAAAAGCAGCAGCTGCCGTGCAGCTCCACCTGACAAACAACAAAATTCATTAGGGAAGTTTTCCAAAACGAATGAATACCAAACAGCTCCACAGCAGCTCTCGGATGCAGGAGGTGGGAAGGAAAAAGCAATGGCATGACAGCAAAAGATCCATTAAGGGACATAAAATATTTATCTGCCATACGGCACAGAGCTTGTGGCTCCATACCCTCAGTGCTGTATAGCCACTTCATAAAACAAAAAACTGTCTAACAATAGTGGCATTTCTTTATCTTTCTTTGATATCACATTAGGAAATGAAGTTTTTATTTATTGCTGACAGAAATGACAGTAAACATTGGTCATATTGGTATGACCTAAATAACAGTTTAATGGTCATAAATCGAAATTTTCCTTCCCTGTCCACATTAAACTATTAATATCAAGCTCATAGAGAGAAGGTAGGAGCGAAGACAACTATGGTATCACCACATCGCTCAAAAACTGTCAATAAAAACATCAGTATTGAATTCAACCAAGATAAATCAGACCGTGACCAGATCTTAAATTTGTTTTGCTGCATCTGAGCTGCAAAGTAATTGGCTTTGCAGCCTTCTGGCTCAATCTAATCAGCCTGTTCACATTAACAAGAAGATGCCGTTGTCTGGAATGATCAGACTCTTTATATAGACATTCTTTCTTGATCAAGCTTCTAAATAATTACAATAGCATCTATCTTTTGTAGGCCAGTTATTAAATCCTATGAGACTATATATACTCTGTTAAATATTTCATCATATGTACTGGTAGCACCACCTGTCAAATTTTCACCAGGAGGCAGCATTAGCACATTTTTTACACTGCAGGTTCATATGAAGTTCATCTTTTATAATCCACCTCTCCCTCTGCTGACAGTTTCTACATGTTTATTGAGTGCCCCTGAGGTATAAAACCCATTTTACGCTTCTGTCAAAACTGATCAGTTCTACTTGATGTATATAAACACCTGCCAATAAGCTAATATGGTCACTTTTAACTGGGAGCCGTCTGAATAGCCAGCTGGAATTTTAAGATGGAAATCTTATAAATTACACCATTTTTGAATTCAAGGTATCAAAGTCCTTAAAATCCTACAAACCTTGTCAAATTGATAACTTATAAAAAGCCTTTTTTCTACCACTCAGTTGTACATTATGGATTTATTAGAAACACCTACATTAATGTATTCCTACAGTCTTGCAAAGTTATGGTGTAAAAAGCCAAAAGTACCACAGTCCAGTATTTATGTAATATATGTCAGCATTTAATACATTTTACCATTAATACAATAAATATCACATTCATGTGAACTCATTGAAATGGTTTTAATATAAAAGGTCTTTCCCAATGTACCCACAACTATTTAGCTGTCGATTTTCGGTTCCTCAGTGAACATGCAGAGAGCGATGACATCACCTTGGCTGAGAGTTGGCTGAGGCTGATAATTCAATATTTAAAGACTATCGGTCATGCAACACAGGGGAAAAGGAACAGGTTTACGAAGCTGTGGGCTAGGCAGAACTCGTGGTCAAAACACTTAAGCAGGTATTCATGTCAGCTTCAGCTTTTTAACACATATTCATTAAATTTGTTTGCATTTCATTTATTTTTGTGTTTTTCTCAAATCAGTTCTGAGCTCTTTAATATTGTTCAAAAGGTCTTGCAAAATGTCTTTAATTTCTCTTTGTTTATCATATAAATATTATGATATTCATGTTTGATAACCAGGATCAAATTATATGTATGTGTGGTTACAATGAAATGTATTCTCCTGTAGAGTTCCTTAAATGACAAGTGATGTGAATTGGCACTATATATATAAACTGAATTGATATAAAGGCAATATTTACTTTTCTTTGTTCATTTTTTTCTCTTCTTAATGGATTTTGGTTTTATTTTTCTAAGGTTAGTGTTAAACCTTTCCTTTGGGATTATAGTTTCTTTGCGTCGAATTCTTCTTCCTTTAGTTTTATTAATCATCTTGCCCTGCCCCAGTCTGCCTGTTTACTCTCACATCTGTCCCACTTTGCATTAAATTTGATGTAATTTGCCACTTATTTAACACTCCTTGTTCTTTAGTTGATTCAGATTTTTTGTTTTTGTTAACATATAACATATAATCAGTCAATCCATCAATCAATCCATCCATCCATTAATCAATAAATCAACTTTATTTACACCCAAAGGAAGAATTGATTGCAGTTAGGTGAGCCAGAAAACATACCCAGCTCGACATACGACATAACATATAGGTAGATATAATCTTCTTTAAAAAGTCTTTAAGAATTATGAAATAAAAAGTTTTCTTTAAATACAGCTTTCATTACATAACAATAAACACACTATGTTGATAGAAGCTTAGAGACTGATTGCAGTAATAAAACTGGTTTGGTAGTACTTTTACATTTATCAAATATCTATGGCCAGATAGAAGGGGCGGGAACTAGCAGTGCAGGCGATGGGACATGTTCTTTCAGAACATCAAGACTACTTTTTTTTACTTAGAACTTAGCACTTAAGCTGTTGCGATATTGTAATTTGTACTTTCAATATGAATGTACTTCTATTTAGGATTAAGAATAATATTTTTAATTACAATTTTGGAATTTTTTTCCAATATTATTAAAACATTTCCTTTTCATTACAAAGAAAACACAGCACGTTGTGTTATTCATTCAAATATCTGTTTGTTATTTTAAAAGCATAAATCCCTATTTATATTTCTAGTTGTGTAAATATTATTTAATGTATTTACAGACGTTGATGTAGTAAATTAAACCTTATAACAAGCAGTGCTGTCAGTGAAACAGTGTATCCGGTGTATTAGATGTTGTGTATTTGATGAGAAAATGTTTAAAACAACCTTTGGAGACTTCAAATTCAATTCTAATTAAAAACGACTTTATTAATCCCAGAGTGAAATTAAATGTTTCCGTAGCTTATATTACTCAAGTTTCTTCTTAAAGTGGTTTTAGTGGCTGAAATCTGTGGGTCTGTATTACTACAGGTGTGAAGAAGTGTCTGACCAAAGACACTGTTGTTATGTACCTGATACTTGACTCTGACTTGTAAAAGATTTGAGACTTGACTTGGACTTCAGGCTTGAACAGGATGAGGAAAACAAACATGTTGCAAATGCTAAAGTAGCCCAGTTTTCTCAAATACAGTCTGCTTATGGCTCATCTGTACTGCACTCTTTAGTCTAAATGAGCCCAGAGGTATTTACACTCCTCTTTTAACTCCACTTAATCTCTCAGGGTGCACATAGTCTTCAAAATAGTATTGCTTCCCTAAAAATATGTAGCTATCTTTTTTGTTTTATCCAAATTCAACATTAAACAACCGGACCGGGCTGGAAAGTTTTTACCATAGTTTAAACTTTCTGTTTTAGTTGTGAAAAAAGTACAGAACTGTATGATAGATTTGGTTGATACGGAGCTGAAACAGTATAACGACACACAGCAAATTACCTCGGAGAGGTAAATATAGCGTTACCTTAAAGACCTCCATAATCAAGCCACAAATATTTACAAGCATTTTTTTAATCATGATGAGAAAAATGTTTTTTTTAAGATAACTCTTACTGCAGAATTTACTTACTCTGCAGTACTTACTTACTCTCTGAATAGATAGTACAAATATAATATTTTACCAAGCAACTTTTCTTTTATTATTTTTACTGGATTTTTCTGTTTTTATTATTAGTTCCAATGTATTTCCAATTCGGTAAGGAGCACAAATGGACAACTGTCGCAGTACTCAGTTATCAGTCGAAATTTCTGTTTGAAATGCAAACAGGCACTGTTGAACTGTGGTGACTATTTGTTTACTTCATTTGCATCACGTCACTGATGGGTCCACAATGTCTGCTCATGTCAAACTTTAGCTGGGAGCATGGAAGTCCTTTTTTTAGAATTCAGTCTTAAATGCAAAGCAGTACAGGCAGTAATGATGTTTACAAATGCAGATTTGCATAGCAAGAAGGTTGATTTGTTTATTGCATATTGCTTCTTACTTGTGTCAGTACATACAGTGCAGAAAATATCACTTCTCCCTTAGAGTTTTTCATTGTTTGTTTGCTTTTACCACACTTAACCTATTCAGCTACTTATACAAACATTTTTATAATACTAAAACAACATAATATGAAGGGGAGAAAAGTTCAACCGTGAAGACAGAATTTGAGAAGTAAGTGCCCCTTTAACTGTCAATATGTCTTTTACATGACTGCAAAGGAGCTTTGTCCTATCTGTAAGGGTTTATTTAACTAATTTTAAAAAAAAGGAGGAAAGTGAAACCTTTTTTCCCCTTTTATTGGGGAAAAAGGTGAGAGTGAATAAACAGGACATGGAAGTGTATAATCTATAGTGATCTGTAGAAAGTAAAATAAATAGTGAAATGATTTCAGTGCTATATATAAAGGACGTCCTGGCTAACAGAATTTATTTAATTTCTTTTACAATAATATAGTTTTAACTACATAATAGCAATATAACTAGAACAATGTATAAGAAGTGTATCGATGATGCCAGTCTGATCAGTCTAGTCATGTCCATTACGAAAATGTTTTTAAGGACTGAGGAGAGAGAGTGATACCAGCTTGAAATAGTTGGATTTGTTTTCTTGCAAAGCTTTGGTCTTAATCCAACTTCCTGTGAGAAACTAAACTCTCTCCAACATCGAGTTGATCAGATAGAGACATAGATGCGTATGTAAAAGTGAACCTAGCCAAAAGATTTAAGAAAAGCTAACCTTGACGATCACAGCAACATGATCAATAGACCAAAACTGTAAGATTCAGAAACTAATTCAAATCTTTATTACTTTACTTTATTAGTTTAAGCTGTATTAGTGTGTACATTCAAGCCCTCTAGACACTCGATAATGGTCAAAATTGCCTCTAAATGTATTTTGGATCCACAAGTACTTTGCATTTTTCATTAACATATTCCTTATTGTTTTAAATTAATATGTTATTTCAGCTG
Source organism: Orestias chungarensis (assembly GCA_032876305.1). Taxonomy (NCBI): domain Eukaryota; kingdom Metazoa; phylum Chordata; class Actinopteri; order Cyprinodontiformes; family Cyprinodontidae; genus Orestias; species Orestias chungarensis. Next base: position 1,991,738 of record JAVLVB010000602.1, read on the forward strand.
GACCCAGGTCAGCTTTTTTCGGGAAGTTTTTTTACTTTGTTTTTTTAACCCTTTCTTTCTGAAGGTGCAGATGCATTTTTTAGGATGCTGTCTCGTTTTCTGTGTGCCATTATCTTTCCCTTCTACTCTTATCTCACCACTTTGCTTTAATCTCTTCCCCCACCTCTGTCTTTTTATTTTATTTTTGTCTTTTTATTTTTTTGTGTCCATTAAATTTGTGGAAATAGAATAGATAGATAATAATTGGAACCCTCCAGGGAAATTGTATGACTAAAATTGTATGAAATTGGTGACTAAACAACTGATTTGCCATGACATAAAGAGGCCCTCTCTTACTGGTGCTGTAGGAAAATATATACCAAATTAACTATGTGGAATACTGCCAGAGCATTTGCAAGTGAAATCGGATTTTATGATACCACACAGGCACAAGAAGGCAATCCAGAATTCATCTGAATCATGTACCAGCTGTCTTCGAAGTGGGACTTAAACACATGACCTCCACTTTTGATGTATTGAATTGTTCTTAAATTCTCTTAAAATGTCACAGCTGATTGTGAATCCTCGTTGGATGTTGGTTTTTAAGATATTTATTTTGTTTTTGAGACTTTTGCTCCAGAACCACTTTTGTGAAGCCTCAGGTAAGTGATAAAAAGATACTGGTAATGAATGTTACTGTAACATTTATTCATTCATTGATTTATTTGATTTATATGATTAAACTTTTCTTACAGGCCCCAATCGATACAAAAACATCCTGTTTATCAGTGCGTATACTCCTAATAGTACCACAACATTCCCAACGAGTAAGCTTGTGTTTAACTCATCAATTGATGTCCTTCTAAAACTGGATATATAAGATAAATAAATGTTGAATTTGTTGTTAATTTAAGGGGCCATCTTTGAAAACGGAACTAAACTTTGTTTTAACATCCACACAAGCAATTCAGGTACAGTTTTGCTGGTCTGCTATCGATATAGCAATAAAAAGGTTTCCATCAGGGTAACTAAAGATTTCTGGCTTAATGTGTTTTCAGAATGTTGCAACGAATTTAACTGCAACACCAAAATAACTGGACACGAGAACATCACTTACAACCTGACTTTGAACGAAACAACTTTAGACAAACACGATATCGTAGTGTTGCTAAAGGTATTTTCCAATTACTCATGCTTGCCAAGTATGTTCAACAGTTCAAAAGGTAAGTCCACTAGCGATGAACAGCGGGGAAAGGTTGCTCCCTATTGGTAAAGGAGTTTCATATCCCTCATTTACTTTTTCAGTTGTTGTTCTCCAAATTAAAGTGTTATGTTCCCCTTTAGACTTTATGTGGAATCTTCACAAGTGCTTAAAACCAGGTGAGGAATGACCCCAGTTGCAATGGATTTACCAGTAACAATATTGCTCCTAACAAAGTCTTATGTTTTGTTTTAAGGTGGAAAGAATATCAGACTGAGCAAGGAAGGCCTGTGTGGAAATAATGCAACTTTTAATGAAAAACCATGTTCAGGTATTTTTGTGTTTTTTAATGAGTGTTTTTAAACTAAATCCCAGGAAATATTATTAACAAGATGTGTGTGTGTGTGTGTGTGTTTGCAGGTCCAACTGAAACCCAGTATCTTATCTATAATCCATTAAAGTGTAATCAAAGGAAATGTACAAAAAATGTATTTTGTCAGGTACCGGGGGAGAAGCCAGAGAAAACGTTAACATTCAATGCTTCGAAAACACCTGTCGACACAGCACAGGCAGCGTAAATATCTCGGTTATTATTCTGAACAATGCAAGGTTGACATTAAAAAAATCACCACTGTGCTAAGTTTTACATTTCTGTACAGGAATATAATGAACGATCTTGGTTCCACACTCAGCCTAATGGGCAATGCTAGCACAGCGGAGATCAAAATGGGAAATGTCATTGGGGTGATTGCTAAACTGCCAAAGAAGAATCAAACAAGCATGAGCTTTGGTTTCGTAAGAGGTGGAGGTGTGAATGTAAGTAGAGCTTGTTGACAAAATAATGAACATATATATATATATATATATATATATATATATATATATATATATATATATATATCCTTAATAGTGATTTATTAATAATAATTTTCTTAAACAGATTCTTAAGGAAAGTGACATTGTCCAAGACTTTTCTCAAAGTGTTTACCTTCCCCAAGAGGCCAGTAAAATGGCAGTGGAATACAATGGGACATTTGCTGGCGTTCTGGTTTTTCCGGACATTCCTGTGGTAAAGCCCAGAGATGATCTTTGTTCCCCCAAGATCTGTACATAGTCATTTAATAACGACCACACCTCATTCTCAACAGGTTGACGAAAGTCATTCCCTTTTTAATAACGAAATGCTGGGTATTGAAATGGGAGCCAACATATTTAATCTCTCACAGACTATCAACATTCACTTCAGTAAAGTGAACAGGGTAAAGAGATGTTGAGACGTTTTCTACCAACTTAGTTTGGCAGTCTTAAGAACTCAGATGGCTTTTTTCTCTTCTTTTTACCCTGAGATAGACTGGATTCAATGCTACCTGTGTATCGTGGGATGGAAAAACTGACAATGGTAAGTTGGTTCAACTGATGCAAACGTCAAAAGAGTCCTATACATTTAATTAAGGCAAGCTTAAGAATGGCATTGTTAGCTTATTTGACTTACTTTAATTTTAATGTGTTAGTGACATGACCTTTCTAAAGAAATGCTATAGACCTTGGCTTCAAAGAATCAAAGTGGAAGAGAAAAAGCTGTTTGTGTTACCAATAAAAACTTAGTCTGTACTGATTAGTAAACTGATTTTAGCCAACCTCCTCGTGTATTGAAATGAAAAAATCATATTCTCTTACTGAATACCAACTTTAATGAGTAGCCACTTGTATGTCAGCCTAAAGGCACAGGAAATATGATAGATGTCAAGGTAATGCTATTTTCTCACAAATCTTTCTCTGATATTAGAGTACAGATGTCCAATCACATCCTTCTGCTTTGTATTCCTGTTCTCCACCAGGGACTGGTGCAAACTGGACCACAGAAGGCTGTCTGACAGAAGAGGTTAATGGCATTATCACATGCGAATGCTCTCATCTCACATTTTTTGCTATTCTCATGGTAAAAGGATTTTATTGTAATTATTAAGCCACTTATGAAATTTTTGTGGTTTATCAAATACACTTCTTTATTTTAAACCAGTCACCGTTTGCCATTGGAAGTGCTGGTAATCAAGGTAATCCTAGTAATTCCACTGGAGTTCTAAGTTCCTCTGACTTGAAGACACTGACCCAAATCACAAAAGCTGGCTGTGGCATGTCCATGTTTTTCCTGGGTGTGGCCCTCTTCATGCATTTTCTACTACGGTAAAAGAAAATCGACAAGTCTGTTTTTGATTTTTAATTATATTTTTTTTGAGCTTTTATGTTGAAACCAACCACTTTGCTTCACAGAAAAAATAAAGCCAGCCAAGCCGTAAAGATACTCATAAATCTGTTCGTCGCCCTGTTCATCCTCAACTTTTGCTTCTTGATAAATGACTCAATTGCAAACCTAAAGAACTTAGCAGCATGTGTGGCGATGGGAGCGATTCTGCACTACAGCATGCTGTCCACATTCACTTGGTTCTTCATGCAGGCTTTGCACCTGTACTTCAGTCTACATAAAATGTCCAAAGACTTCAAATATTATATGTGCAAGATTTGCAACACCGGATGGGGTAAGAGTTCTTATTCTAAAATATTGATTGGTTTAAGAACATGCTATAAAAAAAACGATTATTAAAAAAAATGTTTGCGGTCTGTTCAGTTATTCCAGCTGTGGTGGTTGTTGGGCTCCTTGCTTCAAACAAATACGATTTCATTATCGTTTCTGCTGATAATGCCACCGCAGTAACAATGTAAGGATTTATTAAACATATAAAGCATTGTTAATTTTATTGTCATGTTCTAAAATAAATGTATCGTTTGTTGCTTTTAGGTGCTGGATCCCTGATGCTGCAATCCACACAGGAGTGAACATTGGTTACTATAGCGTTGTGTTCATTTTTACTTTAACAATGTTTATAGTAACTGTAGTGCAGATCAAACACTTTTCCCCCAAAAAAGACAAAAGCCAGGACAACAGCTCCACCAAGAAAAGGTTTTTCTCGCTTCTGGGCCTTTTTTGTCTTTTGGGCCTGACCTGGGGGTTCGCTTTTTTTAGCTATGGTCCTCTGCTCCTTCCATCCTACTACATCTTCACCATCCTCAATTCCTTTCAAGGTAAGACAAAAACTGACCATTAAGATACTGTACACAGAAGTAGAAAATAATAAACCCAATACTTTCTGTGTTTGCAGGGTTTTTCCTTTTTGTCTACTACTACTTTTCAAGCAGGATAGTTGTAGACGAGAAAACTCAACCAACGAGCAGCAGCAGCGCTACCACAAAAGAAGAACACACTTCATCTCCCTATGGATAAGTTACTCATTTCCCAGTCTTTGGATTTTGGATTCTCTTACTACTGAGGACATATTGTATATAGGGATATTGGTGTTATATTTAAAAAGTTTAAGAGAATCAATTTGTTGTTGATTGAGAGTAGGGAAAGTGTTGCTAAACTGTTAGACTTTAAGCATGTGCTTAGATTTGTAAAGATGTGCTTATTATTTGTAAAGAGACACACTATTTATGGATGAGAGGAATTGCAAAACATAAAGCAAAATTGGAAAATAGAAAACACAAGACACAAAAGAAACAGAGGGGAACTGTATTTTTGGAAACCACGGTCAGCCAACAAGTCAGCATGTATGTAATAAGAGATAAAAGCTATCAGCTTTATTAACAACAAGTTTGTTGCAATCGAGATTAAAAAGACCTGGTTTACCAAGTTGATGTGATGCAACAGAAACATCTTTTTGAGCCATGGACCTTTAATCCTACGTATATAAAGACTTCCCACCACTGTTAATTATACTTAATTTTGTGACTAAAAATGTCAAAAAAAAAAACAAGTAGGAAATATTTAAGGGGGAAAATGAAAACCTAAAGAAATGTTGCACAAATATCAATGTCGGCACAAAAAGGCTTCAGCTGCAAAGACTATGATTAATTTAATTTTATAGTGCAACAACGACCCAAGCAATCATCTGAATCAGCAGAGGAATGGCTTCATGAGTAGAATTAAAGTTTTAAAATGTCACAGATTTGACTTGAATCTGACTAAAAATCTTTTTATTTCAAAAGGATTTAAAAAAATTTTAAAATATGTAAGTCTAATTTATCTTTCTATTACAAAATACAGTGGTGTTTATAAGTTCTTGTCTTCTTTAATTGGAATCCCTGCTGATAACAAAGAAAGGAATTTACAAAAAAATAATGGAAGTAATTGTAATGGTGGATTGTGCAATTAATCTGGTAATACACTGCCTTTCTTGAACCGTCGACCTAAAGCAACCATTAAATACTAAATTAAATTGTCGACTACAAAGTTAAGACATTCTGCTCAGGTCTTTCTACATGAAGTAATGAATTCATTTGAATGGAATAAAAAAATAAAGAAGTGAAAGCCTACAAACCCACAAAAAACAAACAAACAAGAAACACTGCCTTAAATTGCCACAACCTGCCAAACATCAACTGTTTGACATCAGCATCATCCCAACAGCATCAGAGAAGTAATAGTTGATGAAAAGAAGGACTGAAGAAGTAACCAAGATCAGCGAAGTATCGTTAAACAAACAGAGGAATATTATAAGAGTACGGGAATAAATGTGATGGTACTGGTGATTCATATTAAAATATCCCAAAAATTTTTTTTGCTGATGAAGAGATTTGAATATTAAACTCTGAAATGGATGCCTTGAAGAATCATTGTAGAAAAAAAAAACTACTTTCCATAGTTTTAAATAGCAGGTAAAATGTACAAGTGTCCTGTTAAACGCTATAATGGTTAGTTAGCTTCTCATAACATCTACCAAACCTCGTCCAGAAACTGCTAGATAGACAAAATCTGTAATACCTTTAAACATTCTGTTTGCAAATCCTGCTTTATTATTTCTGTATATTTTTTTGTATACATTTCATGCTAAATTTCAGATTGTACTTGTGGCTGTGGCATACTCATCCTCCTTCCACAGCTTATTTTTTGAGTGTTTTTCATGTTTTTATTTGTGCTTAATTCAGCTCCAGTGTAATCCAAAGTAGGAAAATATCCAATTATCAAAGGGCAAAGAAAAAAACCCTAATATCAGTTCACCAAGAGTTTTAAAGAAAATATCGGATGAAATGTAAGTCATGTTGATTCCTCTGCTGAGGCAGTTTTTTGGTTTTGGAAAAAACGTTTCCCTCTAGATTGTTTAGAAAACTCTTATTGCTTAATCTATCCCCCTATTTTTACTCCCAAAATACTTAATATAACTTAAATACGCATCCATTTCTATGAATTACAAACTCTTGGTGTTCGCTGCAGTATGTAAAATTTGTGTTTTTGTTATTTTGTTATATGTTGTTTCTCCTCCTTTTGACCAAAAAATATATAATGTTTAATTAATTTACCTGGTTAAATAAATCTTATTTTTCGATAAAGAAAAACAAGTTGATGACAGAGACGGATTTTGTCAATGCATTTTAGTTAGACACAGTATATCAAATATATTTCGTTCAATAACCTCAGAGGCATCACTTTGTGGAGCAGACTAACATGTAAAACTGCATTCTTAGATTTAAAAAAATCCAGCCACAAAAGAACATTTTAAGTCCTTTTTGTAAATGTGAAAACTAGACAAGCTCGACTGACGTGTTGATAGATTCCAGCTGTTCCAGAAAATGATTTTTCTCTTTTTTTCAGTGGATTGTTTTAAGGAATTTATTTTAGTTTAATTTTGAAATGATAATGGATAATGTTTTTTTTATATATTGGCTCATTTAGACATCCACTTTAAAGCAACACTATAAGTAACTTTTCAACCTTCATAAAATATTTCATAACTTTGGTGATTATACATCAACAGCTCATTGAATGACATCTCTGTCATGGCCCGAGGGGGTCCTTATCGCTTTATCGCACTAAGCAACTTTGAGGAGGGTGGCATGAACCCTGCCACACAAAACAACTACAAATCTGCTGACTGCTTTACGGAATATGTCACTTCCCCCTTTTCCTATTTTCAACATCATTATATGACATTGTTTCGCCACAATTAGATTCATCACCTCATTGCTATTCATCCTTCACACAGCCACTGGAAACAGAAATGTACTTCAATCCAACTTCAGGCAATGCAAATTTTATTGAGTATTTTGTTTTACAGAACATGCAACAAATATGTCATTATGCCAATCCGACCTTTCCAAATCTACTTTACACTTAGCCAGTTGGTAAAGCCAGACCATGTACAATCATGCTGATGCATTTTACATAGGACGCTGTATGTCACTCTCTCGTAAGAGGCCAGTTTAACCATAGTTGTCAGCCATTCATCATAAGGTGGAGGGGTCTTTTTTATCCAGTGTCTTAATAGAATCCTTTTTGCTGTAGTCAGAGCCAGAACAAGTGGAAGTTGTTGAGGATGTCTATGCCACCTGTGAATGATTTTTAATTGAATAAACATGTTAGTCATTTCTTTATACATTGTGTTTACATTGCCAATCAACTTCAGAGATCTCCAAAGCCATATTTTCAGTCCAGATATTTTTTAACCTTTGATAATGGGTCGCACAATTTAATAAGTAACATTTTGTATATGTTACAGGTAATAGCTTTGCCATTGGCCACTTTGCAAAGCAAGATTTCTACAGGGCTTCCAAGCCATCTGGACAATGAACTACGTAATTGGAAATATCTCTAAAATTGATTGTGTGGTAAATTATATCTATCAGCAACCTCATCAAAGCTCAGATAGTTTTTGGTTTAGGCATAAAACCAATGGAAAACACCCGAGATTCCCAGTTTATGCCACTTAGGCCAGTTAACTGATATTCCCCCAATAAGAATTTTTTTATTATTCCATACAGGAGCTAGCGATTACTTAATAAAATCAGGAGGGGCAGTGTCCAGACGTAGGCATAGCTGCAGACTCATCCGAATTTACTTTGCATCCAAACAGTAATGTAAAATCTTTAATACAATAATAAAATACTAAGTACTAAGAGAGGTATCAACCATTTTATTTGATTCCTTAAAAAATTGAATTTCCTCAAATTGAATTTCCTCTCTAGTCAATTTAGTAAAAGATTCGTCCCTAAGTAATGACACATTTACGGCTTTTCTGGGTTTGTGAGAATTTTCTTACACGGACAAAAGACGGTGCATGGTCTGAGATTACAATATTACCCATGCTTGAGTAGACTGAGTTTTTTACCATTGTTTCTAATATAAAAAAAAAAATAATAATTATCCTTGTATAAACCTTAGGCACTGTCATGATGACTTTCCAGCACTTCCACAGGTTGTCCACTGGGGGTCGCCATCGCACCAGCCCGCTGGAGTGCTGCTTCCACACCTGTGCTTCTGCACATCAGCTTAAGAGGAGCGGTGAACCAGCCACTCGTCGCCTGAGTGTTTGTTACTCCTGGTAACATTGCTTGTTCTCAGAGCCAGCTCTCTAGTTTCAAGTGTTACTCAAGCCTCGAGTTTTTTTTATTCCAGTTTCTAGTATTAGTTTCTAGTGTTTTGTTTTTCTCAAGTTTTTCTGAGTCTCTAGTTGTTTTTGTCGTTTTTGGATTTTTGAGTTCTTTTGTTACTTTCTTTTTGCCATGCCACCAATACCTTCCCCAGTGCTCACCCCCAGGTTCAAGACTTCATCTGTGCTCAAATTATCACCGTCAAGATCCCTTTGGACAATCACAACTCTGGTTCACGCTTCGCTGCGGTATGCTCGCTCCAGCCTCTCTCTACCTGCCGTGCATCTCCTGGACAACCACCTCTCAGGATCCACCGCTGGAAAGTCTTTCCACTCACTCCTCCATGGCGTCGACTATAAGTCATCACCAAGCAAGCTCAAACCTGTGTTCCACCTTCACTCCACTTCATCAACTCACCTGCTCTGTCTGACCTCCAGAAGTCTCCGGTTCCCCGTGTCGCTGTTAGAGTTCCCTAGGTTTCCCTCCCGCTCCCTGCCGTGACCATTGCTTCCTGCCTCAAGACCAACAAAACATTTGTTTCGATAAACTCTATTATTATTGGACTCCTGAGAGTTCTCTGTTTTATGTGGGTCAGATACCTGAATAACCTGACAGGCACTGGTGAGAAGAAAGAGTAATCTCTGCTAACAGTATGCATTAGTCTCCAGATGTCCTAAAGGCCATTATCAGAACATAACTGCCTGATGGCCATTTCTGACCGGCTTTCTGTATTAGTGCATGGTTGGAACCGGGTCTAAAGCCCTTTTCCAAATTTTGTTAAAATCCCCAGACATAATTATTTGAGCACCGTCTAAATCCAAAAGGATTTGTGATAATTACATAAAAAAACGGTCTATCTGAACTAGTTGCATAAATGTTACAAAGAATTACTGGAGTGTCCAGTAATTGTACTTGATCAAAACATATCTACCATCTTGGTCTTGCAGCACTACAATTTCAGTAAAGTTAACGGTCTTGTGGATAATGATAGAAACCCCTCTACTATTGCTTGTACCAGTGCTGAAAACACTTTGCCTAACCATGAAGCTTTAAGTTGAATTTTCTCTGATTAGGTTAAATGAGTCTCCATCAAGTTAAGTAAAATGTAACACGAGGACCTAAAATTCTAAGTAAGCACTACAGTTAAATATAAAATTATTTGTAAAAATTAATTTGCAGGAACAGCAGAAGGAACAAGAACCTCTAAGGATTTTAGAACAGGTTGGTGGATTAAACAAGTTTAGATCATGACCACCACTTTAAGTGGAAAGATATAACTGCAAGCTATCCTTTTAATGTCATACTGATATGGGACAGAAACATGGGTAATACTTTTATGTAGATCCATCCATCCATATTTTTATAATTGTATCGAAAAGCAAAAAAAAAAGAACAAAATACCAATGCCAGTTTGAAATTAAATCTGGATAACACAAATTTTAAAGTATCATGCAGCCACTGTAAACCTTATGTGGACTTTAAAAGTAACAACAACAAAAAAAATACTGATATGAAATAAAATGTACTTAAACACACAATCTAGAAGTGGGGTACCATGGATGTAGCAAGCTTTTTTAAAGGTGTAGAGGATATTGTTTCCTGTTTGGTAGCATCGGCTATGATTCATAATGGCTGTGCGCCATCTTATGGATGTTGTATGAAACCAAAACAGAGTAGCCATAGAGACACAAGTCTGCAGTTTTTTTTTAGTTTTTTTTTTACTGTAGTTTTAAAAGGGATTTGTCTAAAGAACCCCAAGAGAACAAAAACACATCCTGGTAGACGGAAAGATTATATAACAAAACCCCAACAAACTGCGGACTTGTCTACATTCCGATTTAGCTTTTTTATATGGACATGTGTAATTGTGTCACAATACTTTACACGTTGAAATATCTACTATGCTTACTTTTATGGGGCCTATTTTTTTCATCTTTTTCTAGAAATGCATGACCCACATGCAAGATACTCTCAGGGGACAGATGAAGCCAAACAGGTCTTATTGCATTAACTTAATGAACTGATTAACTGTTCAGATCTAAAGGAAGGGGCTCCTTGCAGGGCTGCTGTTCTTTCACGTTTGGAGGTACCAATTGAGCAGCCAATGTTAGCAGAAATGTATTCACTCTAAATTAAAACGTTTTTTTTCAAATGAAAATACAGATCATCATTAATTAAAGCACCTTTACTGATGAGCACCATTAGAGGGGTCATGATAGCGTGTATTTATTTTTAATCCATAAAAATACAGATCTTTAAAAACAAGAATAACAAAAAACTAGGATTTAGTCCTTAGTGTTGAGAGCAAAACATTGCTGATGTTAGGCAGACATAATTCATCTGCAATTCACACAATTTTCTAAAAATGTTATACATCCCTCAAGCATAAAGTCAACGGAAAGAAAACAGGATAATACAGTATCCAACTTCCCATGTAACACAAACAACTGTTGCCATGTACAGCAATGAATAAAGTCATTCTTTTCAGCGACATTCAAATAAAAATAGATGTTCCGACACTGTGGCAGTAGTGTATCCACTTCCTTTTCCATTTGCGACGCAACTTTTAAGGAAGCAATTGATGTTTTGACCTGTTAGCCTTTACTAGTTAACTAGATATACTTTCTATAAAAAAATAAAAGATTATTAATACATATAAGCTGACATATAACATTTTTAGGGGGTAAAAACAAATAATCCTCTTTAACAGCATCTTGCACAGGTTTAAAAATGGCAGACATAAGATAATTATAGTCAAAGTTTTAGATCATATTTTGGATTATAAATTTATTTGAACACCAGGAAGATTGAGCATATCATCCTAGTTCTAAAACGCCTACATTGGCTCATTGAAGCTCAGAAAATAGACTTTAAGACATTTCTGTTAGTTTAGAAATCCTTAAATGTCTTAGTAACACAATACATTAAAGAACTGCTGTTTTGGTATCAACCTTCCAGACCATTCAGGTCTACGGGCTCCAGTCTGCTCTTCATCCCAATAGCCAGAACAGAACATGCAGAAACAGCATTCAGATTTGATTCACCGTACATCTGGAACAAACACTTGAAATCAAGGCTGACAGCCCACCTTTTTAGAGCTGTCTTTTATTAGTAGTCCAACAACAAATCCAGATGAGAACCTGCTCTTAATCAAAAATTTTATCACACATTAACCATCATCTCCTAATAATTAATTAAATTAGTTGAAAAAGGCTTTGCTTTGATCCTTATGACTTTGATGCATTGGTTCTTATTCTCCCCGATGATTTTATTTGTTTAAAGATATTAAGAATTTTGCTCGATGATTTTGACGTTTTTTGCTGAATGTTTGATTGATGTTTTTATGATGTGAAGCACTTTGAACTGCCTTGCCTTTTAAATGTGCTATACGAATAAACTTTCCTTTCCTTTACTTAATTTGCGTGTCATGTTCAAAACATGGCCTCCACATTTGTCTCCATCACGTGATTCAAATCTTCTGTTTATTAAACCTACAACATAATTTTACCTGCCATTTTATCGGGTAAACTCAGACAAATGTTTGTTTAACCAAGTATCCAACCAAATTACCTCAATTTAGTGGATTTAGCAGTTGTCCTCACGTGGAAAACCTTTTCCCTTTTATTATTCTATGACATTTAGTATTATAGTTTATAGGTCTTTATAACAAAAGGTAACTGTCAGATGTCACTTTTACTTTTCAAGAGATACAAAAATAAAAACACATCTTTTCTTTTGGTTGTTGAAACCTGTTTTGCTAAATAGAAACAAAATACTGTCATACCTATTTTTTAAATTTTTGTAGTTTTTGTCATAATATTATTTAGGCTTCTGACCCACCTGAACCGAGAACTCTCAGGAGATTATTTACAATGAGCTTTATTTTGGTAGATGAGGGAAAGAGGGTCCGGCTGCGGGCAGCAACAGCAACGAGCGGTGAGGAGCGGGAGACAGCGGGGCGGCAGTAAACGGCAGGGAGCTGGACAAGCCAATGAACAATTTTCCATGCATGCTCTCTCACCTTGGTAACACAACAGGTAATAATCATGCCTTTACTGTCAAGACTAAAACAGCCTTAACCTCTAATCCATTGTGTTTACATGATTTCATATTTAGAGTTCATACTTAACCTTCACAACTGCTTGAAGCCAGGTAACTAGAACCTCCAGCTACCTACATCTCTAACTTGGCTGTAAAGCCCTCAACAATTTGTTAATTTGTTTTCAGGTGGCAGGAATATCAGGATGAAGCTGGATTATCCTTGCCAAAATGAGGATAATAATACACAGACTTGTCAAGGTATTCTACATCTCAATTCCTGATCATATCTTGCTAAACCTTTTTTTCAACAAAGCATTTTCACTTTTGTTCATACTATTGCTTATTTTTGAAATTGCAGGTACAATTAAGTACACATTCAAGTTTGGATCTAAAATAACTTCTTGTAAAAAATCCTCTCATGAAGCATCAAATCTGGCTGAGCTGCTAAAGCCCTCAAACCAAGAATCTCTACTGTAAGCAGTGTACATTTCTTTTATAATTTGGAATACTGTAAAAATGGGTCATTAACAGCTGCCATCAACATTTTGTTTTTTTACAGAAATTTTATCAAAAATATCAGTTTCTACCTGGACCAAACGGGACAATTTACTAGATCTTTCAAAATTGGCAACGTCACTGGCATGATCACTGAACTGTTAAGACCAGGTCAAACTCAGACTACATTATCTTTTGGCTTCACATTAAGTGGGGAAATCAAAGTATGTAGATTCTGTTAAAAAATAAGAATATCTACTTGGATGGAGTTGGAGTTGTTAATTCTAATCTCTTTTTTCCCCAAGATTCTAACGGTAAATGACACGGATATGGACATTGTTTTGACCTTATCAATTTCTAAAGAAACAGCAGTAACAAAAAAGGACATACCTGTTGCCGTTCTGCTTTTTCCAGGAATGGCCAAGGTAAGACAATACGATTTGATGTTTTCTGTGAAGATCAATGTGATAAATAAACACAACCTATATTTTTCTTGTTGCATTTACAGTCAAATCGTTATTTTCTGAACAATGCAGCGCTGTGGATCAAAATAGCAGAGAATATCTCCAATCTCTCAAAAGTCATAGAAATTCAATACAGGAATATGAGATTGGTAATAAAAACTTCTTATAATCTTCATTAAAACAGAGAATCTATTCTAATTATTATTTTTTTTAGTTATTTATTTCCCTTTCTTTTCTAATTATTTCTTACAGGGGGAAAACAGTGCTCTCTGTATGTCAAGTGATGCTTTGGATAAGACACATCTTATTAACGCTGTTGAGGCCACCTTAAATCCAGGTTAATATAAAGCATTGTAAATTTGCTTTCACACTGTTTACTGTCTCGCTATATGTGCAAGTGAATTGACAAATGAGCTAAATAGGTCGAGGTGATCTTGTGAAAAATGAACTGTGCCACTTTTGATGCAGCTCAGCCAAAATACTGCATGCACATTAGGAAAAAAAGTGAAGAAATTACACCATTCGATTCTGCTGCATGGGGACAAGTTAATTTGTCATGAAATTATCATCTCAGTTTTATTTTTTATTTTAATATCTGCAGATGCACTGACCATTTATGGAAAAATGTCAATGTTTTATCAGAGCTTCTACATGGTCAATTTATTGGATAATTATTAGCCAAATGAATCAGAAAGTAGGTCAACTGTCAGTTGATAACTAAAAAAAGTTTCAAGTAATGACAGGTTCTGACTTTGTTTGATTTAGTTTTGGGGCCTGATATTCTAAAGTAACAATTGTTGGGTATCTTAATTTAAATGCGTGGTCACAGGTGCTTAAAATCCTCCTTTTCCAAGTACAGTAAGGCATCCACATGCAACGATAACATTTTGATAAAATGCTAAATATGTATAACTAATCTGATTATGTGTATTGTTTTGTTTTCTTTTACTGTGTTACACTAGGCAGTGCTGAAACCTGGACGGCAGATTTTTGCAAAACAAATCAGACACATGGCAACGTCATCTGCCGCTGCTCCAATCATTCATTATTTGCAGTAGTCATGGTTAAGTGATTTCTGTTATTTCAGAGTGTTAAGGCTTCTGCTGACTTTTTGAAACAAGTGAGCTAAATGCACTTTTTTTGTTTCAAACGAAAGACTCCATTTGAACCAGAGAAGATCATTATAGAAGGATTAAACATTACTTTGGGCCCAACGGAAGCTGTGTAAATATTTCATTTAATATAAGCAGAAAGACAAAAATGATACCACATGTTTTAGAAAGTTTTATTTTTTTTGTGAGAGAAATGTCAGAAAGTTTAGTTTTAGTTAAAATATATTGTTGTTGCAGAAATATAATGAAACACCTGGGTGACTATATTAAAGTCATGAACAATGCCAGCACAGCATCCATTATAAAAGGGAATGTCACTGGAGTGATTTCTAAACTACCTACAAAATCTGCCGACATGAACTTTGCCTTCAGACCAGATGGAAAAGTAAAAGTATGTATCTTTGGTTAACAAAAATAAATAAATAATTGACATTAGCTAAATTATATAGTTTCTACTTGTGATAGATTTTGGGAGGAAACGCTAATGAAGATATACAGGCTTCCCGATCAATTAAACTTCCTAAGAAAGCCATTGAAATGGCCTTAAATAACGGATCACACTTAGGAATTCTACGTTTTCCTGGAATGCTCATGGTAAGATTGAGTTTATCTTATTTGCTTTTCCTTGTTTGTTTTTTTTTGTTTTTTTTTTCTTCCAGGAACTATAAGTATAAAAATTACAATCAATGTGTATTCTCCACAGAATAACACAGATGAGTTTCTCTGTGATAATGAAATTCTGGGAATCGAAATCTGGGTTCCTGAAAATAAAATCGTCAAAATAACCGGTTTGGAAGAAACCATCGACATTCAGTACATCAATTCCACTATGGTGGAGACGGTAATGAGTTTAATAACATTCATTAGTTAAACAGAATATGCATTCAGATGTTTTGTTTTAACAGGGACAAATAGGCTTTGAACCCCAATGCGTCTCATGGGATGGTATAACGAAAAAAGGTAAGTTGTTCAAGGATAATGGTCTTATAAATCATTTTAGTTATCTGTCTTTGTCTGCTTTTAATGTCTGGTCACTATAAAAAACTAAGAATAAACAGTTTAGTATAATTAAAAAATATGAATCTACTAGCTGATAACACGTTTGAGAGGGACGAATGCTTTTATTCTTTAGATTCTGCATGTTTCTCAGACCCAACATATATTAAGTATCACAAACATTAGTAGAGTTAATTTAGACAACAGACTAAAATTTAGGTTAAAATTATTTTTTATTAAAAACTATTTTCATCTTAGTCCGGTTTTAGCCATTTAGGTCTTCTCTCAATCCTCTCAACATTGCTTGTCTCAGTGCTTTTTACAAGTTTCTGAAGAATGTTTTTTTTTTTTTTTGAATGGCCATTTTTCATCTTTAAGAAAAAACATGTTACTCACACTTATTTTATTTGCTTATTTGAATCTGCACTTTATTACATGCCATCATTTTATATATTATGATTTGTTTCACCTTTCAACATTCATCTTGGAGAATTATTAATTTAGTTCAAAAGAAAAGTCTCCACAGCTTGTATGTTTAAGTGCTGCCACCTAATGTTGAATAACTAGAGCGTTTGAAAGAAGGAAACATATTAGAGAAGGATTCTTCCAGATTCTCCGTAGTTTTAAAATCATTTCCAATGTATGTAAAACATATTAATTTGATTAAGTACTATTATATTTTCTAGTTATATTTTCTTTTGCTTTCAACCAGGAGATGATCTAAACTGGACCACAGATGGCTGCATAACTGTTCACAAGGGGAATGATATCATCTGCAAATGCTCTCATCTCACATTCTTTGCCCTTTTGGTGGTTGACTGAGATCAGTTTTATACCATTTTATCATACTACCATGCTATGCTACTGCTACCGACATTTCACAATGTGAATTAAAACATCCTTCTTTTTGTTTAAAATCAGAAAATGGAGTTACAAAGTGTTGACAGTTCGAAGCCAGAGAAAACCATAGTGTTTCAACCTCTTGACTATCCAAGGAAATCAGAGCAGGCAGTGTAAACATACATTTATAGAATAAATGTAAAATTGCAGCAAAAAAAAATGATGCTCCATTTTCAGAAATTGTTATTGAAAATACCCTTTCATTGCAGAAATGTGATGAAGACTCTAGGAGTAATACTGGACCTAATGGGCAATTCCAGGACAGCAAAGATACAAATGGGCAACATTACTGGGGTCATTTCCAGACTGTCAAAACAAAACCAGACATTCATTGACTTTGGCTTTGATTCAAATGGGGATGTAATGGTATGGAGCTTTCTTGACAAAACGTAAAAAACAAACAAACAAACAATAAGGTATATAACCTTGGGTTTTCAAATATTTTCTGTCAATGACAGCTTCTCAAGAACACACACAATGTGGTGACAGGCATCAAGCACAAAATTCACTTTCCTAAAGAAGCCAGTGAGCTGGCTGTCGAACGAAATGGCTCATTTGCCGGGGTTTTTAATTTCCCAGAAATGGACAAGGTAAAAGCAGAATCTTTTCTTATTTTTTTATGAAATTAAAGAAATGATTCAAAGCTTTGCCTTCTTTGCTCTCAACAGCTCAACAAAACTAGTTTCTTTTTCAAAAATGAAATGCTGGGGATGAAAATGGGAGCTTATATATCCAACCTCTCAGAAACCATTGACATTTACTTCAGTAATGTGAATACGGTAAAGCGAATCCTAACTACTTCCTCAATAGCATTTAGTTGGTACCAGTATTCCATTATTTTTTTTAAATCTTTTTCTATCTCAATACAGACTGAATTTAATGCCACTTGTGTATCATGGGACGGTAAAAGTAAAGAAGGTAGGTGTCCTTTCTGGTTATACAGCACAATTTTTGGAAGACTCTTTAGTGTATAAGTTCAGGTTTAGGATTGCCACAAGAAGATAAAAGCTTAATTAATTTCTCAGGATTATGTTTTATTCAGATCTTTTTTTTAAGACTGTCTCTCTTTTTTTGTTCCCTCTCTTGCTCTTTGTGTGACAACTGTCCACCAGGTGACAAGGACAAATGGATCACGGATGGGTGTCTAACAATTGAGGTTAACGGCAGCATCACATGCCAATGCTCCCATCTTACATTTTTTGCTATTCTCATGGTAAGAATCTTTTATGCAGTTGTTGTTTTTTATTAATGATACATATTTTTATGTTTTTTTAAACATATTTCTGTTTAAAATCAGTCATCAGATAAAACCGTCAGCTCCTCAAACTTGAACACATTGACCCAAATCACAAAAGTTGGCTGTGGCATGTCCCTGTTCTTTTTGGGTGTGGCTCTCTTCATGCATTTTCTAATAAGGTGAACATATCAAAAGAAATAGCTAGGAATTTGATTTCAACAATTCTCCAAGCGCATTAATGAACTAATTTCCCTTACAGGAAAACTAAAGCCAGCCAAGCCTTAAACATCCTGATGAATCTCTTTATCGCCCTGTTTGTCCTAAATTTTTGCTTCTTGATAAATGAGTCAATCACCAACTTAAAGATTTTCGCCGCATGTGTGGTGATGGGAGCAATGCTACACTACAGCATGTTGGCCACATTCACATGGTTCTTCATTCAGGCCTTGCACCTATACGTCAACTTGTCCAAAATCGCCACAGACACCAAATATTACATGCACAAGATTTGCATCACGGGATGGGGTAAGAGATATTCAGAAAAACCTTTTATTGATATATCTGTGGAGTGTAATAACTAAAACAAATGTTTTTTTCAGTCATTCCAGGTATAGTGGTGGTTGGACTTCTTGCTTCAGGCAAATATAATTACATAGGAGTTTCTGATGATAATGGAAGTGCAGTAAATATGTAAGGAAATATTAAAGATGTTTTAAAATTTAAATCTAATTGTCAGACTCTAAAATAATTGCATTTATTTCATGACTTGCAGGTGTTGGATCCCTGATAATACGATCCACTTAGGTGTAAACCTAGGTTACTATAGCATTGTGTACATCTTTACTTTGACCATATTTATAGTGACGACAGTACAGATCTGTCGCTTTGCACCTACAGAAGCAAAAGCCCAGCAGTCCACCAAGAAAAAGGTTTTCTCTCTTCTGGCACTTTTTTGTCTTTTGGGCCTCACCTGGGGGTTTGCTTTTTTTAGCTACGGCCCTCTACTCCTTCCCTCCTACTACATCTTCACCATCCTCAACTCTTTTCAAGGTAAGCCACAGAGTAAACACCAGTAACTGCAGACTAAATGCTTGAAAGGTCACAAAAATAAAAAAATTTAAATAACGAGTGCATTCTGTTTGTGCAGGGTTTTTCCTGTTTGTTTACTACTACGTCTCCAGCAAGATTATTCCTGAGGAAAGAATGCAATCCAAAACCAGCGATCTCAGGACACATAACGTGTCGACATCTCCTTATGGATAGGCCACTTACCTAATGTGTGACAATTACAGTGAAGTGACACGACTTGATCATCCAATGAATTGATATTTTTAATATTATTAAATTAACCTTAAATCTTTGTAGAGAAGCTATATTTATGGACATTTGAGAGTAGCATTTAATTTTATACTGGGGTTGCTAGAATTGTGTAAAGACTATCTCTCTCGGACTAACTCAAACCTCAACTGCTTCTGGCCTGAAATCTGGCTTGTCTTCTCTAAAATTAAGTTATGGGGCACTCTGACTCCAAAACCCAATACTATGGACATAAAGATGTATGGATATAATGAGAGAATCAGAGATTAATGCTAAGAGACGCTTAGTGCACAGTTTCAGGGGCTAAACTTCAGTCAGTTAGCTTACTGTGTCCCTGCAGATATTTACCTCAAGCTGAAAGACAAGAAATCTCCTAACAACATGACTAAGAGGATGTTACTCACTTAAAGCCAAACTCCAAAATGTGACCACTTGATAAATAACAGTAAGCAAAACTTTGCCCAGTTTTAAAAAAGATTCTGTTAAATTCAGGTTACAGAAGCAAAATATTCACAATCTGTAAATCTTTCACCTCCTTACAACTACAAACGTGCAGTGGTTGTCTGCAGCTTCCCGCCTGCTATCTCCACTGTGGGAATTTGGTCCGGTCTAATTTCCGGATTTTTTTTCACGTCACATTTTGCTTCAAGTCTCCACTCATCCTGATTTGAAATCCACCTGATTGCTGCACCAATCCTTGTAGAGGCCTCCCTATTTAAGCTTGCGCTCCCACACAGAGCACAGGCGGCTGTCTCTTCGTTTGACCAGCTTGCATCTCTGTTGAGTAATTGGTTGATTTGCTTGGTCTTTCTGTAGTGCTCTGTGAATGCTGTACCCTATTGGGCTACTAGGTTTGTTTGGTTAGGTTTTTAGTGACCTGTGTTTAGTTTTGTTTTAGTTTAAGTTTTGATGCTGTTTGTGTGGCCTATAAGTCATTTAAGGTTGTTTTTGAGTTTTAAGAGTTTTGGGCTAGATATCTGATTTTTGTTTTTGTCTAGAATTTTGATTGTTAATTTTCACTGTTAAAAAAAAACGAAACAAAAAAACTGAACAATAAATCATTGAATGTTTAAACCTTTGAGACCTGAGTTTTAAATGTAACTTCCTCTTCCCTTTAGTTGAGTCATAAAATTGACAAAATAATACATGTTTGTATTTTAACAGATCTTTTAGCAGTATGAGTTTGGCATGCATTTGTAGTTAGTCTCCAATTTCTATCATAGCCCTAAAATCCAGGGACAAACAGAAGAACACAGAAGTAATCTAATCAGATCAAAAAATAGTCCTTTACGGAAAAATTATGTCAGAAAAAACATATGAATTCCAATTAAAGCAGGCCATGTGCCCTTTCTTTAACTGAGTTAAACATCAAGCTAAAGATGTGAACTGCCAGTCACAACTCATAGATTACTTTTAAACCCTCAATAAAGGAGGTTGTTACCCACCAATTTGTATTTAGTAGCAAAGTTTTTTTTTTTATGTCTCTTGATATGTAAAGTAAATGTCTGGGAAAAAAAACAGTTAGAACTGAAATGACCAACACAGTAGTAGGCTTGGCAATGTTTAAGCTGTGATAATATTCCATCACGGATGTTTAGTAGCAGCTGTCAAGTTTTTTTTAACACCTCAGTTGTACATAAAGTTAATTAATCCCTCTCTCCCTCTGATATTACTTAATGCATATTTATTAAGCATTACAGAGGGATACATCACATTTCACACTTCTGCCAAGAATAGTCAGTGATCGTTTATAAATGTAAACATTTTATCGCATTTTTCTTGCGTTTTTTTTTTTCACCCTTTACCAGGCACCGTGATGTAGATGCTTATACTAATCCCCACAAACATGCAGGTGGTTATGCTGTACCACACACCAACAGATTTCTTGTGTCTTATTAAAAAAAATTAGACAAAGATGACCAAAGTATATCCAGAAAAAATGTTTTTTATGAGAAAATAAAACGAAGCATAAATTAAATTAGGAAAAAATATATATTTTTAAAGGCTGTTCAGTTTCGATAACATAAATCCAGGTCTGACCAGATCATGGCTGACCCAGTTGTAACCGCTAATTCATTTTTTGATGAAATAGGCGCTAAAATCTCACAAAGCAAGGCACTCACTTACTCACTCAGTCACCCAAGGTAGGCATGGGGGGTTGATGGTTGGGGGGACCAACCTCTGGTGCAGCTCAGTTGGCGGTCCCCGGGACAAGAAGCGCCCCCAAGGACGGGTGCACCACAAATACAACGAGGACCTAATGTCCTTAATTCTTTTAATACTTGTCATTTGCTATATCCGCTGTCTTTTGCATCCACCATGACAGCTAAAATTGTGTCGTTTCTCATTCTAAATTCTAATTATTCTAACTGATTGCCACTAATGATCTCCAGGGGCCTGATGCTTTTTCCTACACAGTTTGGATTGAATTGTTTTATGCCCGAACGTCATTTAAAACGTCCCACAGTTTTTATTCAGATTAGTTTTTCCTAGTTTAATAATAATTTGATCTGAAACATTCAAATGTGATCAATCGTAAAATAAAAGAGAGCAAATTCTTAGTCATAGCATTGTGTATAATATTGTTATCAGTATTGTTTGAATGTCTTGACTGAATAAAACTTTGAAGTAATTCTCATTCTTTTTTTTTGGAAGAGTGTGTTATTAAGGTAAAATACTGTATTTTTAATTTATTTCATGGTAGTTAACATGCGACTCAGAGCTAAAAATAGAAAGCGGTCATTTTCAGTTATGAATTCAGCCGTTCTTCCTGAAACACGATACAATATGCAAACAAGTGCTCCCAAACACTGGCAAAAATTATTTCCCTGATTTGCATTCCATAACTTTTAAGAAAGTACGAGATATTTGAGCATGTAATGCTTAAGCTGTAAAATGAACGTTCTTGGTAGGTTTTTGCGCTGTGTGTCAAGGTATTCCTTGCTTTCAATATCATCATGAAAGGTTGAATCTCTTGTGAGTCTGATAAGACCTAAAAAACACTTGAAATTATTTACAATTGTGGTAGTTGACATTCCCGTACCTTATTAAGACTTGTATTTATTTAAAACTTTAAAATCTCAGATATTGACCAAACAAATACCTTTTTCTAACAGGTAGTTATCAAACCTACAAAAACAAGAGTTTCTATAAGAGGTTGGAGAAGCATGGTGTGTTGTATTTACTGTGTAAACTGTACTTATGCTAGCAGAATGTCAAGCCATATTCACACATGCAGTGGACATTAACTATCTACTTTATCCTAAAAATGCATGAAATAAAATAATGAAATGTATAATGAATATAAGCATGACTACAAAAATATATGCATGAAAAAAAGGCTGTAAGAAAAATGAAATGCCATTATTGACAAAAATAAAAGTAAGCAAAAAACAAGTGCAAACGGTACAAACATCATCAGATCAAAAACAATCCCTCTTTGAGAGACTGTACAGATAAGATACAGTCTGTTGTCACGCTTAAATTTGCAAGTTAAAACTAACTGAATAGCAATGATGGCACGGTTTCTGTTGCAATACTGATTGCAAGAGCTATTTGCTCTGGCAATCTGCAGAGCTATTTAGAAAGATGTTTGTAACCACTCAACAGATGTTTGTTAGGGTTAAACTTATTTATTTTTTTGCCATTTTGCTTCTCAACCACGTTTCTGGATCCTCATGTGAGTAATTAATTTATTGTTGGTACCGTTATATATGTTTCAAAAATATTGTAACCTTTTACGTATGTATTTTTAATTTACTTTTTAAATCCTGTTTTTTTTATTGTTTTCTTTACAGGTCCAAGAAAAATCATACTATTTATTTTTCCTCAAAATATTACGCTCAATAAAACGTATTTTCCAACAGGTGAGCTTGGATTTTCACAGACAAAGTTGTCTATCAAACAAAAGTATTTGATTTTGTATTTTCTTTTATATTGCAGAAGCAGATTATGTAAATGCGCATGGAATAAAGCTTTGTTTTAACATCCAGGGAAGCAATGCAGGTATAGTCATCTAATGTGGTTAGTTTCTTGAATATGTTTCATTCCTTCTAAATGGTTGTGACTGTCATGTGTATTGTATAAGTGAAGCTCACTTTTCTCGAGAACTGGTAAAAGTTTTTTTCTTACTTGATTTAAATTAGCTACTCTTTTTTGTAACTATTTTATTTAGTAAGGGCTCGTCCTATAACCATACCTAATAGAAGATAGATTAAAAACAAGTGTTTTTCTACACCAGTTTTGTTGTTGTTGTTTTTTCTTTTTCTTTTTTATTTATGGGTGAATTTGATACTGTATTCTGGTATACTTACAGAATTTGGTAACTAGTTACTTTTACCACATTTACTTGAGTACATTTTTGAAAGAAAACACAAACTTTTAGTTCCTGTTCTTTTACTACACTATTCCTTTTACTATTGCTTGAAATATATAATTATGAAGTCTCGATAATCTTATCTAAGAAAAATTACTGAATACTAAAACCACTGAGTTACTTCAATGAATAAGGAACAAATACCTTTTAACCAATAATGCATTCGATGCAAACACACTCTTTATGTTAGGTAGTTGTATAATAGTATGCTGGATGGAAGAGGAGCATCAGTAGGAGGTTTATTGCATAATCCTATGGGTCTGTGTGGAGGTAGAGAACTTGCCTTTGCTTTATTAAATACCTGCTTCAGGTCAAGGTACTCGGACGGAATGTTATTGAGGTCTTGCGACTCAATGGAGAGATCCTCTTCTGGAGCTGGGCTCTGAGGAACGGCAGCTAGGAGACAAGTGGCAATGACAATTGGGGGACCATGAGTTTAAAGAACCGGATTTATTTGTGGGTTATGTATTTGTAGCCAGCATCATCACTGGGATAACGATGTGGAGCAGAACTAAAAACCAGTTTGCATTGGAAAATAAACCTGTCACAAGAATAACAAGAATACCTGTCCGGATTGGTGGAAATGAAACCTGGGTGGACCAGAAATGGAACCGGTGAAACAAGAAGTGTATTGAATATTGAAAATGAATTACCCAAGTTAATGTTTTTTGCTCTCAATGGCTGATTATTATATTTGGCATTGGTGTCCTTTTCTTGGTCCTTGTTGTTTTCTTCCCATCATTCTACCAAGGTATTTATTTTTTTCCTATTTCTTCCTATATTTCTGCATCCTCTTTTGTTTTTATCCTCGGAGCAGTTCTTGTTGCACTGCTACGCGAAGCTGCAGCTTCGGCATCTGTGCCACTCGCTACGCTCTGTTGTCTCTTGCTATCTTTACTGTGGCACTTGGCTCGGCCAATGGAATGAGCGTATTCTGGATTGTCTCGTCTGTGTGAATATGTCGTCAGCTCATTGGTCACAATCCAGGACAGGGTCCGGGAACAGGTTTACCATAAATTTTCTATCGAACTTTCCCTGTTATTCATTTTTCATTAACTTTTAACTGACTATTTTTTGACTGTCACTGTAACACGGGACAAAGTGCGTTCCTTTTCCACTCAATATGGGAAGGGTGCTTGTATTTCTAAAAACGGAATGATTCTGTTTTACAAGGGACGGTTGGCAACCCTAAGATAGCCCTATTCAGTGCTTGGATATCCCAAAAGAACACAAGAATTCTTCAGAAAATCTTGGAATGCCTGGAGCTTTACAAAGTCAAACACAGTCTCAGAGCTTTTATTGCAAATTACACAAGGCTGTGGAAAACCCCTCCTGAGGCTATTCTCAAGCAGATTGTGAAAATCTCATCTCATGTGGAATACACCAAGGAGATGCTTTTTTTCCCACTGCTTTTCTGCATAGACCCACTCAATGTATATATGGATAATATCAAGCTTTATGCTAAGGATGAATAAGACACTGACCTGATTATTCACAACACCAGGATCTACAGAAGGGGCACCATAACGGCATTCTACTGGAGAAATATCCCCCATATTCTGAAAAAGAGAGGTAAAGTAATCCACACAGAGGGGATTATTCTCACAGAAGGGATAATAGCAGATGTTGATAATAGCTATAAGTACCTTGGAATACCAAAGGCAAATGGGAACCACGAAGAGGCCACATGGAAAGCAGCAAAGGCCAAATACCTGCAAAGTGTAAGGCAAGTTCTGAGAAGTAAGCCGGTCCAGGCAATCGACAGCTATAGTTTGCCAGTAATCAAATGGCCTAGTGAAATACATTAGGAAGATTGCCCTGAGGGATGAAGTGCTCATTCAATGCCTCAGACAGTGTAAGCTAAAACAGAGGCAACCGAAGAAACAATTGTGGGAGCAAAAATCCATGCATAGGATGTACCTGGAAAAACTTAAGACATCTCACTCCAGAACAGCGCAGTCAGAGGACAAGCTAAGAAACTGCAAAAATTACTTAAGTTCTCAAACCAGAGGACCCAAGCTTCAGATAAAATGCCAACCATCCCATTCAGGTGTTAGATTGTGACCTTTTGTTGGGACAGTGTACTATACTGTTAGTTTTCCTCAACAAATTACGTTTTGCATGTCTTTGAATGTTGCCCTTCTGCTTGACAGTCTTCAGTTAAACTAATATTTAGGGTTTCCATGACTAATAGTTGTCCTGTGAGCTGCATTTCTCAGCAAAGCTGTGAATCTTTTGAACTTCTCTAGGGCCCTTTGGCTACTTCTCGAAATAATACTCACTTTGTTATTTTTGTGAAAGTAAATGTTTCAAAATACTTTGGTTTAGTCTTTGGTCCTTTGTTAAGCTATTCGTTTTTTAATGTTCTCTACCAAACATCTGAGCCATTTAAAGAGCAGTTGGATTTCTACTGAGGTTGTCTGTACACAGGTATTCTATATTTACAAACTAAGCAGAGAATAATTACATGATTTTCTCTACCTTTATTTTTCTTCCCCCATTTTCCATTGATAAAATCCCAGTAAAATAAACTAAAAGTGAAAATGTTCAATAGGCATGAATACTTCCCTAAGGCAGTGTCTTTCCAGTAACATATGCATGCTAGATGACTTTTGTATGTTTATTGCATGGCCATAACTTTAATTTTTGTTACTTTTTGAGGTGGAGAGACCATTGGACTTTGCTACGAGGGACTGCTTACAACCAATTTAACACTTGGAAAATTAATTTGTGAAGGTATTTTATATTAGTGCCACCTAAGCAATTTTACATTTTATTTTAAAAAAATGCTTTAACCTGCACATCTGTTTGTGTTTTTAACAAATAGATACATTGGACAGCTTTAAAATCCCTTATACAATCTGTGAAGCAACCAGGGAATCTCCTTCAACAGCTGTACCCACCACATTCATTTTTTTTTCTCAAGTAGGTCATTCAGTATAATGATTTAAATGATTTATTACCATTTGACACATCCTAATAAATATAATGTTTGTATTAACCAAAGATTGCTACCTATCAAGAGCACTTCATCAACATAAAGTAAACCCCTGACTTGCAGAAGCTCAAGCACTTCTGCTTCTCAAACAAGTTATGTGGTAATGTGATTTCCGTAGTTTTTATTTTCGAATAAACAGCGTTCGTTTCACAAACAAAAAATGAATACAATCTTTGTATGAACCAGACATCACCGGCAACAAATGATAGCACTTCATCAGGAAGTACAAACCACAATAGTTTGTTTACAATCCCAACTTCCAGCAAATCAAGCAGTGCTGTTTCTCAAACAACTTATTTGGTGAGTTGATCACTGTAAATTTATACGTTTGAAAGACAAGTAACACCTTACAAATCAAAAAATTATTACAGTCTTTTGTACACTAGGCCTCCCAATTAACAAACTACAGCACTTCATCAGGGACTGCAAAGTCAAAAAGCAAATTATCAACCGTGAATGTCAACAACTTAAGCAGCGCTGTTTCTCAAACAACTTATTTGGCAAGGTGAAGTCATAAGCTTTGACTGTTGGAACCAATATTTCACAAATCAAACGTAAATCCACATTTTTTTTAACTAGACATCACCACTTCGCTGGGTGCGTGGTGTGGACGCTGGCCTTCCCTGATTTGGGTGGTTGTTGTGGTGGCGCACCCTTGGGGTTGTGGTGGTGGTGCTGTGGTGTGTGTGTGTGTGTGTGTGTGTGTGTGTGTGTGTGTGTGTGTGTGTGTGTGTGTGTGTGTGTGTGTGTGTGTGTGTGTGTGTGTGTG
>JAVLVB010000602.1:2019143-2050158 GCA_032876305.1 Orestias chungarensis
TAACGCCCCCTTATATCGGGAGCGCGCACGTCCTCAGCACATGCAGTCTGTTTACATCTCCGGGACCACAGCCTCTGGCGCCGCATCGGACTTATTACAGAGTGGATTTCTTTTACAGCAATGAATTAGCTACCAAAAGGTTATTTGTTTAGGAAAACGCTTGTGCAAGAACATTTGACTTTAATTAATGATTATCAGTGATAAATAATCCCGCCATTGGGTAGTAATTCCACTTAAAGGCTTCACAGCTAGCTGTTTTTGACGGAACAACACTTGCGTCAAATCAACACAAATCCTTCTAAATGAGCAGGTATAAGCACATTAACTGTCTAGGAGAAACTCCACGACGAGTTGATCGGTTTTGAATCCCTTTTCGCCTTTCAATGCCCGCCACTGCACAAAGCAGGAATCTCCGAGACGAACTCGTGTTTTCTTCATCTCTGCAGCCGTCTTTCTTTTTTTCTCAGCAACTTCGAACACGGTTTTTCTCTTGCGAGCTTCCATTTTCGCTGCCGTACGGGGAGAACCTCTCTTCAATGGTGAATGATGCGTCTTGTTTTACTTCCTAAACAACAATCTGCGCATGCGCGAATTTAAACATGAGCGTGATATTAGTGATATACGTCATCGCGTAAATTTTATTTCCGCATTGACAGCCAATTATTTTTCACCACCGTTGGTTTTTGATTGGCTGTCATTTTATACTGGATTTTCCATTGAAATGTTTCTACTGAACAGATCCTCTCCTATACCTTTAACTATGTATTTTTTAATTTTTAAACCATTTTCTACCCTGTAAAGCACTTTGTGTGGCTATAATGCAGGAAAAGTGCTTTATAAATAACACTTGATTTGATTTGAACAAAAGGAATTCATTCCGAGTTACAGAGCTTAAGACTTTAAGGACCAGAACTTTAGAAAAACGAGCAGTTTTGTTTTTCAAACAATTTATTTGGTAAGATGATTTCTTGATTAATAGTTTGTCATAGAGGAAAAACTATAAATATGTAAACTAGACATCGCCACCTACAAATGAAAACACCCCATCACTAAGTACAGACGAAGTTAAAGTTTTTGCCATCTACAGTTTTAGAAACTCCTATACTTCGTAGTCATAAACTAATTCTTTTGTAAGGTTATCTCTGTAACTTTCATTTTTACGACACAATGAATGATTTAAAAATCAAAAGTGTATTACTTTGTAAACTAGGTTTCCAAACTTACAAACCACAGTTCTTTATCAGCATTTGCTGAGCCAGAAACTTACTCTATTTGCATCTTTAAACACTGTCAACTTAAGCAGTTCTGTTTCTCAAAAACCTTAAAATTAGTTATTTGTTTCTAATTTTGGAAGAAAAGTAATATTTCCTAAACCAAACATGTACTCATCCTTGTTGACTAAGCTTCAAAAGCAGTAGTTTGAGTTGTCCATTAAAGTTAAAAGTTTTTTGGCAAGTTATTTATTTGATTCATATTTAAGAAAACTGAGTATTTTAAATATTAGTCCTTGCCACATAAAAATTATAGCACTTCTTCTGTAAATATAAACCAAAATAGTATGTTTACCACCCTGAATTTCAGCAACTGCGGCAGTTCTGTTCAAAAACCTCTTATTCTGAAAAAAAAAATTTATTTTATATTTTTGGAAAATAACTAATATTTCAATCTTTTGTAACCTAAACATCACCACCTTTAAACAACACTTAATCCAGAATTACAGATACGAATATTTTGTTTACAACCCCAACTTTCCACAACTTGAGAAGTTCTGTTTCCTAAACAAGTTATTTGGTAGGTTGAAATGTGTAATTTTTATTTTTGCAATATCACACATTTTTCACCAGTCAAAAACATATACATTCTTTGTGAACTCCACATCACCACATACGAGCAACAAGACATGATCAGTATCATGATCAGCAATAACTTTCACCCATTACACTCTAATACAATCCTGATGAGCGAGACTTTCAAACCTTCAAACAGCAGCGTTTATATAGGGAGTGCAGAGCCAAAACGTCCATTTACAACCCTGATTTTTCAGCATCTCCAGCGGTTCTGTTTCTCAAACAAGTTACGAGTTAAATTGAAGAAAATGCATATTTTACAGATCAAAAAAAAAAAAAAAAATTTATGACTGCACTACATAGGTAACTGCCTAGCCAAAAAGTCAATTTGCAACCATGATTTTCAGGGACTTAGGCATTTCACTCAAGTTATTTTGGTCATTTGAACCCTGTTTTGTATTTTAGCAAAATTGATATTGTGTACTTAAAAATATGTAATCTTTTTCACTCTAGACTTCTAAACCTACAATTGACAAGACTTCTGAGTTGTCATTCATTACAACCTTTCCTCTTAATAGATCAATGCAACAGCATACGCTTTTAATAATCAAATCCTGGGAATTGAGATGGGAGTAAACATATCAAACCTCTCAGAACCCATCGACATTCAAAATAAAGATTAATTTATGAACTTATGCATAAAGAGATGTGGTATAAAGAGATGTTGTATTTTTGCAAAATTGATATTGTGTACTTAAAAATATGTAATCTTTTTCACTCTAGACTTCTAAACCTACAATTGACAAGACTTCTTCTCGGCCCACAGAGACAAAAACACAATTTACAACCTCAACTTTCAGCACTTCAATAAATTATGTTTCGATAACCAAGACTTTAGTAGGTTAAATCTTTTTTATTTTTAAGATACAACTGATACATTTCCTTTAAACAAAACACAAAATGCAAGTCTTTTCTTCCAACCAGACATCTCCAACTCCAAAATCAGCGGAGACTACAATGTCCACTGTACCTTCTACCGCTTCAACAACTACTACATCAGCAGGAACTAAGCCACTAAATGTTGATCACATATTTACATCTCAGATACACAATGGAACAGTGAGCATAGAGAATGCAGCGTACGTGTCTATTTTTAAATTAATTGATCAAAGAACATCATAATTACTACTAAATGTCTAATAAGAAATGTGAACCTGTCAGGAATTCTGATTATATCTTGCCGAAATTCTCTTATAGAGAGGTCATGAGTGATATTGGTGATATAAAGGCCTTAATGGGAAACGAGACCACAGCCAGCATCACACTGGGTCAAGTTAAAGGACTGTTTTCTGTACTGACAAAACAAAATCAGAAAAACAGGAAAATTGCCTTCACAT
The DNA here is from genome assembly GCA_032876305.1 of Orestias chungarensis. Lineage (NCBI taxonomy): Eukaryota > Metazoa > Chordata > Actinopteri > Cyprinodontiformes > Cyprinodontidae > Orestias > Orestias chungarensis. The sequence continues at coordinate 2,022,328 of JAVLVB010000602.1, forward strand.
CAAGTGGGAATGTAGAGGTATACAGCTTTAATTACAACAGACTATAAATCATAGCATATCACATGAGTCTTTCTAATAATCTGTTTTTGTAACAGGATATCACAGAGAGCATTGATTTGGATAAAGATTATGCTCTAAGAGTTCACCTTCCTAAAGAGGCCAGTGAAATAGCCGTACAGAGAAACAGCTCCTATGTTGGAATTCTTCTTTTTCCAGAAATCCCTAAGGTAAAACAAATGAGTTTGTTTCTATTAAAAAAATACAAAAACTGAGTTGTCATTCATTATAACCTTTCCTCTTAATAGATCAATGCAACAGCATACGCTTTTAATAATCAAATCCTGGGAATTGAGATGGGAGTAAACATATCAAACCTCTCAGAACCCATCGACATTCAATTCAGTAACACTAATGTGGTAAGACGTGCAGAGATTAATTGTATCTTTTAATTGCACAGAACAAGTACCATTTTTATTTTCGTTTTTCTTTTTCTATCTTACTACAGGCTGGATTCAGTGCTTCTTGTGTATCATGGGATGGGAGAAGTAAACAGCAAGGTTGGTTCAAGAGTGTTATAAAGTTTTTAAACACAGACGTACGTTTTTCATTTGAAGATTTTAGATTATCGGTTTACCAACAAGGTGTTCATACGTCCTTTGATTAATTCATCAACTCATTCCCTGTGTCCACTTGTGTTTGTGAGGTCATGGGAAGATGTGTCAAATTTAACATTCCAGTAAAACATTGCTTTTTATTTTATCAGAGTATCAGAAGTATTTTATCAGATGTCTATTGTAAGAGGGACTTGGTGCTTTTGGAAGTCCTAATGTACTACAGTTAGTCAGCTCTCTTTAGTTTATCCATCAACACTGTTCCTTTAGTGATTTTAGAATTCCTGAAGAACAGTTTCACCAGAATTGAGAAGATAGTATTGGCTATTTGTAGATCTGTGTACAGTGAAATGTGATACATTGTTTTCTATCACCTTTCTATCACAACCAACAGGTTCCTTCCTGAGCAACATTGGCTTGTCTGAAGGATCTGACCAGAAGGACAATAATTTGCTTGCCAACATTCATTATTAACCCTCGTTTGTTTGTTTCAAATATCCAAGTGTGTCCAACTCTAAAGTCATTGACACTTATTGACCTAGTTGAAAAACAAGGTCAGTGAGAAAAGGGTCGCCAATCCTATTTACTTCACCTGTCAGTAGTAATAACTTATAAGCCAAACAAGTCAGATTTGTGACCGTGCTGAATTTTGTCCCACATTAGTTTTTTCTCTTATATGCAAAACAGTCCAGTCTTATCTCATCTTTTTTGTCAACAGGTGGCACCCACAACTGGATCACAGATGGTTGCGAAACGAAAGAGTCCAATGGCAGTATTACATGCCAATGCTCTCACCTTACATTCTTTGCAATTCTTATGGTAAGCCACTTTAATGCAGTTTTATGAAAACCACCTTGGGTATTTTTTGTTTACTAAATCATGTTCCATTTTAAACCAGTCATCCAGGGATACACGTATTAGCTCTACTGACTTGAAAACTCTGACCCAAATCACAAAAGCTGGCTGTGGCATGTCCATGTTCTTCCTGGGCGTGGCTCTCTTCATGCATTTTCTTATTAGGTAAAGATATGAAAAGGTCTGTTTTTCATTTAAATTGTTCCTTATAATTGTTCTTATAATTCAAACTAATTTGGTTTACAGGAAAAATAAGGCCAGCCAAGCTTTAAAGATCCTAATTAATCTTTTTATCGCTCTATTCATTCTAAACTTGGGATTCTTGATAAACGAGACAATCGCTAACCTGAAGAACCTGCCAGCATGTGTGGTGATGGCGGCGGTCCTGCACTACAGCATGCTGGCCACATTCACATGGTTTTTCATGCAGGGTTTGCATCTCTTCTTTAATCTGCACAAAATCTCCACAAACATCAAATGTTATATGTGGAAGATTTGCATAATAGGATGGGGTAAGATAATAAACCTTCTGTGATCTGTTTATCTGCAGACTATAATTATCAAAATGAACACCATATTTTTCCCCGTTTCAGTCGTTCCAGTCCTGGTTGTAGTTGGACTGCTTGCCTCCAATAAATATGGTGAGGTAGAGATTTCACCTGATAACGGAACTTCCGTAAACATGTAAGAGACTCATAAAGACAATTTTAGATTGCATATTTTACCTTCGGGCTTTAAATCAATCACATCTCATTCTTGACTTTCAGGTGCTGGATTCCTGATTCTGCAACACATGTAGGAGTAAACATAGGGTATTATAGTGTTGTGTTCATCTTCACTTTAATCATATTTATTGTAACCGTAGTGCAGATCAGCCATTTTACATCTAAAGCCAGTGACAAAGACAAAACCTCTACAAAAAAAAATATTTTCTCTCTTTTGGGCCTTTTTTGCCTTTTGGGGATCACTTGGGGTTTTGCTTTTTTTAGCTACGGTCCTCTGTTCCTTCCCTCTTACTACTTGTTCACCATTCTTAACTCCTTTCAAGGTAAGCCTAAAACTAAAAGTTACAGTTGGATTTTCAAGTAAATGTCCTCAAAAGTAAACATTAATCGATGCATTCTGTGCTTGCAGGATTTTTTCTGTTTGTTTACTACTACTTCTCCAGCAGGGTCCTTCCAGAGGATAGAAATCGGTCTGAGAACAACACACATGCCATAGAGAATGTGTAGATCTCATCTCTTTATACCACATCTCTTTATGCATAAGTTCATAAATTAATCTTTATTTTCTCTCTCTAATGTTAACATGTTTACTAAATGTTGAAATGCTTATTAAATTCCAACAATCCACAACGCTTTCTACTCTCTTATCTCACAATTCTGCTATTTGAGATACATTTTTAAGTTTGTCTTACCAGCAAGTGAAATGGAGTGGGAGAAATAACTGCTTTGGAGAACTACATGAGATGTGTGAGATTGTTTGGACACCAGAGGGAAGCATTTTACTGTTGGTAGAGTTTTCTCTCTGTTCCGTCATTGTGTGACATAACCATAATAGGCCCTCAGCTGTTGCTAAGTGTAAATCTGGTTTATCTTTCCTCAGATGAGATTTGCAGCTCTCCCCTGTAAGTCATTAGTCTGGATGTCTCCATGTTTCAGCGAAAGCCCCGTCTTACTTTCTATATGAACCTCAAAGCTTTATTGGAAGGCAAAGTAGGAATGATTAGTAAGATAAACATGACTCTTATACAATAGGTGATATTGTGAAATGAGAGGGTGATGGTAAAATGTGAGGGTGATCTGGGAAGGCGGGTTGGGGGGGAAGCTGGTGGGGTGTGCAGAGAATTGGGGCCAACCTCAAATTGGTTAGTCTGTTGCGTGCCTGCAGATAATTACCTTAAACTGACAGAGCAGCTTCCACCGGCAAACAAGAAATGACCTCATAGTTACCTATGCCTGTTATTCACTATTCGCATCTTTGAGCAATATTTGAATGAAATAGGATTCTTCTTTTGCAAAATATTAAACTATATAGGTGTCAAGTTATTTTATTTATTTATTTTTCTAAATCTTTAAAATGTTAATTCAATCTTAGTGTATTTCAAAATATTATGCATTTTTGCATTATACGGTTTATTTATATATATATATTCATTGTCTATACTGTTCATTCTTAAATGGTCCGTGAGGCTGGTTATGTATCTCTATATGTATGTATGGACGTCACATTAATTTAGAGAACTTTTCTTCTAATGCAAATAGTTCGATGGTTCTTGTCATCTTCGTTGCTTTTTTAAGAACTGATCTGACATAAAGTTCGGGTATTCAAGTTCGGGGTTTCAGGTGGTTTACATAAACCTTTTCTAATCTCCTATATTAATTGTCTGCACCTGTACTTTGAGAGTTTTTGCAATGTATATATTTTTTCTTTCTTTTTCGTGTTTAATTTAGTTTTTTAACATGTAATTACTGTAAAAACTGTATTTGATTTTTCCCTTTATTTTCGCAGGAGAAAGCTGCAGATAAATGTTTTACATTTATGTGATTACGAAAAAAATAAGACTTTGCAGTTATATTTAAAGTTTAGTAGAAACATTCATGGAAGATGTATTTACTTATCTATGACTGGTGTATCTTGTAAATGACCATGGCGTGTCAGAGAAAAACTAGAGTAATTACTGCCTTGCACGTGCCATTTGTGCTGCTCTAAATGAGGCTTTTCCTGCAGAGCACAGCAGGCGTCTGTGGTGTACCTGCGTGTGTCTATACATTGAGATCCTGGCTGTAAACCGAGGCTGTCGTGCAAGCTGGGATTACAAATCAAAACCCTGTGGTGAAACATACTTGTCAACAATTGCACCAATATTATAAGCAGCAGAGGATTGACGTGACATAAATGAACAACTGTGCTTTTCACTCAGCCTAAAAAATTAGACAAAGTTTTGCACCCGGAATGTGGTTTCATTGGTTTTTCAAATCAATGCATCTCGAAGAAATATCCACAAGAGAAGCCTCATCTGGGAACGTCAGTTTAGATGATTTCATAATAAGGCTGGTGAGGAATGTGCAATATTCACGCGAGCCCATAAACGTTTTGCAAGAATGAAAATGTGGCTGCGAGGATGAAGGTTTAGCATGTGTAGATGAGTTTGCCTTTGTGGAGTGAAACTGAGCAAATACTTATAATTATTTTCAGGCCAAAACCACAGAAGTGGTTTCGAGAAGATTTGTATGCATCTCCAGATTTTATGACACAGCAAGGGAGAGGCAATGTGGAGGAACGGTGCCTTGCAAAACTACTGCCACCTCAAAGATTTCATTAAGACTGAGGGTGACATATCAAAACAAAACAGAATGAAAGGGGTTTCACAGGTGTCCCAAGTAAAAACCGAATAAGGGGTGATCTGCATTTGTGTTCTGCCACTTTTAACCTAATACACCTTTATAAAACTAACTGTAGTCTTTTAAAGTTACCTACCTGATTTCTTTATTATAACAATGCAATGTACTGTTATGTTTTTTTTAATTATCTAATGCACTTGGAATTGTCTTGTTGCTGAACCGTGCTAAACAAATAAACATGGCTTGCTTAACTGGAGTCACAGATTTTCTCTCCAAATTGACTAAACTTCATCAATTGCCCAAAAGGATGGATAGAAATGTGAGTCTGTTAATGTTGGGGGTAAAAAAATTAATCGATTTAGGGGTGCTGAACAAAGATTCACAACACACCTTTAAGAATGTAATTTGAAATATACGAAATATTTGAACAATTTTGCTTTGATTATAATCCAATATCTCTCTGAAATAGATTTAAATAGGTCGTTATGATGTGATGTATGATTAAAAGGTTAAAGTGGGGTGAAAACTGTAAAAGCAAAGAGAAAGCAGAGTTGCTGGAGCTGACTAGTTTGTGAGGCAATCACTGTGCATGTCTTCAAGACTGGGAGTTTAACTTCCGCAAATGTCAATAAATCAGCTTCATTTTCCCTGTAACGAGAGACAATTGGGATGGAAAACAATATGAAATATGATCATTCCAAGTCACAGCTAAGAGTCTGGAAAGGAAAAAAAAAATACAACAATTGTGTGTATGCGTGTTTTATTAAACAAAGTCTGAGACAAAATCCTGGAGCATAAAACAAACTTATAAATCTCAAATGACCTATAAAGCTTGCAGCTCTGTTCCTGGAAGTTTGCGTGTCAAGAGAAAATACGATTAGTTAACTACAGCAAGCATGTCATGATGGCAATTTTCAATAATGCGCAAAAGCAGACGTTTGTGAAACAAGCCAACGAAAAATCTCCAGCTAACAAAAATATCAGAATCTAAAGCAAAGTCTTCTGGCAACTTCTACGTTTAACCGTTTGAGTCTCATCCATGGGTCACGGCTGTACCCTACCTGCGACCTCCTCCTTCTCCCTCCGCTTCAAAATGATTTATGTCTCTGGAACCCAGTTTGTGAAATTAATGTAGACCTGGGGCATTTGTAGAGTCTGGTTTCCACCGCAGGCTGCAGTGAAATCAGTTGGAGGCCCAGGAGGGGGTCAGCACTCGCGTGACAGCAGAGTGGGGGTGCAGGCGGCTGCGAGCCTCCGCCGAGGGGCACCTGTGAACTTCCTCCTCCCCCTATGCGCTTGTTATGATGTGGCCCCAGCATTTAGAGCTCTCCGGCTGATAGATGCAAGGGCCCATGTTTAAGTGTGCAGATTTATGAGGGGGAGCCGCAGCGTGTTGGAGGATCTGTGTTACTTTTGCAGGAAGGACTAAACGAGACTCATGAATTTCAGAGCTGAGAAAGAAATTTAAAGGTGCCTTCAGGTTACGGCCACAATCTGGGGAAAGTCTCAAACTGCACTCCCGAAATGTTGTTACTAATGGCTGCCAAGCTCTTGACGACTGTGATGAACTGTCTCGCGTGAGACCTAGAAATTGGTTTTAACATTCTTTGTTGCAGTACATCAACAAATTTCATCAATTTAGGAGACATGGAGGACGTGGAAAGTGGAGGGGTCAGGAAAGGGGAGGCGAAGACGAAGTGAGGGAGCGTCGCCGGGTGCATTCATTCAGGCAGAGAGGTTGACCTCTGGGTTCTAACCTTTCCCTTCCCGCAGTTTCCCGTCTGAGCTTCGCACGTCATGTGCAGCAGCAGGAAGGATCATACCCTCTTCGTTGTCACGAAACAGGCTTCTTTTCACCCCCGCACCCCCCTCCTGCAGCCTCAGCTGCTCCTCATCAGCGCCATCAATCACTCACCACCTTGTTAAGCATAAGTCCTGATACAAGATCAGGAGGACAACCGAAGGAAACTGTGACACAGTCAGATCTGCGAATGTAATGTAGCATTTAACTTTACTATTTTATCTTTCATTCTACTTCAATTTAAATGTTTCATTCTGTTGGTTTTTAGCTGTGGTGTCCTTAAGTGTACTGAAAGGCTCTTCCAAATAAAACGTATTGTAGTATTATTGTTTTTAAAATAGAACCCTTACGGATACTCACACATTTCGAAGACTATGAATTATGTAAAATTATATTTTTTGTGGCAAGAGGTTTTTTATACAAGCGGCTGAAAAGTGTTTTTTCCTGCAGGGTGTCTGGGCTCTCCCTTAGAGACAGGGTGAGGAGCCCGACCATCCGGGAGGGACTCAAAGTAGAGCTGCTGCTTCTCTACGTCGAGAGGAGCCAGTTGAGGTGGCTCGGGCATCTGGTTAGGATGCCTCCTGGACGCCTCCCTGTTGAGGTACTCTGGGCACGTCCCAAAGGGAGGAGGCCCAGAGGAAGACCCAGGACACGCTGGAGGGACTATGTTTTTTTTATTAGCAGCAGATTTTACTACTTCTACAAACTTATTTCCTTTAAATAAAAGCTTTTGTTGTCTAACTTGTTGCAACTGTTTAGAAAAGATTGTCCTTATTCTGATCTGTTTAATCCATTTTGTGCATGTTCTTGTGCAGAGTAAATCTGGACATCCTGGAACAGGGACATTTTATGGTTGGGTCATAAAACTAAAATATCCCTAAATCTCTCTATAGAGGAATGTCAGTAAAAAGCCAATGAGACTCAGAATCACACATGTTGCATTTAAAGACAGCAGGGCATATTTATATTTAAAAGAATAATCTGTTTACTTTAGATGTTTTGAAACCAAAATAATGTCACCAAAGTCAATGTTTTATTTACAATAAAATGTTCCATCAAATTTCTAGATTTAGTGTTTCAGTTTCATTGTCCAGGAAATTCTTCCTGTATTGCCATATATTGGGGATGGTAGGCTTAAAAAAGTCAGTATTTGATTATCAAATTGTATTTTATTGAACATATATATTACAACCAGTTTATTTTAACTGGAACTTTAGTATTAGAACGAGATGCCCAATTAATAGTCTGGAAGAATTGATAATGCTGAACATGTATTCCGATAAGCTCTTGCATAATCACATATCTTTGTAGGCTTTCAGCCATTCCTTTCATTTTCTTCTCTCCATAAACTATACAGCGTTAAAAGCTGCTGTCAACACTATAAGTGATCTTGCTGTTTGTTTCTATGTTTAAATGTTAGTTGGACGTCGCAGCGTTGAGATCCTTTCTAAAAACATGTAGCCGCACTAATGGCTGTTTGTCTTTGAGCAGTTTTACTGTGGTTCAGCAGCAGACAGACACAACAAGAAGAGGCTGATGACAAGTGAGACACGTTTGTCACCTTGCAACATTGTCTTTAGTACTTAAGGTGACAGCTTTTCAATCTGCCGGTTAAAACCACAAGTGACACAAAGATGTGACATTGAAACACATGTTCCTATTGGGGGAGGCAAACTGTTAGGCAAGTGGCCCAACTGGTTATTTTCAAATCTTATTATTATCTCATAGCCAGCATTCTTCTTATAGGCATATAAAGGGGTGGATAACAGAAAGCAGATGAGTGTGAATTGTTTATTGTTAGACATAATGAGAATGAAACCACAACTAAAGGTTTTTTAACAGCGTCTATAATACAGTTTATGATTTTAAAAGCATTTCAAGAGGAGTCTTAATAAATAAAGAGGGCTGCCAACTCTTTTGTTTTAAACAGCAGCTGCCAGAAATATATTTCTCCTTCTGGGAAGATTTAAACTGACCTCTTAATTTGTAGTTTGCTCCCACACTTCAAGAGGTTGAAAGCTAAGAATGTAAAGCGTTCTGGATTCACTCACAATGCGCATTGTTTGCTTGCATTTATACCAACCGATTTGTGAGAGCCTTTAAAATTCTCACTCACTGAAGCCGAGGTACTTTCCTCTGCAACAATGATGCTGACTTTCCCACAATGATAAGGAGTCTGTTTGTTTGTTTACGCGATGAAGCAAAATGAGATAAAATCGTGGAACTCGGTTTATTATTGAAATAGTGTGTGCAGAAAGTAAATTTTCTAAGCTGTTAGGCTTATTAGGACAACAAATATCTCATGTATTGGTAATGGAGCTGAGCACTGATACAATCACAAAAATGAACACAGCTTTAACCTTAAATGAGTTTAGGTTAGAGTGTAACTCAGACTTTTCCAAGTAATTATTACAAACGTTTTGCTCAAATTTTTTTGTTGTCCATGAAATAATAAAAAAATTAAGAATCTTTTTAGGTTTAAGGCTTAAAATGTGATTAAATTGAAAACAATTTTGATAAGGTATTATTTAAGCTTTTATTCTTTACGACCTCAGCTAACATTAGCTGTTCATACATTAAAATACTTTTCTCTAACAATATCTCTGTATTTTTTGGGGATGAACACAGTGGTAGGAGAGCATAGCAGATTATTGGTCATTTTTTTTGTTTGCACCTCAGAAGTGTTTCAAATTATCACAATGTTGTATGACTACATATCCAGCCTTCTAGCATCCAGTAACTACTTTAGATACATTTGTTTCACAGTAACTTTGGCACACAAAAAAAACCTGCTAAAATGTAGCATCAGCACATTTTTGACCACAACTAATATGACTAAGTAATAGTTTAACCCATATTAACCTCACCGTTAATCTGAAAGTGTCTTTAATTTTAGGCATGTGTATAAACATCTATCTGAATGTGATTTGTCTCTGGGTAATATGTCTATGATGTATTTAAAAAAAAAAATCTGAGTCGACTGAGGTTTAATTTCGTGTCAGCTAATCTGCACAAACATATTACATGTCCTCTGCTTTTTTTCTAAAGGGATCACTTTATCATCCAACAGTGATTCTCAGTACTCATCCAAGAGGGAGAGTACATTTTGGAAATAAATGAGCTACGATCACACAAGGAGATAAATGCGGAAAGCATCCAGTCTCCTGCCAGTCCCAATCAGCTCTTGTTTGCGTTCTTGTGTTTGCATTGAAGTTAGTGGCAGTTTAATGTGAGGGACCACCGGAACAGTCTGCTTCCCGGAACAGTCCTTTCTTCTATTTTTTTCCATCTTCTTCAAGGCTCATTATTAACGTCTCTTGTTTGTCATTTAAGGGAATCTAAGAACTTAAGGATGTGGTGTTTTGAAGTAATTGTATAGTTACAGTATGTGGTCCGAATCCTTTTACAAAGTACCTTGGACAAACCACAGAAGTGGTTTGTCGCTAATCGTGATCGCGATTGCTGTATCGGGCACCCCTGGTCTAAAGCATGATATCCAGCTTTCAGAGCAAAACAGCTTCAAGTAATTCCACGTCAGCAGAGGTATTGACTGAAGTCATCTCAGAGGTTAATCTAGAACATACCTTTTATTATAAGGGGTTTTGTTTTCCTAACATTCCGTCTGATTTATGGGCTTCATCTTGCTGCTGGTGGCTGTGGCAGCTCCAGCTGAACCATGCCTCTTAATGCACAACCAGGATTTTAGCTAGTGCAAGTTTTAAAATAAGTAAAGAAGACTTCGATGAAAATCGACTGCAATGTTTGAAATGCAATCTATGTTCTTGGCTATTTTAAATAAATACATCTTAGAAGTTGGCTGAATTAAAATGTATTTAATTAAAGGGTAATGGTTCCTCTATTTACTTTCAACTTCTAAGGCAACTAATTAATACCCATATTTCATATGTAATAGTTGTTCTCATGATATGTACTGTGCTTTGGAATCCTTTGCTTAATGAATCCTTTGCTCTTTTAAAAAAAATTTAAAAAAGGGTGACCACTCCATCTTCTGTATACCACGGTCAGAACACAATTCAGGAAATTTGGCAGAGGTGAGACGTGCTGTGGCATCAATGTTTGTTAGGGCATTTGTTGAATTACATTAGTGGGAACAAGTGAACTCTTCAACACTGCCACGGTCTTTGCGCCTCTTTCTCCCGTGCCGTTGGTGTTACGCTAAACTCTGAATGACCCATCTTTAGATCCTGATCCTCAAAAGCAAATATAGTTGGGCGAGTTAGAGCTTACTTATGCTACGGACGTTCATTTAACCACACATGTCCCCCGCATATTGAAATACCAAACACTTTTGCCATTGCTCCAATCTGAAGATCACTGTTGCAAGTGTGGTAAAATTTGCCTTTCACACGGGCAGCTGGCCAAAGCAAATAAATCAGCCACATGCCAGCAAATGAGGGCATGAACGGGGTCAGGGGGGGCCTTGTCGAGGGGAGCCAGAAGTGACAGAGGGCGTGATATGGTCACGCAAAGAAAACAAGCTCATCAAGAGCAAGAGCAGCCTTCTCACGCAGGGGCCCCGACATGTGTCTTGTCATGCAACAGCCTTCCCATCAACCCAAATTAGGGCTGACAGAGGTAATAAAGTGAAAGGAAAAAAAAGGAGGAGAGGGTTTCCCTGTGTCCTCCGAGACAAAAAAAATTAAGAGGAAGGATATGGTATTCACCTTTTAGAGGGTGACCTCAGTATGGCACAGGTTCTTATGCTCCAAATATTCACACCAGATTATTTTGTCACCAGATATTATAGAGACATAAATGCATAAATCAAAAATATGAATAAAATTCTGCTTAAAAGAACCTAAGCAAAAGTGCTCAATGAAATACAACTGTAAAACAAATTTATACTTCTAAGAAAACAGGTCACTGACATTTGTAACATGACACACAACCCACGGGTTCCATTTTGTTAGGAGATGGCATGCTCCGGATTAACTCTCTGTTAAATAAAAAAGCTTTTTAAAAAAGTTATTCATCTAACCTGTAGAGTAAATGTACGTAATAATCTTTTTGGGATTTTTTCTGTTTTGAGGCTGGAACATTTTTTGTTTTTCGAAGAGCAAAATGAACCAAGTGGGAACCAAAGATATTTTTTAAAGTACAGTTACATCCCCCATACACTGAAATAAAAGTAGAACATAAAAACATTTAAAACTTAGGTTATGTCTAAAGAACTAATAGAATAAATGACTTAAAAAACTATTTCAACTTTCATATGCTTATCGTCCTACATTAACAGAGTAAACACTGTATTATTATTCAGACCAAAAAGTTTTGTTGAAGTACATTTAAACCGAGCACAGCTAATCGCATTTGATGTAGTGTTGGAAGTTCAGCAAAGTCCTTGCTAAAATGTTACGTGAGGTGCTTCTTTGATGCTTAACGCAACCTTTCTGCTTTGTGATATGAATCAGAGTTTCTGTCAAAAAGGTCCCAGTATGGAAAAATGAAAGTGGCCTAAAAATTCTATTTAATTTAAATTCACTCACTGGATTAGGTGGAAGAATTTTAAATATCTTGCTTTTAACATAGCACTGAATATAATAAATTATTGTGAACATGGTTCATTTCCGACATAGGAATGGAATGCTGCGTAAAATAAAATAAAACATCTTCTTTACAGAAAAAAAACTCCAGGTGTGCTTGATGATGAAACATTAGACCTCATAAGATGCATGCAATATCAAATTAATATAATTTCGTACAACATAGACAAATATTTTACACGGATATTTAAATGTGGATTCCAATGTCCTGTACTCAGTAGATTGTTTTTATCTGAAAAAAAGTATATTAATGTCAAAGTTTATATTTACCCTAATCGTAGCTTAAATTACATCAAGTGAGTCCAAGTGTTTGACATTTCATGTGAAACTGGAATTACAAGATGAAAACAAATGATTGACAATTGATAAGGACAAAATGTCAGTTTAGACATTCCTTCCAGATGTTTGGCTTACAACTTTTTGTCTAAATTATTCTAAAAATAGCTATAGAACCAGAAGAAGCGTGCCTTATATAGACAAAAACCCTCTGAGAGCAGCATTCAAGCATGGCCAGGATAGAAGTACTGCAGATTTATTTTCCTAATATGACATTCTCTGTTGGCCGACAATACACAGAAGGAAAAGCATGATGATAAGCCATTCAGTCAGGCAAACAGAGCGTCTGTGACTGACAAACTTAAAGCATCCTTATGTCTGCTTACTTTGCAAATAAAGCTCCAGTATAGACAAGAATGTTGGACTTGTCAAATGGATGGATTGTTCCAGGTTATTTCCACATTTGTTCAGCCTGACAGAGGGGATGAGGCCGAACCTAGAGCAGCTGGGCCGTGCACTCATGCCAAACTGAAATAAAGTCTGTAAACTAAAAACATAATTTGTAAGAAATGATGTTACGTAATTAGCTTTGATTGAGTGGACAGTCCTCTTCTCGGGCTCCAACATGTGTTCATTCTGTCCAATATTAATATTCAGATGTCAGTCCTTATTTTTCCTCGTGAGTTAAACAAATGGGTTAAAAAGAATCTGCATGGAAGCTTCAAAGTTGTTGCAACGATATCGATTTTCCTCTCAAGAGAGGCACCAAAACAGGGTACTCAAGTAATGACAGAGTCTTTAAACCAATATCGCTTCATTTGTTTGAAAACTGTGTGTTTTCTCTCATGCTGACTGTATATATGTATTTACCCCAACTTTCAGAGCCGTTTCACAAAACAGATGCTATCGTTATCCGTTTCCTTCAAAGAACAATGTGAGTCTGTTTTTATTACCAGAACAAAAGCTCCAAGATGGACCAATCGAAGACAAATTGAATCAAACTACATATAACATTAAGGATAAACAATCACAAAGTGTAAGAAAGAGATTCATTTTAAAGTTCAACCAGCTGAATGTAGATTCTTTAATGTTTTCTTGAAGGATTTAACTGTATTCAGCTCCATCAGTTTTCCTACTCACAAAAGCATCCTAAGAGAATGATGCAGCTACAATTGTGTTCACCAAGGAATGATGTGGAACGGTTTCCGGCACACATGGTGTTCTGTAAGTACATCACATCATTCAAATTTGGTCTCAGTTTTTCAGCTCAACCTCTTGCACATGTTTGGTGTGTTACCGTTTAATGTGTTTTGGCAAGGCGATGGGATTTCCTTTGGTTTTCTTTGAAGAACGGTTTCCTTTTTTTTTCCTTTCTTTTTTTTGCAAGGTGTTGTATACAGGAAGCAGAAAGTTTTCTCTTGTGTGTTTCCGTTTGAGCTGAATTCTGATCACTGACTTATTATATATAATTTTAACTAAGAGTTTTGTTTTTCTTTGAATTTACTTCAATGAAGTAAATACTGAAAAAAGTTGGAGAATTAACTAAGGTTCTGTTTAATCTGAATTGTAAAGCTTTGAGCCATTTGTTAAGGTTAACAAAAAAACACATTCCAAGAGCACAAAGACGAGGTCCTGAAGGCAACAGAGCAAACTCTGTGAAAGTTGTCCGAACAGAAAAAAGAAAACTGCAGCAGTCACGAATTTTAAGGAAGTCAAGTGAATTCACGACTTGTATTTAAGTTCCTACTCGGCAGTAATTACTTGAACAATTTACAATCCCAGATACACAGAGCTGCGGTGTCCAAATGTGTGAGTGGTCACAGGGCCACCCACAATCACATAATTAACTCCTCAAAGCTTTGCATGCTCAGACTTTTAACTGTAAGTATCTACATCCTTCTTGTATATATATATATATATATATATATATTTTTTTTTTTATTTTTTTTTTTTTTTTTATTTCAATGTATCTGGCCACTTATACTGTACAATAAGTATGTTTTTTTTCTGGTAAGTTTCATTAATCAGCTTTATCCAAGTCTGGCTTGGAGCACCAACAGGTCACTTTATTTCATTTTCAGGACTCTCGTCTGCATTTAGCTGCTCAGGTTATTCAAGTAATGAATACAGAAGAGCAACCAAAATACATACAGTGAGTGGTTCATACTGCACATATTATGTTTAGGGCCAAAAGTACAATTAAAGGTTTTTCTGTCTTGGATTATAATTATATTCTGTACATATAAATGTTCAGGCTTTGGGTGCATTCACATAAGATTTTCTACAACAAAAAAAAATAAATAAATAAAAAAATAATAAAAAAATGTGAATATTCACTAACCCGAGTGTTGTACATAGTTCCCGGCAAATAAATGCATGTTTTTACTAAACTTTATTATTTTCATTAACTGAAAATAAAGAAACATCTCCCAAAATCTGAAAATGAAAAATCAACTTATTTCGTAACTACACATTTTGAAAGCTCCCATGAAAAAATATCTCTTCTCCACACTCTTTGTTTTTTATTAGTTTTAACATATTTCAAGTACCATGCCATGGTTTAGGTCAATATTTTACAATAAATGCTTATTATTTTAAATATGTACTGTAACCTAAAACAATTATCCATATTGCTGAATACGGACAACATAGAAAACCCATGACTCTTGAATATAAACATCTTGAATTGATTAATAACTTGACTTTTAAACATGACAAATAATGTATAAAAGATATGGTATAAGATCTACCATACAAAGCTTTGTTTAAACCTTCTGGCCGTTCCCAAGACAATTCTGCATTTCTGCTTGTGGAGCAAAGCTATGAAACCAAATGTGTGACGAAGTGGAACAATGCTCAAATTTGACTGATTTCAAAAAGCTGTAACATGCAGTTAACAAACAACTCATACCTATGAGTTGAGTTTAGCTTTAAAGGGATCTTCTTTGTCTGACCAGCATATTTCTTTTGACATGAAGTGACACAAATATTTTGGATTGCTCCAGCCGCAGTTGCGCCTAAATCTAATTGTGAATCTGTGACGTGAAAAGATCACACTAATGGCAAGGATGCCTTTTAACCTCAAAGACTTGAGACAAAAAAATATAATATGCAAGTCAACAAAATAACAGTAGAGATATGAAAAAGTCAGCAATTACAAGAAGGTTTGATTATTGTAATAATTACTTTAGATGTTGTTTTGTTTTGATTTTTTAAAGATAATTTAAAACTTCTTCTACTGTACATTGGTCACTGTTCTTTTCATTAGTTAGTAAGCCGCTTGCAAAAAGAATACGTTTTCCTCTTCCGAATGAGTATACAGTCTTCTTAATTTTAACTTTCATTATCATATTTGTTTCTGAAATCAATTGGCAGTTTTTGATTTTTTTAGTGTTAAACGCGCTTTTTGTTTGAATAGTTCAGTTTGTCTGTGGTGTTTTACGGTGAACATTGACTCTGGTGTTCAGGCAGACTTATTTTCGATAAAGCTTGAAATACTCTATGTTGAACTAAGACCACTCTCAAATATTGAAGCAGTAGTTTTTACACAGTACAGTGAGTTTTAAAAACAAACAAGTGCTGAAGCTGCAGAGGCTGGGCTGTCAGTGTTGCTCCAGATGCTGCATACTGGCGACAACTTAGGAGAAGCCACAGATCTCACAAAAATCTAGCCCGTCAATAAAACAGGTTGTAGGTTATTAAATTTTTTATTTTCTTTACTTGAATGGTAACAGGAAAAAACATACAAAAAAACTAAAGTAAAGTTCTTCACATTTTGTTCAGTTTTTTTGCATGCATTTCGATCGTCTTTGGCATGTTAGTAAAATGTTAGACAACAAGAAATGCTTAAGTTTAAAAAAAGTTTATCTCATCTCCAGGCCTAAATAGTATATTACTTTGTTTTTTAGGAACCAATTAAAATGTTGTAAAATTTGCACCATTCTGCTGAAGAAAAAAAGAACTTAAAAAAGTTGAGTTGTGAAATATTTGGTGTCATCAGCTGCATGTGGTAATATTCAATCTAAAAGAATTTGCTGTTTAGGAACTTCTCTAAACGATATCCATCAAATTGAATCAAATAATCTTTTTTCAAATCAAGTTGTTAAAAGTTGTTAACTGGTGTGTTTGGATTATTTAATTTGTCTCCTGCTTTCCTTTCCTAACTAAAGACTAAAGGAAACCAGAGAGTTTAAGTGATGTCTGGTTTCCTTTAGTTTTTAGTTACATGAACTGAATCAAAGGAAAGTATCTAACTTAGAAACTTTCACCTCACTACAGTATTATGAGGTTTACTCCAGTTGGGCTAATAAATATCCTAATGCAGTGCTTATGAGGTGGTGGGAAATGTGCAACGAACCATGTCTTTAACCATGTCTTCAGCCTGTCATTGCTAAGCTCACGGATCCTGGCTCATATGGAAGTTATTTGGACTTGTAAGTTCCCCCTCGTCTCATTTTAATCACTCCCTGAACACTCACACCTCCTTCCCCCACCCCCCTTTCCCTGCTCAACAGGGAAGCCGGAATTCAGTGACCAACCTCCATGATTGCTAGGTCAGCATGGCACGCTAGCTCATCCCCACACATCTCCCCCTCCTGCACACAGAGTCAAATGGATTATAAACTGTTCTGGACACCATATTCAGGAAACTTCCATCAGGGACCTTAAAGTAACAGAAGCTGTCTAATTACCATAGAGTGCATTAAAAAAAGAACGATTCTTTTACAATTTGCAAATGAAGAATTATACTAATTTACAGAATACTCTAGGTTATAACGTTTTATGCAAAACTTAACATCTAAAATAGCACTGCTGTCTAGGGGATACATTGATTTTAAGCCTCAGAACACATCTTTGCTCATTATTTGTTTTAACTAATCCATCTATGGAGAACCATTACAGCTTAAATATAATCATTGTGCCACTTTGGAAGGAATTTAATTTACTTTTTATTCAGCCACTATGGCCATTATTTATCGAAAACAAAACTGAACAAAAAACATATTTTGCCACGCTGACTGATTTAAAACAGTGGACATATCAAGAAGAACAGTACCTAATGGTCAAAGTCTGGCATGACAACAGCAAGGATCTAAGTTTTGCGCACAAATCTTTCTTGTTGTTTTGAATAATTATGCTGCAATTACCATTTTAATGATAATACCTAATGTCATGCAACACTATGCGAAAGCTTTTTGCAGAATAATGAGGATCTATTTATCTATTTAGCCCATGACAGTCATGTTATCATTAGACAAAAAACAAACAGTATAGCACAGACCAGCTTACTCTACCGTGATCCATTATCACACTGTAAATATAGCATGCCAGATCCCAGTTCATATGCAATTTATAAAAGGAAGCTCACGATTAACAGCTGTACCTATTTCTTGACATGATTCGGTTTTCCTGGTTTTCAATGACTTTTTGGAACTCCATAATAAAACAGCAAAAAACAAGAAGAACCAGTAAAGAAACGGTCAACCTTGACTTAAGTATAATGTCTGAGGCATTCGCTGAATTATTTAATTCTTTTGTGTACTGTTCTCCTACCGAACAAACTCAAACCGCATGTCCAACAGGGACATCCGCTGGTATGTCAGAGACTTAATTAATTCTGACTTTGTTGTTTTTTTTCTCAGACTGTTTACACGCGAACAACAATCAAGCTCAGACGGTGACAATTTTCAAGTATCTGTATTTCCTCATTCTGTGGTCTGGTGGGAGAAAACGCGGTCTCTGAAACATCACCATTTCTAAGTAGATGTCCGGGGGTCCACCCCCAGACCCCTGAAGTTTTGGCATGTCGATGGAAGAGGGACTGTATTTTGTGTTTTCACAGATTAGTCTAAATTGTTTTTGGGTGTTTCATTGTTGTCAGGCTCAGATCCCGTTTGGTCTTTATATTCTATAATCTCCACTTATACTTCTTTAGTCCAAGAACTTTTTCAGTTGCCTGCTCGACCCCAAGGCTTTCCTCTCCCCTCGCTGCCTACCCCAACAAACCCCATCCACCCCCCATTCCCTCTTTCTGCCTCCCTCTTAGTGCTGTGCGTGACAGTAGCTCACTGAGAAGTGGAAGTGAGACTAGTAAACAATGATTAGCTCCAGAGACGGGGCAGGCTGGTCTGCCATTGGTCCCGTTTCCACACAGAGAGCTCGCCCACCCGCCAGCACATGCCATAAGGACCTCATCTATCACCCCACCCTCCAGTCCATAACCCCCCTGCTCAGTCAGAGTCAACACAGGGTCAGGGCCAACCTTTCACAGCCAGGTTAAAGGGGGTAATCGCAGGCAAACACAGCAACCACACGCAAACTGCCCAAATGACACCCTCGACAGAATTCCTGCACGCACACACACTCACTCTTCCACACATGCAAAGAGCTCCTGTTAGCTACCCAAGTACCCCCTTCCTTTGCTACAAAGCTAGCTCTAATTAGCGTGATGGGGATGCAAGTAGCTGCATGTGCATGATGAGGAGGTATTGGTGAAGCCTGTGGAAGTGGGGGAGATACTCGTTGCAGAAAAAGGAAAGAAAGGAACAGTGATACGTAGTGGAGGCAGTGCATTCAGAGACATTAGTATGTGTCTGGTTAACCAAGAAATCAGTCGAGGGGCTTTGGTTCTCTGCCACACCGCATTGCTCAAGACAAACAGTTCTCGGGCAAAGCTCTGAAAGGCCTCTGTAAATGGATGATTTAGATCCATCGTTAAAAAGAAAAAAAAAGCGTACAAGATGCAATTTAGTTTTTTTTTTACATTATTTTCGAAATTACATTAATGCTCATAAATAACTCATAAATATGCTTGCACAAGCAACAAAATAATGGACTTGTATATACTTTTTTTTAACATTGCCATGATGCCTCTGCCAATTTTTTATGTATTTTTTATCACTTTGTTTGACGAAGCAACACAAAGTAGAATGTACTTACAAAATTAAATAAAGGTCAAGCCCAGCTAAATATATTCAAAATGTATATAAAAAAAAAAAAATATAATAAAAATAAAAAAAAAGGTAATTTTGTTTGTAATTCAGTTTCAGCAGAAATGCAGGAAAGGACAAAGAAAATGTGTTTAAGAAGGGGTTATGGTAAGATAAAAAAAGATGTGATTTTGTATTTACATATTACATAATATGTGACAAAATATTTCTGGAGGGATCCTTTTTAGGGATGATTAGATCAGAAAGTTGTTACTTTATCTTTAAGTCAGTCCTTTAATAAAACCTGTAAAAGGATGCAAAAAATATAGACTGGGTAGAGATTCACCTTCTTCACTTTCAGACCAAATGTAATCCAGAGTTACAATGGAATGGTTTACATAAAAACATATTTGTTGTGTCAAAATCCATACCAATAGTCATTCTTGTGCAACAATTAAAAAGGCAGGTTCACAGATGATGCACTTTTTCCATGGCCCAACAGTCGATGATACAATAAAGTAACCATAATTCTGACTATATTCTGTATTATAATGACCAAAGTTTGTGCTTGTGTTTTGTTTATTGTTTTTTTAAGGAGTGATTTCTTTGTTGTTGTGTTTTCGATTTTACTGGTTTGTTAAAAAGGGTTTCCCACATGTCAAGAGTTTTTCTGTCCCATCTGAATTCTAACTTTCAACTTCGGAAATGTGTCACTGCCCTAAATTATGGTCATTACCTCCTTAAAAAAATAAACCTTACCTTTAGGGGGAAATACAACCACTTTTTTTGCCGTCCTCTGCAGCATGGAAAAGCAATATAGAACTAA
Organism: Orestias chungarensis; assembly: GCA_032876305.1. Lineage (NCBI taxonomy): Eukaryota > Metazoa > Chordata > Actinopteri > Cyprinodontiformes > Cyprinodontidae > Orestias > Orestias chungarensis. The sequence goes on from JAVLVB010000602.1 coordinate 2,042,534, forward strand.
TAGGATTTTTGTAGATCTTAAATTGGGAAGATTAGTAAATACGCATATTAACAAAAACCTGAAGCATGCATTTTGGGATTTATTACTTAAAACAAAAAAGATTGAATTGAAGCACATTTTTTCTCAGATTATTGTTTTGTTATCACTGTGGAAATGGGGGACCTAGGAGTTATTTTGAGAAATGATGTAACGCTGAGTCTCCTGCGGTACCTACAGTTTATTTGTTTGGCAAAAACAAGATCCGACCATCAATAATTGATGGTTTGTCTACTCTGAAATATTTGTTACATAAATGTTCAGTCAACATAGTCTGGATTTTTTTTAAAAACAGAGTTAAATAAGGGTACTGAGAAGAAAAAGCCATCGGCATTCATTCCAGGTATTTTCAAGACTTGTGCTTCTCTGAAGTTGTCACAGTGAGACAGGTGGTCCATAACAGTGCAAGGGTTTATCATTAAAAAAAACATACTGTTAATTTTTAAGCTGTTGTGATATCTTGGGGAAATTAAAAGCATACTGAATTCCCCAACTTTTTTGATAGGAATTTTGGGAAAAAATATGTTAAATGTCTTTTTCAACAAGTTACATCTTTTTGTAGACAGAAAAACGGAGATATGTTAGAAGAGTATTTATCGTTAAACTGCCTTTTGAGTGGTTCAAACCTTTTCCATGCAGATATACACATATTTATTCTGGGCCGCTGGGACTTCTGCAGCCATGAAATCAATCACATTGAGTTGGATATTAAAATGTCCTGAGTTTACAATTCCTCCAATTAGGTAGATAAATTTGCTCAACGAGACTGCATCTCAATTTGCCATTAGCCCCTGAAAGTTTTTTTTCCCTCTTTGTGCAACGCTGAAGGCGGTCGGTCACACTCCTCACTCACTGGGTCCCCCGACACTCTACCCTGCGCGCATGTTAGAGCGACCAACAGCAGAGAGATAATGCTCTGCAGCAGTGTCTGCACTGCTACCACAATGGGAGGAGTGTGAAAGTTATCCTAAACCCTGCCCACTCATGTAAAGCATTTAAAAAGCTGGAGAGAAGCAAAGCAGGCACTGAAGCCTTAAATCCTGATGATATGCTAACTGATTGGGGGGAAAAAAAACTTTCAAATTAGTTTTGCTGACATTTAATAAGAAGCTTCATAGGTGACATGGATCCATAAGGTGTTTTTTTCTTTCCAAACAAGCAATACAAATACTTTGTTAAAAGGGAAAGAGACAACAGATACCTTGAAACAATGGCAATTGACAGTGAGTTTGGTGTGAAGAGCAGCGGCATCATCAAGGAATGGAGCGGACAGGTCCACCCTGCACTGGTTGCTTCTTTTGTTTTCCTATTCTGCTTGGAAGCCTGTCTTTGGGTCAGAAACTTTAGGCTGAAGAGGAGGCTGCCTGGACCATTCGCCTGGCCCGTGGTGGGCAACGCCATGCAGCTGGGTCAGATGCCTCACATTACCATGGCCAAGCTTGCCAAGAAGTACGGCAATGTCTACCAGATAAGGCTGGGCTGCAGCGATGTGGTAGTCCTCAACGGAGACAAAGCGATACACCAGGCGTTGATTCAGCACAGCACAGAGTTCGCAGGCAGACCAAACTTTGTCTCGTTCCAGATGATCTCTGGAGGCAGGAGCCTGACGTTCACTAATTACAGCAAACAGTGGAAAGCACACAGGAAGGTCGCCCAGTCGACTCTCAGAGCTTTTTCTTCTGCAAACAGTCAAACTAAAAAAGCTTTTGAGCAACATGTGCTGGCAGAGGCCACAGAACTGGTGAAGATATTCCTACGTCAGAGTGCTAATGGACAGTATTTTCACCCAGCTTATGAGTTTACAGTAGCTGCAGCCAACATAATGTGTGCTCTTTGCTTTGGACGGAGATATGGACATGATGACCAAGAGTTCAGAACCTTATTGCACAGAGTGGAAAGGTTTGGGGAGACAGTTGGTGCGGGTAGCCTAGTAGATGTCATGCCCTGGCTGCAGTCCTTCCCTAATCCTGTTAGAAATGTTTATGAAACCTTTAAAATGATAAACACTGAGTTTTTTGGTTATGTGAAAGATAAAGTGACACAGCACAGAGAGTCCTTTAACCCTGACGTGACCCGGGATATGAGTGATGCCTTCATTAGGGTAATTGAGCATAGAGAAGACAGTACGTTGGAAAGGGAATTTGTTGAAGCTACTGTTACCGATTTGATAGGAGCCGGTCAAGACACAATGTCAACACTCTTGCAGTGGATTGTCTTGTTGCTGGTCAAATACCCAGACTACCAAACAAAACTGCAGCAACTCATTGACAAAGTTGTGGGCCAAGACCGGCTGCCGTCAGTTGAGGACAGAAGTAACCTGGCTCTCTTGGATGCTTTCATCTACGAGACCATGCGTTTCACCAGCTTTATGCCATTCACAATCCCTCACTCAACCACATCAGATGTCACCATTGACAGCCTTCACATCCCCAAGGACACCGTGGTCTTCATCAATCAGTGGTCGGTCAATCATGACTCACTGAAATGGAAGGACCCCCATTTGTTTGATCCCAAGAGATTCCTTGATGAAAACGGTGCCCTGGACAGAGACAGAACCAATAGCGTGATGATTTTCTCAACAGGTAAGAGACGCTGCATTGGCTCTCAGATCGCTAAAGTACAAGTGTTTCTGTTTGCAGCAGTCCTGCTGCATCAGCTCAACATTGAGAGTGACCCGTCCTCGCCTCCTACTCTGGACTGCTCCTACAGCCTCACACTGAGGCCCCTCCAGTTTAATGTGAGAGCCAAGCTCAGGGGAAATTTGCTTGGTGTTGTTTCCCCAGCCTAAATGCCATGCCCTAAAGCAGTGACTCTGTTACACACTTTACAACCAGTAACATTTATAAGTGAGTATAATTGTACTTTCACAAAATTGTTCTTATATTTAACAAGAATATTTAAAACCTGTATAAGATTTGTTCAGAACTAAAATGATCAATTTAAAAATGTCTTCAGCAAGTAAAACAAGTCTATGAACAGTTAAGAAAAATTAAATATCTCCTTTTCTGAATAGTCAAGACTTGATAAGTTTTATTGTTATGCTTTTTTGTCATCAACTATGGAGTGTGAATATGTATGCAGAAGTGACATCGAAAGTATTACAGATGAATATTAAATACTTGTGAATGTTATTAAGACACATGAAGGCCCACTGTTCTGATTTGTTGTATGCAAAAATGTATTGTAACTGTGCTATTGTAACAAATTCATTTTTATTGCAAAACTCATTTAAATTTAATCACCATCTACTGTATTTAAAGCAAACAAACTCAACAGAAAAGATGGATGAGACATTCATGGAAACCGATAGCACCAACATACTTTCTGCATCAAAGCTTCACTTTCACGGTACAAGCACTGGAGCTACCATTGTGCCAAGCCTCCTTTTTTTTCTCCATTACAAACAAAACACATGTGCAGGACATTTCTTTAACTCGTTAGGCATTCTTAAAATCATGTTTGTTTACAGAAAAGTTATTGAAACCTATACGGATGTCAGTGCACTCCCTTTAAGCCTCCATATTCAGGAAATTACGTTGTTATGCCCAAGGGAAGTGTTTTTCTGTTTGTGTCAAGGCAGAAAAAAAAAATTTACACAGTTTGGCCTCAAATGTTAAAGCTTTTAATCTGGAGTTACTTTTCTGATGTTTGAGGCCTATTGAGCCTTTATATAATGGACAAAATAAGCTGTATTTAAAATAAATCAACTGAATTGTACATTGTTGGTCTGCCTTATTTATTTGACTTTAGCTGAATATGTTTTTTCTGACTACACTATAAAAAAAAAAAAACATTAGAGTTCATATTTAGTTGTATATTAATTAGATTAGTAGATTAATTAAAAGCTAATTTCTTGTTGAAAAACCAGATTAATGAGTCTTTCTTTTATATTTATTTTTAAGTGTGTTTAAAGCCTTTTTATAGCATCAGTAGCCAAACACCCTGAGATTCTTTTTCTATTTTACCTCTATTGGTGGTTCCTAGAATCTCTAAAAGCAGAATGGGAGGCAGCATTTTTAGTTATCAGGCTCCTCTCATGTGGAACCAGTTTCCAGCTCTAGTCCATGAGGCAGAGACCCTGTCTAGTTTCAAAGCTAGGCTTAAAACCGTCCTGTGTGATAAAGTTTATTGTTAGGAAGAGGTAGAGAAGACAGCCTAATCCGGTTGGGGGTTCTTAATTGCTCTACCTTCTTCATGTCTCACTTAACAGGGTTAGGCTAATTAAGTTATTTCCATAGTATTGCTGCAATAGGTTTAGACGGCTGGACGTCAATCTGATCCCTTCTCTCTCCGCTACTTTCTTCCTTTGTCCAATCTGTTTTAGTTACCGTTATTTCAACCTTGTTCACCTTTTGTTTTCTCTTAGTGTTCTTCTCTCCATAGTAGCTACACCTGGTCTAGCATTCTGTTAGCTGAGACAGCTTCTTAGAGGAGAACATGGGCTGAGATGCTGCCAGCGATGCTCTATAACTGCTGCTATAAACTCTTTTTCAGTATCCTCTGTATCTATATTAATTTTCCGCCTCTTCAAGCCCCCAGTCGGCCGTGGCAGACGGCTGCTTGTACTGAACCAGGTTCTGCTGGTTATCACCTTCTGTTAAAGGGGAGTTTTTCCTCTCCACTGTTGCTACATGCATGCTCAGTATGAGGGATTGCTGTAACGACAACACAAGCAATTGTTTCGGTCTGCTGATTCCAGAGGAGTGAATGCTGCAAGTCAATGATTCGATGCAATCTGCTTGGGTTCCTTAGATTGGGAACTCTTTCAAACTGATTTTTAATGATGTCTCCATGATTTGTTTTTTTAGACAACATCTGTTGTAAATTGGCACTATATAAATAAACTGATTCTTGATTCTTTATATGCCTTATGTATACAATTCGGACCAATACAAAATATTGTTTATAGTGTTTGGATATTAAAGAACATTTAAAATAAATGTACAATTTCTGTATGAAAAATGGGTTGTCATCAAATGGTGTTGTAATATTTTACTGTAGTTATTTGCCTTTTACTTAAAAAAGATTATTTGATGCACACTTTGTTAAACACATTGTTTATTTAAATATTACTCATGCTTATTAGTGAAGATTAAGTTATTTCTATTGACTTTATTTTTAAATATCTATCATATATCACCTCTTATATGAACTTCTATTGACTGATGGTTAACATTTCTAATATTTTGGCAAAATAAATAATGCATCTTCATGCTCTGCCTTCCACTTCTCACACTTAACATCTACAAGGAGAGAAGTAGGATCCGGACTTAGGTCGGCAGTTTCAAAATAAGGGAGGGAGATTTTTTTTAAATAAGTCGCTGATCCCTTCCACCAAAGTGAAACATTTGTGTGGTGTTAAATGTTAAGTTTGTGTACCTCTAATGAGGTGAAGACAAAAGCGGCAATGTTAGTAACTTTCTTGCCAGCTTCTGAAGAGAAAGTTTAAAGGAACTTTTGAGTATTGTTCGGCCTGCTTTTATGTTTTTTTTATTTGATATATAATATTAATGAATTAACACATTTTATTTATCTAATGAGCCTGGTTGTACTACATAATGAATTGCATCTCAAATGCATTCAAAGTTTGAGTTGAAGAGCAGCATCAGCATCATGCAATGAAGATGACAGCCTGCTATGTTCACCCTGGTTCTTTTTCTTTTCTGGAAGCCTATTACCAGGCACCTGTACCAAATTCATCATATTAGCTTAACCAAGCTTGCTAATAAATATATGAAACTGTCACAGCTGCAGCAATATTTTCCTGATCGAACCATGGATGGTCTATGAGGCCATCGTACAGCATATTACAGACTTTGCAAGGAAGTCAAACTTATCCTTTCACGTTATATCAGGGAGTGACAGCAAATAGTGAAGCATACAAAAGACATTAGCTTAATAATCCAAGCATTTGTATATTTCAACAGCCTTACCAAAAATATTTGAGCATCAAATTGTGGCTGAGGCAACATTGAAAGTGTTTTTTTGAAACTTAGCACACAGGGTTAGTATTTGTGTTTGTTAAAACACAGGGTTAGTAATTAAACCCCAAACACGAGTTGAGCTGTTAACGAGATTTGTGCCCTATATTTGTGAAAGCGTTATGGACACAGTGATTTTAAAGCCTTGTTGCATCACATAGATCAGTTTGGACAGACAGTGGAGCTAGAAGTTTGGTTGATGTCATGCCGTGTCCTCATTCTTTCCTAATTCCAGTTTGAAGTGTATTCAGAAATTTGAAATGGTTGAATGAAGAGTTTTTTAACGTTTGCCAGCACAAAAGTGGAGGAGCAAAAACATATCCTTAATCCACAAGACATTAGGGATATGAGTAATGCCATTTTAGAAGTTGTTGATGTCCCTGGTGACAACAGCATATTACATTAGTGCAGATATGGACATTGTTTCTACCACCCTTTATTGACTTACATTCCTACTGGCGAAGCACCCTGACAATCAAATCAAACTCCAAGAGCTGATTGACAAGGCGATAGGACAAGGTAGACTATCATGGTTGAAAACAGAATATACATGCCTTACAATAAGTGGAAATGTACCAGGGACCAGGTTGTGAAGGTTGAGGTTTTTTTTTTTTTTTTTTTTTTGTTCATAGCAATCCTGCCTCATGAATGTAGCATTTAAAAGTTTTAAAATAATTGAGTGAGTTCCTTTTAGCACCTCTCCATTTGTCCACAGGGGGGTTATAAGACCCAAGGTCTTATAATAGCATTAAAGTAAGTAAACTAAGTTTATTCGTACTCATTAACTTTACAACGTGACAGCTTTGGTAACCTTTTTTTCGTTGACACTACTCAAATTCAAAAGTTCAAAAAAGCTAAAAGCTTGAAAAAGCCAACATTTTATCTTTAATAGGAATAATTTATTACCCAATTAAAGCAGTTAGTTACCCTATCATTGAACAATATATAAACAAACTACTAACTTCTTTACTACTAAACAGCTTTATTAGCTTATAATTAAATAATTTTTTAATGTATACAATTTTATGTATATTCAGGTCAGTTCCTTTTAGTAGAGCATAACATTGTACGCATGCTTAATTCACACAAAAACCACGTTTTTTCCAATATTTGATGTAACCTATTAAAAACCTACTAGTCAGACAGTACGTTGTCTTATCTTTTGAATAAACAAGCTCCAGCTTTATTGTTGCATATGTAATTGAACCTACAGAGTTTCTAGACATTTCTAGTAACCCTGAAAAAGTAAAGAAAATCTAAATTGTTATGACTATTGACAAAAATGTACAGTGATAAACATGCTCTACTGTTTAATGTCGTCTTTTATCTGTCATGATCTGTGTTTTTGCTTAGTTTAGTTTACTATAGTTGTTTTGTTTTATTATTATCTTTACTATTTGTTATCTGGTTAAGTTTTTGTTTGTGTTCTCTAGTTTTCCCTTGCTCTCTCTCCTTCTTCCTGTGTGTGTGTGTGTGTGTGTGTGTGTGTGTGTGTGTGTGTGTGTGTGTGTGTGTGTGTGTGTGTGTGTGTGTGTGTGTGTGTGTGTGTGTGTGTGTGTGTGTGTGTGTGTGTGTGTGTGTGTGTGTGTGTTTGTGTGTGTGTGTTTT
>JAVLVB010000602.1:2050258-2098082 GCA_032876305.1 Orestias chungarensis
TTACCTTACCTCGTCTCTGAGCTACAACTCCTGCCGTTTCCTCACTGTCTCACAGTAAGCCTTTCCCCCCCCCTGCTCGCTTGATTCTCTTTGCTGATTCTCTCTCCACCAGTGTTTTTCTCGTTAGTTTGTTCCTTCAGTGTTTGTTTCTTAGATTGTCTCCGGTTTCCCTCGCACCCCTCCTTGTTGCTTGTCTCTTATAGTTTGTTCCTTCAATGTTCGTTTCTTTGATTTCCTCCGGCTCCACTCGCATCACTAGTTGTTATTTTAGTTTGTTTATTGTGTAATCTTCTATTCCTGCGTTCCTCCGATAGTTTGCTTATTTCTATTGTATTGCTATTCTCAGTTTCCGTGTACGCTCCAGTATCCGTCTGTTTAGGTTCCTGTTTAATTCCGTGTTATTCCCTGTTCCGTTCCAGATTAGCTTTGTCACTGTTTTATGTTCAGATCTATATTCATCCATTTAATAAATCATTTATTGCCCACGTAATCCCACCTGTGCTCAAGTCATTATTGCAAAACCTGACATCATCAGCAGCAATGAATACATTAAGATTATTCTGTTTTATTTATTTTTTTATATTGACATTGGCACCTTTTTGATCAGTCTACCTTTTTACAGAAACACAATATAAATAGTTAGTATTTTTGTTAATTATTTAATGCTATTTTCATATCCAATATAGAAGTTTAAACAATAGATATAACCGATTTCAACCCTATGTATTATTTTCTTGCTCCCAAGGCCAATATGCACTCTACAACAAGAACTTTATCCTTATTCTGAGGTACTACAATATAATTATTTCAGTTTTGTTTTTGACAGCCATGGAAGGAAAAACAAATGTCACTTTTTGAAGATGTTTTCATCTTCATTCTTTAGAAACAGTTTAACTAAACAATCTAAAACTTTGCTTAATTTAAAACCAACCATTCTACATATCTTTTTTTAAATAAGGTTTAATTGAAATTTGTAATAAACGACTCTGTACGCTGTAAGGTGATTACAGGTAAAAGCTGGAGCTTGTTGTGTGGTATTTCTGAAAGGTTCTGCTTACTTCTGCAAGGCTGTTTGTCCGCCAGGGGAGTAGTAACCAGATCTGGATTCCAGGGTTGTGGGTGTGTTGAGCCGATGACTGTTACCAGAGGGTTGCTTGCTCGGAGACTAAGGATGGTGTTTGTAGACGGACAGGTAGCACGGACCAGAGGATGGAGACGAACGGATGCAGCCGCGGATAGAGAAACTTAGTAGGTTCTTGTACGGGTGAGAATGGCTTGAGCAGGGATTATGAATGGTTGACAACCAGGCGCTGAATGACTGCAGAGCTGCTCCTCTTAGTCAGTGTACACAGCAATCAAGGGAAGGAGGAGCACCTGCTGCTCCTCAAGCACATGAGGCTCAGCCAGCCCAGCCAATCAGCCTCACAAACACGCTCTGGAACGGTAAACAGACAGCCAGAAAAAGCCATTATCTGACAATAATTTGAGCTTTAAAGTCACTCTCTTAAAAAAAAACTTATGTGAAGTGTTCCAAACTGGTTCGAAGTCAAGCAATACACACATTATTTTACAGTTTCTTTTACATTAACAAAGAACCCTATTCTTTTGCATTTCTTTCCGTAACTCATGAACAGGAGCCTCTAAAGTGTAGATTAAATTTTACAACTAATTATAATATTTCTAAACTATCAAGAGCTTTTCTGTGCCAACGTTTTAGACAGGAATCTTTTATAGATTTAGGTTGTACATAAAGGATTTTAAAAGTATAATTCAGAGTTTAGGTTTTGTAAGTAACGTTCTGTCAAAAGAGAACAAAGATTTTATAGTTGCTGTTGTCAATAACATTTTGCCCTTTTCATTAAATCTAAATGATTAGTTGGTGCCATCGTTTAGAAGTGAGTCTAATCTAAACAATGTTTATGCAATAGTTACTTTCTGAATATTTAAACTATCATAACATTTGGACTGTGGTGCTTTTATGGGAAAGTACTTTATTAGTCACGTAATTTGAGGTAAGAAATTACCTACGTGAAACAAGGTACACATCTAAAGTAAAATGTGTACAAAGTCAATACAGATTTGGTTACTTCAACTGCTAAGACATTCTTTTCATTTTACACCACTTTATTTATAAAAGTTGCTTTGACTGGGGGATTTTATATATTCCATTCTCAAAAAGGATTTCAAACCATTGAATACCATTTATTGTGCAACACCTACTACCTCTATAATAATCTTTAAAACAAATGTAAGTAGATATCCACACCATAAAAGCTAAAAGGTTTATAATCTGGCACTTGCATAAACCACCATGATTTTGTTTCTTAATGCACATTTAATTCCATGACCATCACAAACTATTTGTTGAAACTCACTTTCTTGTTATCTAAAAACCCTGAACCTCACAGTTCCGTTATAACAAGTAAGGGACATTAGTTAAAGCTAAAGATTTGTGACGTATTAATCTTCCCTTCTCAATTTCCCATAGGACCTTTTCCTATGTGAGTGGTCTTTAGTGGTACAGCGATGTTGTGTAATCCCAGGAGCAATGCTGCAGGTGAATTTAACATTTATGGATTAAAACTGAGCAGAGAGAAGACATTCTGTACTTTAACTGGAATTAAATGCCTATAACTTGATTTATTTATTTTTTTTCTTTTAAAAGAAAATTTGTTTTCTGTAAAGAAAACAAGGTTTTTAATGCATTTTTTCACCAATAGAACTCTAAAGTGTTTTGCATTCAGCTCACCAAACACCAAACAGCTAAACCAGAGTCAGAGGGTGGACACAGTTTGGGCTCCACAAACCTTGAACTTAAAGTTGATCTTTGACCGGGCTAACCTACCATGGATATGCTTTGATCTAAACCATTCCAGTGTAGCTTTAGTTTAGCACTTTTCTTTCAGGATTAAGTTGCATTTGGCTACATTTGTCCCTTCTTCGATTGTCCTTCACAGCAAAAAGCATTTCCGCAGAATACTGCTGCCAACACCATGAGTTATTACGGAGATGTTTAAAGGATTGTCAGTTTCCCACCACGTGTAGCATTTGACACATTGGTCGAAACGTTCTGGAGCACTCTCTTCTTTATATTTGTGCGCATGGCTTCTGCCAAACGCAACCCTGTTGCAGCTTCCTTTCAACAAAGCTCACTTTTTCTTTCATAAACACCAGATGTGTTGGACACATCACTAACAGTTGTCCATTCAAAACATTTTTACCATAGACCCCTAAGGTGCTTTGCAGAGAATAGTTCTCCCGGCCTGGCTTTGTCAGTGTAATGTAACAGTTTGTAATTTCTTGATAGGTTTGTAGTTGTCCACAAATCCTTCAAATGCTGTTGATTCGACAATGCTCTTTTAGATGTTGAGATGTTTTAGGTTTGAGCCTTCTGGTCTGTTCCTTGGTTTTTATTATGCGTTATTTTACTAATGCTTTTTAACAAACCCCTAAGCTATCAAACAACCGCTGTGTTTATCCTAAGAATAAACTATTAACAGAGTGGTTCTATTTATTTATTATTTAGGAAATTCTGAAGGCAATTGTGATTATTTTCCAGGGCCATCGGAGCAAAGAATTGGGTATAAAATAATCATTGCAATGCAATAAACATAGTATGGGAAAAGCTTTGAGAATCCTGTGTTATTTTACTTTGACGGAAAAATCATGCACTATTTTCGTTGGCCATTTAAAATGCTACTAAAAAACATACAAGAGTTGATTGCTACCACATGACAAAATGGGGGGAAAGACTTGAAAAATCAATTAAACAACATAAAAAAAATGTTGGTATAGTTTATTATTCTTACAACACAAATACAATCATAGTTGGTCTTCCTTCCCTGTTTACAAAAGTTTATCTTTTTAGTACTCTTACTACAGTACTCTTAGTTTTTATAAACCAATCCTGAGCTAAATCCTAAATTGCTCTGTTAAAAAGAGATCCTGTTTTTTTTTGTTTTTAGAAAGCTTCTCCAATAGCCGGAATCTTCTCATGGAATTATTTTACCAATATAAACACTGAGCAGGACATGCAATGATGTTCCAGTTAAAATTGTAATCAAGCTGTGTCACCTTCAAAGTAAACACCCTCCCAAAGGCTGTATTTTTACAAGTTACAGAAAAAAAGGCTAACGAGTGAATGTGTTCCGTTGTTTCATGAAGCAATTAAAGAGACATGTGAAGTGATCCGTGTCAATAAACAATTACCCAACTCCTTATTATTATAGGGTGGGACGGCTGGCTCTCAAATCCTTCCTCGCGTTCTGTTTTGTAACAGTGGCAAAAGAAAGGACCTTTGATGTAAAATACGACATTACGAACTTCCATTCACTCCATTTGTTTTCCATAGAACAATTATTTTCGAGGAGTGCAGCAGGAAGTGATATGCACTGGTCTGTGGGAGCAAACGGCTGTTTTTTGTTAATAGAAGGGAGGACACACCACAGACCAAAGTGAGCAGTCCTGTTCGGTATAAAAACGGCACAATCTGGTCAGCCAAGATGCTTTTCAAAAGATGTAAATGAAAAAAATAACAACATTGAGAAGACTTTTGGCATGATTAATGCAGATATAGTTCATGAATACGACTAATGTCATTAATGCTTGTAGTTTTTTGTGCTTTAATAGTTGTTTTTATTTATTTTTTTACTTTTGATAAAGATTAATAGAATTTGGCTACATTTCAATAAAACAAACAAAGACTTTTTCCCTAGATTTGACAAACCTCTAAAGCAAACACACAGCCACAAAAAAAAATCCGCAATCTTGTTCCTCTCCCAATGAATCTGTGCTAGTTGATCTTCAGATTGGGTATCTGGGATTTCCAGGGAGGTCCGATGCCTACAGTGGTCCATCAATCAGCTGCAGTGTCAGAGATAGCCATCATTGATACAAACCATCAGCACTGACCACTATTGTGCAACCGGGACCATAAATGTTGCATGTGGACGTGTCTCATACAGCCAGAAATATAGGATTTGCTTTGAAAAAGGAAATAAATCAGATTATTGCTGTGTATATCTTTTAAAAGTAACACGAAAACATTGGAACAGCTTGACTTGGTGATATCCCATGGGTTCGTGGGTGTGAAGCCCTGGAGGATAAATGGAAGACATGCAGATAATTGCTTCTATAAAGGAGTTTAAACAGAAAAGACTTTGACTGATGTAGGCTTTTATGAAAAAAAGGTAAGGTTAAGGATAAATAATGTTAAAAAAAATAAAGATGCATAAACTCAATGTTTTTTGTTATATACTTTTTACTCCAAAGTAACAAATAGATTACAAAAAAATGTATTTGTATTTTAAATACTGTACTGTCTAAAGAATATTGTTAAAACACCATTGTAGTCAGTGAAATTTATTCAACCTTTTTTTGCATAAACTAGACAGTCTGGTGGCCCAAGCTGCTACATTTTGCTGCAGTTTTTCAAAAGTAAGCTTTGGTAATTTTTGTTGACCTTTCTAATGTTCCTACCTAACATGTGTGGTGGGTAGATAAGTGTGCATCTTTTTTCCACCTTGTTTTGTTCCAGTTGTTTAAAACAAAGCTGTTTTCTTGTAGTGATTACCATACATTTATCCTACCTCAATTATATATTGTCTAATATCTCATATATAATCAGCAGCGAAGAAAGATATGTTTCTGTGTATATTTGTGGTGCAAGGATTAATAATAAAAGTCTGAAGGCAATTGTGATTATTTTCCAGGGCCATCGGAGTAAAGAATTGGGTATAAAATAATCATTGCAATACAATAAACCTAATATGGGAAAAGCTTTGAGAATCCTGTGTTATTTTACTTTGACGGAAAAATCATGCACTATCTTTCGTTGGCCATTTAAAATACTTCTAAAACACACAAGAGTTAATAGCTACCACATGAAAAAATGGGGGCAAAGACTTGAAAAATCAATTAAACAACATTAAAAAAAAGTTGGTATAACAAAGTGATTCTAAAAAGACGTTTAAATGTGATCTTTACTCACATTCATTATGAGGAAATTCTGGGAAAGCGTGTTTTATTTTCTTATTCTTTTTGTTGTAGAGGGGTTTTGTGGTCAGGACCTAACAAGAAAGTAAGTACAGCCAGAGACAATGCAACCATATCCTATAGAGGAGGCGTCTCAATGTGAACTATAGTTGTGATGTTTTTAGGTTTTCTCCAAATCGACAAAGACAAAAACTCGGAAAGAACATAATAAGGATGAATGGGAATGGAAAAATAAACACCAACATTATAGCCTTTATTAAAAAATACTTTATTTGTTATTTTAGTGTGTATGCTAAATATTTCAGACTTTGCAAACAGAATAATACTATGTTAACATTTATTGTATTGGAAACGAAGAAAACCTTTTTTATCAGGGTCAAACCACCTCCAAATGCTTGATAACCGCCCACAGCTGACTTCCAGTAACAAACAGTGATTCCCAGACAAGCACAAAGCAGTTGTTAAAAGATAACAAAGGATGGAATAAGACTGCATGAAGGATTTGCGTTTTTGAAGGGTGAGGAGAAGAGAAACCGGAAGATGATTTAAGCTGGAGCGGCAGTCTGGATCAAAAAGAATAACAGAGTGGGGATAAAGGGCGCTTAAGGAAATGCTGAGGCTAACTGAGGTTCCGGAGACACGGTTTACACAGCCTGCCAGCGTTAGGGGACTTGGCTTCTTTTCCTCCTGCAGCACTTAGATCTGTGATTTTCAGTCCTACTGAGAAGAAACTTCTTATGCAGTGACACAGCGTTCACTCTGTGGAATTGATAAAAATAAAATAAAATAAAACCTGACATCTTCCGGTACTGGTTAGCAATATGCCGAATATTATAGGGACATGACAGTTTCTTGCATCATCTCTCGATTACAATTTATATTCAGAGAAAGCTGTGAAGTTATCAGGAGTGTGAAGACCCACGTAGTGGCTCATAACAACAAACACAGCATAAAATATTTGTTGGGCGATCTCATAGTCTTATGTAATACAGCTGGGCTTTGCCAGATCGTGAGACAGAGTGCAGAGGAGGTATTCAGGTACATGTAGCTAAGCACGCAGCTCCTCTCATCCCACACCCATACTTGGAAATAGCTGGTGAAGCTCCAGTAACCGCCTTAATCCAGGAACTTTAAAGATTCTTCCTACTGAGATGTTTGTAAAGAATGCTGAGCTTTTGTGTTTACAATGGAAAGTTTAGAAAATATGAGATATATTTCTAAAATGTCTTGAATTTAATGCGTATTGCATAACATAAGCATAATGCATTAATACATCTGCAATGGACTGTCTCTCTGTAAACCACACAGTTCTGTGGTTGCGGTGCCTCTCAGCTTTCAACTGTAATTATGCATGCGTACAAATTATACCGTTCTGCCATAAAATGATTCTTGGTAAAAAATAACTTCAGAAATTATCAATTCTAATAACATGTCTTGACATTTTTGTGATTTTTAGAAAAATAAGTATTTTTTCAAGACTTTTGAACTTTCTATCATACTATTTGTGAGGTTTTATGTCTTTTCAATTGGATGCTAAACCGTACACAGTTTAAAACCTAGACTCTTAAATACAAAAATGAACAGATAAAATCAAATAGACTTTATGGAAGAATAGTAGTCCCTCTGGTTTTATCAGCCTTGTAAGACTTTCTTAAAGTCCCTCTTTAGGTCAGCTGGTTGAAAGAAGGCTCCAACAAACTTATCTTACAAGACAGACATATTCAACTGCTTGAAAATATATTTCCAGTTACAAAAACCACCAATTTGAATAAATTGTAATAACATAATATAGTTAATGTAGACACTTTTTTTGGTTTGTTTTACATAAAAGCAAATAGGGTATTTTTATACATTTAGGTTTTAAATTTTTTTTGAAAATTCAGCAATACCATAAACCTGTGTTCATTTGTTTGTTTGTTTGTTTGCGTGCTTGTTTGTTACAGCCCCTGTATGGTTGAACATTTTAAAAGTATTTGATTTCTTACGCGCTGTATCCAACGCTTCATTTACTACGAATCTAGGTTTGCTTGTCTTGGAGGCTGTAGCTAACAGATCAAGCAAGAGGGGCCAAGAATGAAGCAGACTTAATCCTAAAACACCTAAAATTTAATGTAATTATTTACAGCAATTCAGTTTAACTGATAAAAAGGTAATTATTGGTAAGGTTGCTAATTTAGATGTACATTCATCATCAACATTATGTTTTTTCTGTCTTTAAGACGTCTTCTGAACACCATTGTATTGTTAATTGAGAGAGGTTTTTTATAAATAATCTGATGACTAAGGCTGCTGATTGTGTCGATGAGTTTCTATTCTGTAATGGACAGAAATATCTGCAAGTTCTCATGTTATACCTCACCACTGTTGCAGTGGAGTCAAGAGTTAGCGTGTCTGCTCCAATTCTCCAAACTGAGATCACTCAGTTAAGGAGAATCCATTAGTCAAGTCTGGACTTTGGATGACTCTCCCAGCACCATGGGCCCCTCATCATATAGCCACCCACCTGCCCATCATTTCCAGACATGCTTTTTCATGTCTGCTCTCTTTCACTACCCTCCCACCCCCACCAGCTTGGCTGCCAGTAACTGGGATGTTTAGGCATCTGCCGAAAGCTGCCTCCAAGGTAGCACTTCTCTTAACTGCCAGCAAAAATAAGACATTCTGCTCTCTCGCTGACTCCAACTCCCACCTCCCCTCATCCTACTCCCTGCCAGGAGCTGCAGCCAACAGCCACAATCTGCTCCTCTCCCATGTTACCCTTGCAGTTTGAAAACATGATTGTTTTGAAAAAGACAGTGCATATAGATAGATGTAGTCCTCTCAGAAATGCAAGACTAAATCTTAAAAGTGAAGTGTACATTTGTATTGAGCCCTATTTATTATAATTCCTCTAAATAAAAACTGTGCAACCAACATCCGTAAGGAATCACGAAAAAATGAAGAACATAAAAGAAAGGTCGTCAATCAATTTTGATGTGGAGAATAGCAGGGTTTTATTCTAAAACAAAATCCCAAACATTGAACAAACGGTTTAATCCATCAAATAAAAATTGGGAAGAGTATGAGATCACTACTAACTTACCAAAGAAGCTGCCAGGAGGCAAATGGAAAGTCTGCTTAGGGGAAGCTTTCCTTTAGCAGTGAAGCTAAGTTTATATGAAGATGGATGGAGGATTTCTCTTTATCCATGTTGCTAACAACTCTGAACACTGCTGAACAAAATAATCACTGCAAACAAGAATAGCAGCTTCATGAATTTAAAACAGTTTTTGTTCTGCAGACACAGTGGAACTTGCCTGATCAAATCTAAACTGAATCCTACAAGAAATCTTGATACAGGCTGGAAAATATGATCGACAAGAAGTGCTTTAGTTATCTTGTAAATACGTAATTACAAAAATGTCTATGGAGAGATAAAATCCTAGTGATATTCACACCACATATGTTATTGCTTTAGTATAAATAACTTTAACATTTTAACCAATGGGTAAATTACAATCATAGCCTGAGTCAATCCAAAATTATTTCAGCATTGTGTCTTTTAATGTTTGTAGATTTTAGTAATCATGTTTTCATTGAAAATATTTAAGTGCACTTACATATTAAACAACTTCCACGTCTTAGTAGCAAACTAAAAAGAAAAACAGTACTGACCATCACACATGTAATAATATTTGACATCCCTTGTGGCAAGTCACCAATACTGGTGCGTGAATGTCCACTGACATCATGGATACATCTGTAATTTAGACCCAAAGCAAACAGTTTAATGGACATGTCAGTGCAAAGAGAGCAGTGACTTTATCCTCCTGAGTAGACAGCTGGGAAAACACAATTCACACTCTCCTCAACCTTAAAAACTTGCCCCCCAGAGCTAATATCCCAAAGCTCACCTCCCACAGCAGCCATCTGGTCAACATCACACCTTGTAATTACATAAAACATTGGAAAAAAAAACACATGGAAGGAATCCTTCCAGTTTAAACTTCAAATTTAATCAATTCGAAGTTAAAACTGTTTATATTGAGGGGGTGCTGGTGGTGTAGGGGATAGTGCGACCCACATAGGGCCTTGAGTCCTTGACGCGGCTGTCGCAGGTTTCGATTCCCAGAGCTGTCAACATTTGCCGCATGTCTTCCCCCCTCTCCTTCCCCCTTTCCTGTCAACTTACTTACAAAAAAGGGACACTAGAGCCCACAAAAGACCCCCTGGAGGGGAGAAAAAATAGAAAGTGAAAAAAAAAAAAATAATGTTTATATTGCATCTTAAATTTGAATTCACTCCTTTAGTATTTATGCTTAGATTTTTCAACTTTCTGTGTGTTCACATTTTGGTTCTTTATTATGTGTGCATGTAGAATTATGGCCCTTAGATTGCTTTCCAATTTGTATTTTTCCTTATTCAGTTATATTGTCTTCCTTACTTCCTTCCGTTTGATCTGCTTTCCTAAGTCTGCCAGTCTGGTACCCTGCACAGCTACTACTCATCTCCTTATTGGCCCCACTAGCTCTCAGCTGGTCACATTTGCTCCTGATGGATCCCTTTGGTTCTCATGCTACTCTCCACTCTCGCTCAGCGTATTCAGCATTTCTGTTTTTTGTGTTTTCCCTGGTTGCTCTGCTGAGATTCATGACCATCCGGGAATCCTTGACATACCAGCGAGTTTCCACATTTTAGTGTACATTAATTTGGTAAGAATCCCAAGCTCCTGGCTGCACTCTTCTTCCGCCTCAAACATGATGTAACATTAGATTTACTCAGTATCATACTGGTGTTTTAAAAAATATTACAACACAATTGTGACATAGAAGGAAATTATACATGGCAGAACCTCCTTTGGTTGTATTCAAAATCATCCTTACCGAGTAAAACACTTTTTATTGCAGTTAAAGATAATAGTAATTTTGAATATTTCTATACCAGTTTAGCACATCTACAGATTAAAAATATCTGCCTTTCTTCTTTGCAAAATTCCTTAATATCAGTCAGATCATGTGAAATACATTTTTAAGTCTTGCAACATACACATTCTTGGTTTAGATCTTGCAGGCTTCAGTTGTTTTTTTCCCACAGTAGGCTATAGCTCCATCCATCTTCTTGACTGGATTTGAAGTTGTGACATTCTCTTTCTGTATTCTGATAATGGATTAAATAGTCCAACGTGTTGATCTCTTACAAACCATAAATGGGTTAAAGGTTTTTCTCATTAAATTTGTGCTAAACAAATATCGGTAACAGATTAAGTTATCAACATTCAAGGTGCCTGAATACAAATTCAAGTAACATTTGTTTCAGATTTTTTGCAGTGAAATCATAAACTTTGTATTCTAAATAAATATGCCTTTTGTTTTAGTTTGTGCTCTTAACATTTGAAAATAGGGAAAAGTTAATTTGGAAATCCATGTAAGGGTTTAGCAAAGAGCAAGATTACATAAGCAATCAGTCAAGAAAACAACAATATCCAGGTCAGAGGAGCACTATTGAGTTGTGAGCAGACCTTGATGGTCAGTATGCCAACTACAATACATGGTAAATGGTATGCTCATACTAAAGGAAATAACTGAAATGGAGTAACTTAATTCCCCAAAAGCTTTGAGGGATATGTTGGATCTACTCTCAGTAATAGAAGAAGTGAGAATTAGAATTGAGTTTGGAAACCATTAAAAACAATGATTCTGATGTATTGAATGTGCCACTTAGTGTTTCTGTATAGTCTATATTGCAAGGAACAGGCTTAGGTGTGATTATCTGACGGTATTGATTTAAAGGGAGAAGAAAATAGAGCCAATTCTTTAGAAAATTACTTGTCGTGTCACGGACGTGGGACAGGGTGGATTGTGGTGAGAAGTTCTTGACTAGTTTAAGGTTTGTGACATCTTTGCAAGATGAGAGTTTGGAGGAAACAGATAAAGCTTTCCATGTGGTGTGTTGTTTTCTGGCTCATTCTTTTGCCTTACTGCCAGAGACTTACGTTGAATGGCATGGTACTCAGAGGACAAGGATTGTGGGAGGAGTTAATAGTGAAGCAGCACTCAACATGCATTAGGGAAAACCGTCCTCACACATTGGTTTGATGGTTGGGGACCAGAATGTGTATTAATCTTGGCCAGCAGCCAAGCCAAACAGCCCAATGGGGCAAAAGCAAATCTGTAATTAGGAAAGAGAGACTTAAAATTAAGTATCTGGCGGTGGGATAAAAAAAACTCAGACAAATATCATTAAAATCTGAGAAGCCAAGAGGCAACCCGGGAGTTGTAGGAGTGTTTCCCCCGACAAGGGAATTGCACACTGAAGTGGAGCCACCTGTTAATGATGCTGAACAAACACATTTAGCCCGCCCACATGTGAGAACATACTCTTCACACACTGCAACCTTTCTCTTCAGCCTGTACAGTAAACACAGTAAACACACACGGGATGACCTCTTGAGTGTGTTCTGCCGAGTGATACAGCCAGCAGAGCTGGAGTTGCTACGTGACAAGGAGCAGGTTAGGTGTTTAAGAGTGTGTGTGTGTCTGGTTGGAAGAGCTTAAGTGGCTCCTTTTCAACACTGGAGACTTGCGTATACATATATAACTTACAGGACTGCTTTGATGATTGCAAATGAGTTATTGTCTAGAAACAGAAACGATCGAAAAGATTTTATAAAAATTAAAAAAAAGTATATTTATGTGCTCATTTACCTGAAGTGCATAGAATCCCATCCACTCTTGCTGAGTAAGCAATTGTACAGTGTCTTGCAGAAGTATTCATATTAAGTTAACTTTCCCACATTTTCTCCTGTCACAACCACAATAGTTTAATTCGGATTTTATGTGACAAAACAACACAGAGCAGATCATATTAGAAATTCTTCCTACAAGTAGTTGTAAGACTATAATTCCTGCTGTTTTTTGCAAACCTCAATTATTTGCACAGATTTTTTCATCTTGCAAATAGTCTGTTTTTGAATGCCCATAGACATGTCTACATTTTGTGAAAGTGTTTTAATATCCTACTCAGCTGCATGTTCTTTTGGATTTATTTGAGTCTGCCATTTTTAAAAGTGGCTCAGGACTCTATGTTGTAATTTTGCCCTCACTGTGCAGTATCTTATTTTTTATTTCTGTGTTTTATATTTTTATAATTGTGCAAGTGTACATGGTTTGGTTGCCGGTCACTTTTTTGCTGTTACAACTGAATTTGCCCACTGCGGAAGAATCATTTTATAATTCTATTCTATATAAAAGTGACATAAAGAAGGGGTTGTAAGAATAGGTCATGTGTTCAGTTTGCCACAAGAGAACTGTGAGCAAATGTGTGGAAGAATGTAAACAGATGAGAATATAATGTTAATTTTACGACTACGTGCAAAATGCTAACTAGAGCAGAACTTTAACAATGAACCTTTCTTTCATTATGAGAGATGATGAAAATCTGCTCTGGTCAGGGCAGTACTGCAAGAAAAGCAGCTAAAGACTGCAAAAGACTTGAGACTTTTAAAGTGAAATGGTTTGAAACAAAAAGATATTCATGTTTCAGAATAGCTAAGTCAAAGTCCAGAAATAAGAAAAAACCATTAAATCTCTGGCAAGATTGAATTCAATCTGGGAACTTTTGAGCTATTAATAACAAATCAAAAGGTGCCCCACTGTGGAAGAGACATATTTAATTGTGGTGAAAGTTGAGTTCCACAAAGTATTGACTGAGTTTGGGTGACTTAATTTTTTTACATATATTTTGATTTTATTTATAAAATGTAAAAAAATATCTGACATGTGTAGTTTTACTTTATAATAATGGTTGTCTTTGTGTTATGCCATCATATCAAATCTGTATAAATTATTTTATAGTCTTTTGATGGTGATAAATGTTGAAAACACATGAATGGTAGGTAATGGGTCCTGAATAGGCTTCTAAGTTTCCACACATTGATGTGTTGCTGGAGAGCATATGATGTGTGCTGCATCGATTGTTCCACCACAACTCTGAAAATGATTTTCTCACTATATCTTACAGGAAATGATTCATTAGGCTGCAGCCCAGTTGAGATCAGTCTGACAGGGAATAAGAAACAGCCCCTCACCCCAGGCTGCTGCAGTTGGAGTGCGCACTAAGACACAAAGGGAGAAGATGGAAAGCAGCCCACGAAGCCACTGATGTGAGAGGAAGGAGTGGATTTAATATGGCAGTGAAGGACACGACCAGAAGGTTGGAGGACGGAGCTGGAGGAGGGTGAGGATGTAATGAAGGAAGGAGGGGAAAAAGCTGGAGAGAGGTACAAAGATCCAGTCTCCGTGGCTTTGAGTAAGTGTTTAACATCACCCAGATAAACTTGTCTTTCCTGGAACACGACTTGGCAACTCAGTATGAAAGAGAAAAACACGATGTTCTGATCCTTCTACTCACCTTTGTCAGCCAGTTTTAGTTTTCTGCATGGTCTTCTGTCATGCTAGGGACACGAATCCTACAACAGTAAAGATGTGCCATTAAGTGGTCTAAGTAGAATAAGACTATTGCAGCACAGATTAAACTCTGAGCTCTGTAATTTCGAGACTAAACAATGTTACTAGACAGCTCGGATTGAGATCTTCTTCCTTGATCTCACCTGCATCCCAGCCTGTGCACACTTACAGCAAGTGTATGCCTTGTGAGCAGACCTCTGCAAATAAGTCATTTGATTCAGGTTTTTTGGAGAAAGGATGCATCTTAAAGTTGCACAATGGTAGATCTTGATTGGGTGGTCTTTGTCAGTATGAGTCTTTTCTAGTCACTTCCCCAGGTTTCCAGAGGGGGTCACCAGTTCTCTGATGCTGGAGCTTCCTCCACAGGTGCGCGTGGTTACCACTGACGAGCTGGGCCAGTATAAGAGGAGTGGTGAACCAGCTACTCAACGCCTGAGTAGTATCTACTACCGGTAAACTATCCTCAGTGCCCCTCGTAGTGAATTTTTGAATGCTTCTCATTGTCTCTAGTGTTTTTGCTCCAGTAGTCTCTGGTATTTTTGAATGTTTTTGACATTCCACCATTTGTTTGCTACTTTGCTTTTTTCCACGCCCGTAGTAACCATTGTGTCTCCGCCCCAGGTCACCTGTTGTCATCCAACTCTAACAATCAACTAGTTCCTCTCTGGCTTCCCTCATCATCTGGTTCATACTCCTCTTGGCTAAGCTCGATCTGTCCGCTCCAGCATCCATCATCTGCTGCTCTGACCTCCTCTGGATCAAACCTCATCATCCCCACTGGAAAAGACTCCCCGCTGACTCCTCCCTGGCGATTCCAACTCACCGTCTAAAGTAAGATCGTTCCCTTCATTCATTCTCTCACACTCAACTGTAACTCACCTCTACTGTCATCACCCTCAGAAGCTCCCGGTCTCCCACGTCGTCGACGCCCTCTGTTTCCTGCCGTTTCCTGTTGCCCCGCTGTTTCCCGTGTCTCGCCATTCACTGCAGTTGCCCGTTGCCGATCAGTTCGGATTCCCTTTCCCCATAAATCAACTAAAATAAATCATTGTAAATATCTCCTGAGAGTTCTTTGTTTATGTGGGTCTGAAGATTAAACAGCAACATGACAGACTACTCAGGCCAAATGGACCCACAGGAGACTCTCAGGAGGGTAGTTTCAGATCAGTCCGCCATGCTCAACTCCCACGAGTCCGTCCTCCGATCCCTGTCCGAACAACAGACCACACCAAACCAAACCCTGGATCAAATTACCTCACTTCTGCAGAATCTTATTCCCAAGGCCGCCGATCTCATCCCCCCTCCGTATGAGGCCGCTGCAGCATCCTTCACTCCGTCCCCACCACGTCCGGTTAACGAATATGCGGTTCCGGGTCCTCAAGGGGTCTCACTTCCGGTTCCGGAGCGGTACTCCGGAAGTGCTGGCGGCTGTGAGGGCTTTCTTATGCAGTGTTCGTTGGTTTTTACCTATTCACCTCAATCATTTCTCAATGATGATGCCAAGATAGCGTTTGTGATCGGACACCTGTCCGGTTCAGCGCTTAGGTGGGCTGAGTCACGCTTCCTGAGATATCCAGAGTTCAATTTGTCATTTTGTGATTTCAGGGAGGAACTTGTGCGGAACTTTGGTTTCGAGACTGATTATCCGACGGTAGCTCGGAAAATCAATAGACTGAGACAGGGTTCCAGGACCGTGGCCGAGTTTGCCATCGAGTTCCGGACACTGGCGGGCCCGGTTGGTTTGGGACCCTCGCTCTCTCAAGGATACTTTTCGTCGCGCTCTGAACGAGCCCCTGCAGTATGAACTCGCTCTTCCTGATGAACCCCATACGTTAGAGGATTTTATTTCTCTAGCAGCTTGGATTGATGGTCGTCTGAGAGAACGAGGTCATATAGGTATGAGCCATAGAGCATCTGTTGGTCGTGCCCCCACAGTTGTTCAGTCTTCGTTGCATCTTCCGGTTACTCCTCCTAGGAGCACAAGTCCCATGTTCGTCAAGTCCTCCAACGCCTCCTTCAGAACCGTCTATACATCAAGGCAGAGAAATGTGAGTTCAACCAAACATCCATCACATTTCTCGGCTACATTTTTGAGAGCGGGCAGATCCGAGCAGATCCCTCAAAGGTCCTTGCTGTCACCAACTGGCCCACACCCAACACCCGTCGACAGCTTCAACGCTTCCTAGGTTTTGCTAATTTCTATCGCCGATTTATAAACAATTACAGCCAGACCATTTCCCCACTCACTGCACTCACCTCAATAAATAGAACCTTCACCTGGAACCCCCCGAAGCCGAACTAGCCTTCAATAGAATCAAAACCCTGTTTTCCCAAACTCCAGTTCTTATCTAGCCTGACCCCATCCGTCAATTCTCCCTGGAGGTGGATGCCTCCGACCTGGGAATGGGAGCCATCCTCTCCCAGAGATTGGAGGAAGATAACACTCTCCATTCCTGCGCTTTTTTTTCCCGACGTCTTTCCCCTGCTGAACGCAATTACGACGTGGGAGACCGTGAGCTCCTAGCCATCAAACTAGCCCTTGAAGAATGGCGTCATTGGTTGGAGGGTGCTAATCATCCAGTACTGGTTTGGACCGACCATCGTAACCTAGAATATATTAAGTCAGCCAAACGCCTCAATCCCCGACAGTCTCGATGGTCCCTGTTTTTTTCTAGGTTAAACCTTTCCATATCTTTCAGACCCGGATCCAAGAACATTAAACCTGATGCCCTCTCCCGACAGTTCTCCCCTGATGACAGTCTTCCAGCTCCAGCTCCCATAATCTCCCCCGACTGCGTGGTTGGCTCGGTATCCTGGGAGATCGAGGGCATCGTTCAGGAAGCTCTCCTCCGTGAACCAGACCCCCGGACCACTCCTCAGAAAACCATATACGTTCCAACTCCCGTCCGTTCTAAGGTCATACACTGGTTCCATACATCTCGCCTGTTTTGTCACCCTAGTTCCAGTCGGACTATTGCACTAATCTCCCGTAGGTTCTGGTGGTCAAACCTTCACAGGGACGTGCTCGATTACATCCACGTCTGCCCCATCTGTTCCAGAAATAAAACCGGTAACAAACCCCCCTCTGGCCTTCTGCAGCCTCTGGAAATCCCCAAACGTCCCTGGTCCCACATAGCAGTAGATTTCATCACCGGCCTCCCATCTTCTCAGGGTATGACCACCATCCTCTCCATAATTGATCGTCTCTCAAAGGCATGTCACCTCATTTCCCTCCGAAAATTGCCCTCAGCTTTTCAGACTGCCCGTCTCCTGGTTAAGCATGTCTTCCAGTTACATGGTATACCGGTGGACATTCTGTCTGACCGTGGCCCCCAGTTTGCCTCGCAGGTTTGGAGGCATTTTTGTGCTGCACTGGGGGCCAAGACTAGTCTGACTTCGGGTTACCACCCGCAGTCTAACGGTCAGACAGAGCGGCTTAATCAGGAGGTCGAGGCAGCGCTCCGGTGTCTCACTTCCACCCATCAAGCAGACTGGAACCAGCACCTTCCCTGGGTAGAATACGCCCACAATTCCCACGTCTACGCAGCTACTGGTTTGTCGCCCTTTCAGATCTCCTTGGGGTACCAGCCACCACTGTTCCGCACTGACCAGAGGGATATCTCGGTGACCTCCGTTCACCATCATATCCGCCGTATCCACACCGTTTGGAAGGAGACCATATCAGCCCTGCAACGTTCCTCTGCTGCCAACAAGAAGTTTGCTGACCGGAGACGTACACCTGCCCCCACCTACTCTCCTGGTAAGCAGGTCTGGCTCTCGTCCCGAGATATCCCTTTAAAATCTGTGTCCCGCAAACTCTCGCCTCGTTTCATCGGTCCCTACAACATCCTCTCCGTGATCAATCCCTCCTCCGTTCGTCTCCGTCTGCCCCCTTCACTCCGGATCCATCCTACCTTCCATGTGTCCCAGATAAAGCCGGTCCTAACCAGTACTTTGTGCACTCCAGCCGACGCCCCTCTACCCGCCCATATCGTTGATGGGCACCCGGCTTATGAGGTCCGGAGGATCGTGGCCACCCGTCGACGAGGTCGTGGTCATCAGTTCCTCGTCGATTGGGAGGGTTACGGCCCCGAGGAGCGTAGCTGGGTGCCTCGTTCCTTTATTTTGGATCCTAGTCTCATTGACGATTTTGAGGCCTCTTCTTCATCGTCTGGACCGCTAGGTGGCGGTCCTTGACGGGGGCGGGGTACTGTCAGTATGAGTCTTTTCTAGTCACTTCCCCAGGTTTCCAGAGGGGGTCACCAGTTCTCTGATGCTGGAGCTTCCTCCACTGGTGCGCCTGGTTACAGTTGCCCTTTGCCGATCAGTCCGGATTCCCTTTCCCCATAAATCAACTAAAATAAATCATTGTAAATATCTCCTGAGAGTTCTTTGTTTATCTGGGTCCGAAGATTAAACAGCAACATGACAGTCTTGGGTAAACTGGATGTACTGGATCAAAAAACAAAGTAATGAATTGGGTCTTGGAGTGTTGTATTTATTGGTGATGGTGGGAGGAAGTGGGAGAAAACAGGGTGCATGTTGTCTTTTCCGTTATCAGGTTGTATGCGTAGCAAAACACTGGGGTAGACTTAATAACTCATTGGAGGGTCTTTCAGTCCATTTTGCCTTATAATCCTCCAGAACACGCCTGGGGGGTTGTTGAGAGAGGGTGTCTGGGATCCCCACCTTGACAAGCCAAATCTCAGCGGAATGATAATGGATATATGTATGAATGGATTATAAACTACCTGCCTACTGTATAATTCTTAAATTCAGAATAATTTTCCAATAATGTGTTGTCAATTCTACTTTTAGAGAGAAGAACTGCAATTGTGTTCATATGATCTGGTTGTGCCTTTTGCACACAAAGATGCTTTTCCATACATTTCTATCAACATTGAAGCTTTTCTCATGTCTTAAAAATCTGAACCATGAATATAAACTCTTGACCTGACATGGTGAGTTTTATCATTGAACTCTTATGGTTGGACAGTAATCTCAGAAATTCACTTGTAAAAGAAACACCCATGTCTGCTTATTGAGCATATTACGTTCAAATTTTAAGGAAAAAGGCAACTATGATTATAATTTGCTTTAATTATTATGAACCAAACTTAAATCAGGCCAATCACTTCAACTGTTTAACATCAACAAAGTTCTTATTCTAGCAGTGAACCAATCTGAACTCTAATCCTGTGTCCAAAATTCCTCTTTACTCTTCCACCACTCCCTTTTTATTCTATATAAAACACTTTACCTAATAGTGTTTTGTAAAACATAGTTTTGAATGCTTACATGTCAAGATGTTGGCCATGCTGACCTGACCAGTTGCAACTTGTAATTTTGACAGATCTTTTTTTTTACTATAATGGATGCATTTGTTAACTCAGAGCTTCAGGCATTAGAAAAAAATATGATCCTATCGCCCTTCACCTACACTGAAAGGGAGGATCTACAACAGTAAAAGCAATAAAGTAAAAGTGACCAGAGCAGAGCTTGAGATAAACCAGACATTTTTCTGAAGGAATGAACAGTGTGAAGGAATAAGAACGGGGAAGAAGAGAAGAACCAACGATAAGAGGGGTCTGTACTTGATCTTAAGATTTATATGTCAACTTCTAGACCAGTTTGACAAAGTGAGAAACTGATAGACAAATTTGACATGCAAGTGTGAATACGTGTGCGAGTTTATGCAGAGCTCCACATGCGAGCTTACGCTTCAGTTGAAGCATCGCAATAAAACAGCACATTATGAATTAGATAAGTGTTAGTGATCCACTGGTCTAGGAAGACAGTTACCACCCCCGACCGACCACATTACATTTCAAAAATGAGACTCTCCTACCTCATCTTCATGTATCATTTCATAAGAACCATAACAGGGTTTGTGCGTGAATACAAACGCAGCACTTCCAATAATTTGTTCCAAGTTACAGCAGTCAGCAAAGCTGTTGACACGAACTGAAAGCCAGAAACTTTCTAAACAGGCAAACTCTGGATATGTTTTCTGAAGATGTTTTCTGAAGAGATTTGAAACCAATATACAAATATTCTGGTTTTCCGTCCCACAACATCTTACAATTAAGTTGGTAATTTACTATCCCTCTTCACTGAAGTAGTATTTCTAATGAATCTGGTTGAGGATATCATCTCTCCGATCATTCTTACACATTTGTTTTTTTCCTTGCCTTTATTTATTTATTTTTGTTTGTTTTTCATTTTTTTATTGTTTAATTTAATAAAACATTACCTGTTGTATCTGATCACATTCTAAGTGTAAATTTAAAGTTAAAGTTGGGTTTTTATTCTGTGGTCAACAGGTTGATGAGTGATTTATTTCATATTTTTAGTGTTCTGTTCGGTTTACAATAATTTCAGCAGCATTTTTAGGGATAAAGTGAAGTTTTTGAGGTTATCAGTGAATCAGACAAGGATCTTTTAATATGAAGTTTGACAAACTCTTTATTTACTCAGACAGCTTGATTACAATAGACACCTACTGAATGCACATTCAATGGAAAACAATTTGTAAACCAGTTTCATATGTGATAAACAATCATTTGGTATATACATATTTCACAGCATTTACATTTGAATTACATTTCATATTAACTTTTAAAAACTGCTACACATTCCAAAATGAAACTTTAATAAAATAAGAGTGCGTAAAATAATACATACGAAGAAACCGAAGGATACTTGGCAGTTTAGCAGAAGTACTAATATTTTCTACACCTTTACAAATAAGATGTTCCATTTTGCCGAACTTGTTTTGCAAAGAAACGAAAATGCTAAATTTGCAATGGTTTTGCATGGTTACACTCTGAAAGGAAGGTCTAGGAAAAACTTATCCTTACAAATTTCAGCTTTCTACTTATTTTAAGAGACTGACAGCTAATAGAGAAAGTAAAGTGTTATAACAGTATTAACAGAACACTGGTATCTGTCCCACACTCCTTTGCTTCTCTTTGATACTTAGAGGGCATTTGGGTTTTAAAAAAATGACTGTTAAAATGTGACTTAAACTCTCTATACAAAATAAAGATTTTTTTACCAAATTTTTAAACCCTATAAATTCATAGAAGTACGTTATTATATAAATGATAATCTTAACAAAAAGACCTCAAAGTTTTTTAGAATCAAACACTAAAGCAGCCACTTATCAGACTGTAATCACAAAAAACATCACATCATACCCTAAATCTGCTTAGATTATGTTTCAGGAAAAGATCCAAATGCAACAAAGATCAGCCTAGACAAGCTTTTGTGCCACTTCTCTGCTTTTGTTATGCCTTTAATAAAATCAAGCTGTCCTTTTGCTTTTGCCAAGCTCTGTGCTGCAGCCATTTTCCCAACAAGAAGCCATCTCTTGGGCAAAGATGCTTTGTTGATATACAGAGCAGATTGCCTCTGCTGGACATGTTCATAAACAGCAACCACATGGTGCAACAATTAATAAGAGACATGATGAAAACCTGATGAGAATCTTAATTTGACTCGGCCCTAGTGGTGCAGATTCATGTCATTCCTCCCTCTCGAAAGTTCCCATCCCTTCAGTCTTCATATATTTCTTTACATACATATAGTAACTACACTTTGGCAAATCTAATTCTTAAACAAACTAAGTCATTAGGCAGGAGCACCCATAAAATTTGACATCCTGCGTCATGGAATATATATCTAATATAATATTTACATACTTTTAATCAGTGGCAACCGGTGGTTGTAATTAGAAAAAAGCCAAGAAGCAACTAGCTTGAAGCAGCTCATTTGAGTATGCAGCAACAGTGGATTTACTATTATTTAAAACAGATCTTTTTATGTTATTTGTTTTTTCATTATTATTATTGTTAAAGTTTTTAAACTGCAGTTCGTATTCTGATATTTATTGATGTTGTTAGTTATCTATCAAGTTAATCTAATGGACGCTAAACAGACACAATACACGTGTAGTCTAACTAACGATACACAAAGACGTGACGGAATTGATGTTCCACAAAAAGTCTTTATTTCTTCACCCAGAAATTAGGTTTGAGGCATTTTTTAAACATGTTCAAATAAATAAAATCCAGCATAAACCATCAATTAAGTCACATTTTGAATGCCAAACTAAGTAAGAGACTCAGTAAAGACAGAGCTTAGGCCTACCAAAATCAAGTAACAGTAGTGAGAAGCAAAGGCAAGGCAAGGCAAAACATTTTCGTGTACAAGACAATTCAAAGGGCTTTACATAGGAAAAAAGAGCAGAAAATGAAACAATAAAATCAACTTTGAATTTAAAAGAAATAAAATAAAATAAAAATAAAATAAAATAAAATAAAATAATAATAATAACAATAGTAATAATATTCTCAGTTGCTATATGCACAGTTAAACAAGGCTGTTTTCAGCCTGGATTTAAACATCACCAGAGTTGAAACCTGTCTCACCTCTTCAGGAAGAATGTTGCAGATTTGAAGCCTCCCCTTGTTTGGTCCTGACTCTGGGCATCAGCAGGAAGCCTCTACCTGAGGTTCTCAGAGTCCGGGCTGGTTCATATGGCTCTAACATGTCAGATATGTACTTTGGGGCTAAACCATGAAGAGCGTTGTACACAAGCAAGGCTGTTTTAAAGTCTATTCTTTGAGTGATGGGAAGCCAGTGCAGAGACTTGAGCACTGAACTAATGGGGTCATATTTCCCGGTTTTGGTCAGAACTCGAGCAGCAGCATTCTGGATGTTCTGAAGCTGTCTTAAGGCCCGTTTAGAAAGCCCAGTGAGCAGGCCGTTACAGTAGTCTAACCTGCTAGAGATAAACGCATGGATAAGTCTTTCTAGGTCTGGTTTAGAGACTAGTCCTCTGATTCTGGAAATGTTTTTAAGATGGTAAAAGGCTGCTGATGTTACTGATTTAATGTGGCTGTTGAAGTTCAGGTCAGAATCAAGTATTACCCCAAGATTTTTGACCTGATGTTTAGGTTCCAGAGAGAGCGTCAGAAGGTAACTGATAACACTTTCTCTTTGTTTCTGTGGGCCACAGACAAAGATTTCAGTTTTGCGGAGTTTAACTGGAGGAAGTTGTTGTGCATCCACAGACTGAACTGTTCAATACAGTGACACAATAAATCAAAAGACCCATGTTCTCCTGCTGTCAGCGACACGTAGATCTGAGTGTCATGAGCATAGATGTGATAGGACACATCATGGCCTTATATTAGCTGGCCCAGTGGAAGCATGTACAGATTGAATAAAACTGGTCCCAGGATCGACCCCTGGGGAACCCCACAGGTCACACCCATTCGGTCGGTGACGCAGTTACCAATTTGAACAGAGTAACACCTGTTGTCAAGGTAGGACTTGAACCAGTTGAGAGCCATCACAGTGATTCCCACCCAGTATTTTAACCTCTGTAATAAAATCACATGGTCAACTGTATCAAAGGCGGCGGTCAGGTCCAGCAGAACTAGGATAGAGACTTTACCTGCATCTGAGTTTAGGCGGATGTGGTTTGTCACCTTGATCAGAACTGTCTCAGTGCTGTGGTGGGGCCTAAAGACTGACTGGAAAGCATCAAACAAATTGTTAGACAGGAGAAAGTCACTCAGCTGTTGGTATAAAACTTTTTCCAGCACTTTTCCTAAGAATGGCAGGTTTGATATGGGCCAGTAGTTGTTCAGTACTGTGGCATCCAGACTGCTCTTCTTTAGAAGAGGCATGAAAAAAGCAAAGGATACAAAGTATTAAAATAGTGAAACATATTTAAATTTATGATATTTTAGGGTCATACCATGGGACAGTTATTACTCATTATTCTAGATTAATGTTTTAACAGGTGAAATGATTAACTCCTGAATATATTTCTGGAAAGTCAAATCCTTTCTGCTGTGAATGGGAAAACATTTAAAACTTGACTAAGTTTTGCCATTCTGGGTATTCGTGCTGTATTTCACAAAAGGTTCACAATGAATAATTATGGGGAAACAATAAATAGTCCATAACTGCACCTGTTTTTAAAATTATGCAATTCAGAACCACTGGGTTGTTCAAACTCCAAAAGGCTTTTTTCTGACAATTTTTTGACTGAGGAATTTTCTGACAGAGGAAACTATACTTCCAGGTTGATATGTGTCAGAAAACAAATGAAGAATGCAGAGAAGCAAGCCATGTTTTAAAGCTGTCTCATTAAAGCTTAACTTAAAACCCTCCTCCGTCTTTGTGTTTATTCCATGTCTTGGGTCTTTCTTGTTGCCAATTTCCCAGCCAATCTTGTTTCCTGGTTACCCATTGGGACGTTCTCTGTGCACAAATTTAAGATCCCGACTGAGGTGACGAGAGAAAAAAAATGTAGTGGGTAAGTGAATATCATTTCAAATATGCAATGACATTATTCTTAATCTCTGTCTCCCCATACAAGCTTCCTTTCCAGCGTGCTGAACCACTCAAACCACATCCTGGTGTTTTTCAAGAAGATACTAACTTGGTGACAGCGCTCGAAATGTTTTGTGGCATTATATACCGCTGTGATATGTTGTGCAATAGCTGAACTAAGCGGTATCGTCTGACTGTAAGCACGGCACTATAGAGAGTGGGAGGCGAAATGAGGTAAAGAAGAAGGAAAGACAGAAGGTGGGGGCATCCCTACTTTCAGACACTTTATGTAATCTGGACAATAGAAAACAGGAATGGAGGTCATGATTGTTTCACCTTGAAGAAGATTGAGAACAAATCTCATATGGGAGCCAGACTGCATACCCGAATGCAAACCTAAGTATAAATTCACAAGAATAAAAAGTCAGCAGAGGAACTGTATAAACAAACGGTGAATAATTTACATTAAACCCAAGTAAACCTACAGTATATGTTGTGTAACTCTGACACCAAATCTATCAAAGATAGTCTGTGCTCTCCCACTGTCTAAAACCCACCGGCTCAATACTGCGAAAGCTTTCCAACACACCGACAGTAAATCACTAACCGGCCAAACAGCCCTGCAGTATAATTTATTTCTATTCGGCCCAAACTTTGTGATTTAAAGCAATTGCTTCAGCAGAGCGGCCTCCAGGTCCAGCGCTTCTCCCAGGCTCATTCACAGCAGTTAAATCTGTTAGTTTGATGTTGTCTCCGGGATCTATGGTACACAAGGAATTAGACTTAAGTAGACATTACACTTTTATTCAAGGTCTATTATTCAGTTTCAAATGGGATGTTAAATAGCTATTCTTCTTTTCCTTTACCCTTCAAAACCTTTTACTTAAGCTGGAGTTTCTGATGCTGGACGTCCTGTCGGAGCTGCAGGCTTAACTCTTCAGCTGATTCACCAATTATCTAACAAAAAGCTGTTGATCAGTCGATAATGGTGATTCAGCTCATTTTACAAAATTGGAACACACTGGGGTAAGATGAAAAACTGTTCTACAAAATAGGCATGCTCTAATTTTGTTAAAGAGTGGCAAAACTATTCACACATGTCAAATTTTTTTTATTTGATCATTTATATATATATATATATACACATATATACACATTTTTGCGCAGGCCCTGAGTATCTTGGGGAAAAAGTGTGCGTTGTGCCATTATAAATGTATTTTGTTTTTTATTTCAAAAAATTTCTAATTTAATTAACACTATTTAAAGATTCTTTCCTAAAGCATTAGGCAGTCACCACCAGGTTTTATAATTTGTTTGCAAAGTTACATCAGTCTAACACACAATGTTTGCCCGAAAGTTAATTTTTGTTTTATATGACCGAAGCAGTTTCTTGCAAATATTTGCCAAAAGGACCACACTATTTTTCTTCTTGCCACTCTTGTTTTAGGTGCCATTATGAAGGGTTTAAATAACAAAGCTGCTGAAGTTCCTCTTGAGCTAAACATTAGGATTCCTCTGATTAATTTCTTCCTTATTAATCATGTGAATTCAGGTGGAAAGCCATGTAATCATACACTATTTTGAAAAGATGGATTAAACAGTGCTCTGTCAGATGTCCAATGCTTGGGATATTGATTTATAACCTAATGATGTTTTAAACCTTGCCTCTATTTTCTCCTTACTGTGTTCTTTGGTCTTGATGATGCAGTTTGTTCTCTAATGTTCCTTGAAAAACCTCCAAACCCTTCACAGATCAGCTAAATTTATATGGAGAAAACACTGGCTCCAGTTAATAATACGGGCAATTGTCTGCAATATTTCAGAAATAAATCAGATCCGATCGGCTGGATACTGTTAAGGTGTTTTCTATATTGGAGGGTGCTAAATTTATGCCAGTTTTTCTTTATTAATTGGAGACAGACTGTCCATGCTTTGTCTTCCACTTTACAGTTCAAAAATCACTAAAAATGATCACACTATGTATTTGTTTTCTAATCTAAAAATTGTTAAAGTTAAGAGTTTTTATTTGCCAGGTACATACAGGACATACTAGGAATTTGTTTTGGTGTAACTACACTGAGGTAGCCATTTGCGGTGCCAGATGGACAGTAGCGCAAAGGGTCTTGCCTAAGGACCCACACTAGATCCTGTGGTGTATTTTTGCCATGGGCTGGATTTGAACCCCTGACCTTTCGATTGGAAGTCAGGCAACATACCATTTGAGCTATCCAGCCGCTAATCTAACATTGTGTACAATGGAGAAGAAAATAACAATTACTGTTTTTTAATAAGGGATCAATATGTTATAGAGTTTCCAGACAGTGGGGGTTAACTGATAACAAGATTACCGCATGTAGCTTCAATGAATATCTAATTATATCATATTGAACAATTCAATAAACAATCAGGGTTGCTGACAATTTGGACTTATTTTGCAGATACAAGACCCTAAGTCCTTAAAATCATTATTTAACATGTATAGTCAAGTTCTCTCAGCTAAAGTATGGCCAAAATTTTGTCAAACATACAGGTTATTGATTTAAAAATGTTTTCTAAATCATGACACAATAGCTGAAAAAGAAAAGAATGAAAGTGTCAAACTTGATCAATTACAGTCCAGCTTAACATTTACCCTCCTTTTATCATGAACTCTTCAGACGTGTTGGAAGAGCTACTATAACCACACTCCAGCTCAAAAGTTAAATGCAGAGATCCAGTCACAGGGTCAAAGTGTTTCGTGTGAACCCACAATGAGGGGTTTTGCCACAGGTCACAGAGGAGGTGACCTCAGCCTCTAATCACCAACATCAGATGAAAAAGTGCAGGAAGACACTGCAGGAGAACAGGAAACAGGCTGAGACTGCTCACCGAGAGCATTTTACTTTTCAGCCTGGTGGGGGTTCTCAGAAGAACTAGGTGTCTGTTTAAAGAAGAACTGATGAAAAATGAAACAGCTCCCATAGAGAGCACCCTTTTCTCTATAAATGATCTAGAAGTTAACTAATTCCTCTGACAGTTAACTTTAAGATGAAACATTCCCAAAGGAGAAGGCACTGTGGAAAACATCGGTTGTTTTACTGAGTACCACAGCCCTAGTCAGTAATATTGGCTTGATTTTGCAAATGTTGACAAAACATGACAATAAATAAGATAAACATCTGAAAAGAGGGATCTCAATAATAGGGCTCTCACAATCTGAAATAAGCATCTAAAAACACTAACGTTTTAATGGCTGTGCTTTTTTTTTCATTTTTATTCTAAACTAAATAAAATTGCAAAAACAAGAAATAAAATGAATGCGAGATGTTGTTCTGCGGGTAAAAAATTGAGTTGGGACATTCACAAATGAAGCTAATGATGTACAAACAACGATGTACAAACTCCTTCTTTGCTGCAGAATTGCATGAGACTGAAAATAGAGGAAGAGTGCAGCAAAGAACACATGAGAATATTATTTTATCTACATATATGATGCGTGTATTTGCACGTCAAATATGAGAATGTTGTATGAAGTGGTCTGAAAACAAGCAGAAAACCTACATGATCACTTTACATTCCACTTGATTGCATAGCCTTTGTGATGAAGATTCCCAGGTTTGATCCAAATCTTAGATTTTAATGCTGTTGCTATTATTTCCAAGATAAATGTTGTTACCTAAGACATATTACTTAAAACTGAATACATCTAAAAAACGAATCAGTCATCTGAATGACTTTTTGTAAGAAGCTGATCTACGTGCTTAACAAATTAATAAAATAAAGAAATACAAATCTGAAAAAAGCTTTAAATGATTATTTTCCTCTAGACATAACTTCAAATCAATCAGCCTCCTATGTTTTTTTTTCTGTGTCTGCATTAAAATAGGTATATTTCAAGCAATGAGGCATCCTTGAGAGGCACATATGGAAACTAATAGATTGCACTTTCAAATTGTGAATGTTCTAAAACACAAAAAACCCTGAAGAATCTTATGTAAAGCCTACGTGCTATGGACAAAAAAAAGTTTTCTTGTTTTTTTTGTTTGTGGTTTTTTTCCTGACCAACATTTGTACAGAAAACATTTGCAGAAAAAATACACAACTTTTATTAAATTCAATGAAAACTGGTCTTAAGTCAACATTTATTTTGGCACGTACACACCGGCCAGTATGTCTCCTGTCAACAAACCAGAGCTGGTGTTGAGCAACACCCAGCTGACTGAGGGTGAGCCCTGATTGGTCAGTCCCGGTGGGCGTTTCTGTGTTCCGGGCCGAGCTGACAGCAGGAGCACAGGTTGTGTGCGATCGCGACCGTGAAAAGACGCCTCTTGAGTTGATTCACAGGGGAGCACAGCACCAAAGCCGAGAGGCGGGGATGCCTTACATGCTCATCAGCACGCAGATCCGACTGGTGTGTATACATCCCGCATAAATAAGTCATGCCTCGGTCTTACAGAAGCATTGCTTAGGTTGGAGACTGCGGGATTTGTTTGTTTAGCCTCTGCGGCGCTGGGTGTACAACTGATCGATCATAGTTGTCACTTGAGCCTAATATTTATCCGAAAGCCTCTTGGTTTCTGCATGCACATGAAAAACCAGTCGAGCCTGCATAACAACATAGAGGTCCAACAGTGGCTCGGTTCAAACACGGTGGGGTTTTAATGATCTAATTTTGAGGAGAAACATTAGTCAGTTTTATTTTTTTCAAATGCATTATATGAAATTATTTAATTGTTTAGTTATTTCCTGGTCTGCATGCAACAAAATCCCATCCACAGAACCACTGAGAAGGTCTCATGTGAATATAATTGGTTCTGTTTGCTAGGGGTGTCCCAATCCGACATTGAAATCAGATATCGGCCTGATATCTGCAAAAGAGGAAAAAGATTACATTGGCCTGCATCAGAAATCAACAATATAATCACTCCAACACAAGTATTTTGGATGCTGACCCATGTGATCAACACAACAGAATTTGCTGACTATGAGTAGAAGTGATGTTTGGTTGTTGTAAACTACTTTTCTCTATTTTGGCCATGCCATTAAATCAAGGCCTTTCTTTTACACTTTTTGATTTATGCAGATAATCTACCGGGTCGGTGTTGGTATCCAGACTACTGAAAACTGCAGTGTCGGCGCCCTCACCTCATGCCTTCCTTACTCTATACTTTCTTTTGAATTATATCGACCATTCAGCAAAGGCAGCTTTTTTAGCAATGACCCTATTTTTAGAGGTCGTCAATTTACGCAGAGGTCGTCAATTTACACTAAACAACTATAATCAGGGTTTCTCATGATTTTAAGCCTTAACATGGCCGTAGCAAAACTGTTCTCTATTAAATATACATTTATGTTTCGATGGTTATCTGTGAAACAGAATTTCAAAAAGTGAATTTTTAGCCCAGCAAGGATATGATGGCATGTACATTTTTCGGCACCCCTTAACTATAAGCATAAGAATCAAATTTTTTGATGATAATTGTATTAATCGGGAGGAATATTAATCTAATTAGTTTTTAATTTTGTTACTGATAAATAAAAGTGAATTTTGGCATTTACTGCATATTGAAAGGGGAGCCTTTTCTATTTATTTATTGCCATTATGCTATATACTATTAAATATGTTGCATATATCGCTGTTTGTTTTGTAACTCAAGTTCATTTCTTTGCCTGCTCAGCACCAGCCACCTAATTCTATAGTCTCTGAGCATTGGATCATCTATTTTTAGCCTGCCCTGATATTATTACTGGTTATTATCCTGTATGTGCCGGAGGTCTGATGATGAATGTGGAGTCGTGTCAGATCCGGTGAAAATGTTTTTAGAAAATGAAACTGATGATGTATAAAAGGGTTTAATTTTTTTGTTTTTCAGGAGTCTGGTCCAACGAATGTAGGAGATGAATTTTCGGATCAAGCAGTCATGAGTTACCTGGGGGCAAGAAAAACAATCATGCTGGGAAACAATTTGTGAGTGCTGCAAATGGGAATACTTTGGGTGCTTTGTGACGTGTTTCAGATAGAATTTGGGTTTTTTAGTAAATTATCCTGTGGAAGTACACATATTCCCACCATTATCTGACAAACCATAGTAATCTCTGAAGGCATTGTTCTAATATTGACCACCACAGACATGCAGTGCCGAGCAGGATTGGTAAAGATTTGCTCTCAGGGGTCCATATTTCTCAATTCTGACAGTCAAAAGTGGTGTTTCTTTCTTTTTGGCTGTTAAAGTACACATATTGACAGCAGAGTTGAGATTAAGTCAATTGACTTGAACAAAAAACGTGGGGTTGAGGAAAGCTCCTGCTTCACAGATTTAGAGTAAACCATTCAAGGTGATGGAGTACAGAACAGGGAAGTGTTGTCATTGGCAATCCGATTCAAATCCTTCTGGGAAATGAACCAAGGTGTGGAAGGAAGTGAATGAACACCAGAACACTTAGCAGTCATGTACTTTCCAAGCAGAGTTTACTGAAAGAGAGAAATCCCACATCTGTGGAAGGCAGAATTACTTTGTTTATGCTTATTCTAGTTCCGAATACCATGTGGACGACCCACCTCGCCTGGTGCTGGACAAGCTTGAGAAGATTGGCTTCCGTGTGGTGTCAATGACGGGGGTGGGACAGACGCTGGTGTGGTGTCTCCACAAGGAGACTGAGTGATTTATCATGATAAGGCCTTGAAGAAAGGCCTCGTTAATTTTCCAGGAAAGAAACTCATATCTGGTTTTCATTTTACATGTTCATATGTTTACTGCCACAGACAAGAAAAGCAACATTAAAAATGACAATTTCCTTTGCGTAAGATTTTTAATTTAAAATGTTGCTAAATCTAAGGGATAAGGGAACCACAATACAGAAATTGTATTGCACCATTTTGTTGTAATATTTACTACAGGTGTGTCAAAAGTTGTTAATGAAGTCAAACAACATTTCTGTCATACAGGGGGGGGGGGAATCAAACTGTTGTATTTTTTTCAGGATGAACTTGCACTGTGTTTATGAATAAACAGTATGGAGAGCTGAAGCTTTGTTTTTTCTTCAAAATCTAGCAGTAGATATGAATGCGTATTTTTCCACAGCTTAGAAAAGCACTAACTTGTTTACATTTTGTCACATCACAATCCCTAACTTCTTCAGCCATGACAGGGATGCTGGTGAAAGTTCAGCTTCCAGGATGACAACAACCATACTCATACATTCAAATCAAAAGAATGCCCAAATCAAAGTTTAGACCTAAATCCAGAAGTATTTTTTGCAGTCCTGTTGTACAACCTCTTAATCTTACGTAGAACTTTCTGGAGGCCAGAGGCCAACTTGTAGGCTTACGCCAACACTAGTGTAGAGGAGGCACTGAAAAGAGCAGAGGATTGCATGTTTCTTTCATCATATACAACCCACTTATCACATGGCTTTATCACATAGGGTTGGAATAAAGTACTTTGGAGCTTGTGATATCATGGTGAAAACTCCTGGCAATATATATATATATTTTTTTTTAGGAGCTGTATGTGCAGCATCTTGTAAGGATCAGACACAGAACTAGATACACATATATCACACCTGTATTCTATCCTCTAGAACGTCAGGATATACTTGCATGTCAGGCATGAAATAACTTGCTTTTGACAACCAAAAAACTCTGGGTGGTTACATTAGAGACACATTCTGTCAGCACATGTCTGGGGCCATCCCAGATCATTAACCCACAGTCCGGAAACGTTACCAGACAAACTCTAACCAGACCTACTGCATAACACATGGCATGCCTTCCATCTCCTTGCTGAAGACGAAGCAGAGAGCCAGCATCCACAGATAGAACTGCAATGATACTGTGAAGATCGGAAAGATTGCAAGAACTTTCCTGAGAATGATGCTGCAACGAGGTCATCCTCCCCTGCTGGTTTGCACGCAGCAGGACGGACCGCTGTTGGCTTTTGGCAGTTTTGGTGGTGAATGTGTTTCCTGTGACTATTTCCTCTGTTGTCATTCAGACAGAGGTGGTGTGTTTCTGATTTTTCTTTTTTTAATCATATTGCTTGGGTGGTGCAGAAGGGTACACATAAACAAAACCATGTTATGAGGGGATTTTGCGGGAGGAGAGGAGCAGATGTCTCCCACCCTTCCATTCACAGCTGGATGTTGTGTAACAGAGCTGCGGAGAGGCAACGCAGGAGTGGAAGAGGGATGCATGACTGGATTGGTTGTTGCAAAGCTTCCATGTTCCTCAAAAAAACACAATGACAAGAGAAAATAAGTAGTAGACAATCCATAACACCAGAGAGACAGGAAAAACAGACTGTTCTGGCAAAAAGGTTGTTCCCAAGTAAGAAGATTCGTTTACAAAACTGACTGTAAAGGAATGGTAGCATGTCCCTTCGCAAACCATAAATAACCCCCCACAAAACTACAGGATTTTGTGTTTTACATAAGATTATTGTGAAATATTTAAGGAAACCAAGTCAAAACTTGTCATTTTTCAAAGTCTATTCTATAATTTTGTACACTCTTCAGCTCGTGTCATGATCCAGCAAGAGCAGAGTTGGAGTGAAAGTGTGCGAATGGAAACCAAGAAGTGCAATAACTCAAATGTTATTGCAAAATGTTGGCTTTAAATCTTGGAGTAAGAAAGAAATATGGAAAACCCCAGGTCTGTGGGCTGCTTAGTACACGGAGTACTGACATTAAGGTAAACATCAATGTAATGTAAGTCTCCCAACAAAAACTGCTTTTAAATAATACTGAAACTACAATAGCTCCGCAAAGAAAATTGTCCCCCTTGCTAAGAATCTGGTAAATTTGCATGAAAAAAGTGGCTGATTGTGTTCAGATTTCAAATTTTACATATTGTTAGAGTTCTAACAGTATGTAAACCTTAAAAGCTTTGACGTTTTGCACAATAGTCCCATCCAAATGATGACTTGCTCAGGGTTTGTCAAATTATAGCTTCATTTCTTTGTCCACTCACAAACCTATTCTGATGTGTGTTCGTGATCGTTTTCCTGTCTCTAATGACAAGTGGCATACAGGTTTTCCTCATCCAACATTTGATTTCAGAAAAGGTTTAAAGGGAGCTATCCATATTCATAATTCCACCTACTTTGTAACAGGCACTGTTATAACTGCCGTTAAACTTGCATCAGAATGACACTGTTGATCCATTTAACTGGCTTAGGCTTTGGCTGCTTCTGGATTTGTTGTAAAAATCTGTACAAATTTCCTTTGACCTGATGGTGAGAAGTCAGGTCAGATCAGCGAAATTTTGACACAGCTTAGGCTTGGGGACAACTGTCCCAAACTCATTAAAACTGATTAAGAAAAACTTCAAACACCATCATTAGGTTTGTGGCATGGCCCCGAGGTAAACCTCATAAGACATGTATTGATTTACAGAAGCCAAAAATTATAGGCTAAACCAGCTGATAGTTGTAAAAGGATTTCTGTTCATCTTGCTAAGAAACATTTATCCAAATATTACCGGAATTGTATGTATAGTTCTAAACCTGAGTGGAATAGAGAAAATCTTGAAATTCAACCTTAAAATTCACTAATTTGTTTGATGTACAAGGATCCTGATCATGTAAAAATGCAACATCAGATCCTAAGACTACTGTTAGAGCAATAAATATTTAAATGAATCCTTAAATCACATCATTGATGAAAGAAACATCCATCCATGAATTTTGTATATAAACCTATACATAAAAGTAGGCTTGTGCCTACTTTAAACTAGCAAAAGAAACTTGCACTTAAGGGCAATTTAAAAATACCAATTTAAATAACGTGCATATTTGTGAGTTGTGGGAGGATGTGGGAGTACCCAGAGGAAACCCACACATTCCCTGGGACAACTTGCAAATGCATTTTCAAAAACATCAGGCCAGAGGTTGAACCCTAGAACATTTTTACTACTTCATAGCATGATTAAAAAGACGCACCAAAAGCAAAGTGTATGAAGCAATGTATATCTCTGTTTGAAAGCACAGTTTTGTGAGGTTTCAGACACATTAGCAGCAATTGTCTAAACATGTGTCAATATGGCATTAAATTGGAAACTACAAATAAGCCTGCAGTAAGTTCTACCTGTAATCATGTTCTTAAAGTATTTTTTCCTCTAATTTCTTTACAGTTTTGCAAGATTGTCTCATGTTTCTGTTGTTCTCTAACAATAACAGTTGCCTTGTGACCTTTCAAATGAATGAATGAATTAGTAAATGATCCTGAACAATTTTCATCAATTCCTTGCTGCAAAGAAAAATAATCGATAAAAGGAACAAAACTTATGTCTAAAGTATTAACCAATAGTTACTGAAGTACCTGAACAATTAAACTCCAAAACAGGTTGATCAAAAGTCTTAGTTTAATGCATTTCTCATTGAAGCAAACTAAAAGTGGTTTTGCAAACATCACACACAAATATAAAGGTGACAAATTGAGCGGACAGATAATGCCAAGAGTTCAACAAACAGCCCCATAAACAAATAAAAGCCACGTCTACAGTCAGGCAAAGATATTTGCAAATAGAAAGCCAAGAGGAACGATCATTTCTACCAGCACATCTAAAATGGAGAACCTCCGGAGTTAGCTCGATTTTCATCACAATGAACCCACAAGAATTTCATAAAAGCATACCTAGTGTTCCAATCACAGCCTGATTACTGGTTTAACATGGGGCAGAAATGATTTTCCACACAGTCACATCACACGGTCTGCGGTTTGGAC
The DNA here is from genome assembly GCA_032876305.1 of Orestias chungarensis. Classification (NCBI taxonomy): domain Eukaryota; kingdom Metazoa; phylum Chordata; class Actinopteri; order Cyprinodontiformes; family Cyprinodontidae; genus Orestias; species Orestias chungarensis. The sequence goes on from JAVLVB010000602.1 coordinate 2,085,748, forward strand.
TGCTACCGACTTTATATCCCAGAGAAGCTGATCAAGTATGCAGGCAAAAGGGAGGAAAGATTTTCACATCTGAACTTGTTTGTTACGAGTAAAGAGGTAATAACTTGTCACATTTGGCAACATAATGGGTGACTGATGAAAATGACATCATGGAGCTATTTTGGCATTGGGTTGCTGCCCAGCCAGGCAAATCTGGTTCTTTTAAAACCTAACAAGAAAAGACTAAACACACACATGAGGCGCCATATATTATTGGTAGTTGGTGTTAAAACGGAACATGTATCAATACCAACAACTCCCTCAGAATCAGATATTCGAACAAAAAGCCAGTAATTTTTGTGAATTATCATCCGCATTCTTATTATCCTACACAGAACTAAAAAAGTTATTGATGACATTGAAGAGATTTTTAAACTTTCAAAGAATATTAAAAAATACATGTGTTAAAGTTATCAATAATTGTACAGGTTAATGTATCTACGTTATAATATTATTGGAAAGCTTATTATCCTCTCTATTTAAGTTTAGAAGGTGACATACAAAATAATACATTAAAAATTACACATTTTCAAGTATGTCAGTTCATTTTTAGGGATTATGCATTTTTGGTTCTCCTCAGCTGTAAAACAGACAAAAAATATACATATAGAACTTGAAATATTTCCGTCTTTACTTTTCGAACTGAATTGTGCTCAAATTACTTTGTTTCAATCAGAAGTTGGTGCTTAAATAAATATGTTGATTTGACTTTTTTTTCACAAAGAAGGAAGACCACAAAAAAAGGTACTGCTAAAACAGCTGGATGGCCAGAAAGTTTTATTTAGGAAAATTACTGGACAGGAAACGCCCCAAAGACAGCAGCAGAATGAAGAAGATTGTGGGCAAATCTTAACCAAGTGTTTCAGACTGTAACACCCCAGGAACATTGCGTCCGTAATATGCTGCATTGATGCAGTAGTGTGACATGCTGTACAGTACATAGGTCTATTAGTAATTAGGCTTAAAGGTGTATATTATTCATTTTGATACAGAAAGGACGATTAACGTAATGCTCTTACTTTCTGAGAAGCAATTTTTGGGGTCCTCTTTAACAATCAACAGTCAAAGATTTAATTAATCACTTTCATTCGTTTCCCCAGTTTTAAATTTCTAAATTGTATTTTATTTAACGAGATGCAACACCAGAGTCTGCAATAGATAAAAATAAAACTCAAAATAAAGAAATCATTACCGACTAATTTAAGCTTGCAAAGCTAGACAAATAGTGAAATTTATGAGTTTCATGATTAAATTCTAAATTAAATATTACAAACTTCTCTATGGCCTTTATGATAAGGTTTGTGCGTTAATAGCAGTTTAGCACTGCATTAAATACAGAGGGTGGCTAAACGTCCCTACTCTGCACTTAAGACGTCATACATTATCAGTCTAATGAGGAGAAAAGACAAAACAATGAAAACACTTGTTGTTTTATTAAAAAGGTTTAATTTGTACACAGCATGTCACAATAAAACGATAACTAAAACCATGGGATGCTTTATTAAACTAAAGCTTAAAACTGCCATTCTGGATCTTCCGGTGTTATGACATTGCAGCGTCCTCCTCGTCCTCTCTCTGCATCTGCTCTATGAGCCGCTGACGCTCGGCGGCCTGCCTCATCCTCATCATCACCACCGTCTCATAGTCGCGCTCATTCGAGAGGGAACCCTACAGAAAACAGAGTTCAAACATTAGCCAAGCAGGGCCTATTTTATTATAGTAGAGTTAAAACAACATGGATGTTGGTTTGGATCTTCAAAAGACAAACGTCTGTTTTAAATATGAGAAGAATATGAAAGAAACATTGATGGAGTTCAATGTCTGTCCGATTTTACAAATGAATGAACAAAGGGTGCAGAAGAAAGACGAGCATCTGAGTTACCAGCAGCTTGACGGGGAGATCAAGTACAAGATAGCTGCCGAGAGAGACGCTCTAACAGGGCATTTCTGCAAGCTTAAGTCGTTTTATCAAAACATTTCTGCTGGAAATCAGTGACCTCACTGTTATGGTGGTGATATTTCTTTAAGGTCTCAAAACCTGTGTCCTGAATGGAGGAATTAAAAATCACACTCGCACAGATAATCCAGCAGTATAAAACACAAAAATCTAAAAATCCTCACAATGAAACAGCAACTCAGGTTAAGAAAGGAAACGTTGCATTAAGACATTTATTGGATCCTCATGCAGCACACACTGATACCATATTTCGAAAGTGAAAGAGTGCCAATTTCTCCACAGCACAAGCCGTTCCTTTAAAAGGATTATATAAAAAATATATATATACTCTCTGCGCCAACAAAAGGTCTCCTTACCAAGACACTGAGATGCAGGATAGGGGCAGACATGTATGTGTGTGTGCTTTAAAAGACATGAATGAGGACAATTTCAAGAGAAGAGGTAGGGTTTTGTCAATTTGATCGCCGAGCTGAAACATCTGGAAAGCATCACAGGGACTCCACTATCCATGCGCGGGGAGAGCGAAAAAGGAAGACCAGAGCGGAGGGTCCGTGAAGGGAAGCTGCCCTCCACTCCACGCCCGGATAGAGGAAAGCTGCTATTATCATTCCAATAATGTGAACTCAAGCCCTCGTCTGACACACAACTTTGAAATATCATGCGAACCCTATTAGGTAAATAAACATCTCCTGCATCTTCAAGCTAAATAAAACATAAACAAGCACAAGAGAACCAACTTGTCTACATAATGCAGCCGTCCTCTCTCTCATGCTCCCTTCTGGAGACAACACTGAACTACCGTAAAGACTGCGGCTAAACACAACGTCTAGTGTTAAAGGAATTCTGATCACTAACAGGTGCTATATGGGAAATGTGATGCAGCTTTTCTCAGGATGAGTGATGTTTTCTTGCCCGGGGATTGAAATTACAATTTAGATGTTTAGGCAGTTCATCACCCTGTAACACTGATACAGTATCCGTGCCTGCCTGTGTGGGTAGAGTCTGGTGCTGTAATGCTGGAACCCAGCATGAGTTGGAAAGCACAAACAAACACCACCCAAAAAAAAGATTTATAATCCAGGAATGTGTTATGTTATGACCAACATGATAATTTACTGAAGCCCCAGAAGGTCAGTGCTACAAAAGGGAGTATTAATTGAAGGTTTTGTGGAAGGAAAACGTGTGGTAGGAAAAGGTGAATCCGCATTTCCAGTCAGTGATGATCTGTGAAGCCGTGTCGACTGTGTTTAAACAAGCCACCATTTTCCAGGAAGTGTCCGAGACCGCTAATGCTTCCCTTCCACTCATAAACTTTATGGAAATGCTGAAGTGATTTTCCAGCACAACTTGGCACCATTCCTCACTTCCAATTGAACCAAGAGGTGGTTCCGTTGAAGGGAGATGTTAATGTGCTTGATTGGACGGCGAACTGGACTGAACAAATCGACATTTAGAGGATGAGAGTCACCAGAGCCAACAATGCAGGCGACGAAAAGCATAAACATAAGAGACAAAAGTAAATGACACAAATAATTACAACCCAGTATAAAATAATATTTTATAACTGGATCAATGTGAATCAGAATTTAATACAATAGAATGTATTTTTTGCAATTATACACATTGTACCATACTGGAGGACCACTTCTTTCAGTGTAAGCCAAAAAACATCAAGTGTAATGAATCTATAAGAGATTTACCATCTGAAATAAATCCACTTCACATTCACTGAGATGGGTAAAAAGACACACACCGACATCAGTACATGGCTGATCTCCACTAACAGCCCAACCCCGGCCTGACCCCAGGCTCGTTATGACATCTGGAACAGCAACGGCTCTGAGTCAGGCAGTTTAGCCACACAGCAGGAAGTCTCTCACATAGCAGGATGCCACCGTGTTCCCCCAGCACGATCTTGTCGGATCCACTTCGCATTACACCGCTCCTTTTGGTGTGTGTGTGAAGCACAGGCGACTGTGCGAGTGTGTCTTGTCTATGCGCAAGTTGGGGCATGAGCACGCAAGCATGTCTCGTTAGAATACTTGTCATTCCGTGCTGCCTGACCGAGTAGCAAATTATGGATTACTCATTGATACCGGCATATGTAAAACAGCTTTACGTAGACATTTGCTGTGCCAAGAAGCCACTGGACAAACTTTAAAAGCAAGAACGGGTTGTTGTTGTTTTTTTTACCTCAGAAAAGCCTTTTCTTCGTTTCTGGGTAACATTTCAATCTGTACTACACTGTGGTCAGCTTAATAGCAGGACTATTTATCTGGAGCGTGTGTATGGTGGCATACCGTGTCTTTTTCTCTGTCACAACCCCTGGGGTGTGTGATTTAGGCCATACTGTTACACACTCAAATTTGGGAGATTTTTGTTTTTGAGCTTGTACCCAAGGCTGGAGCAAAACAAGTGATTCCCAAGTGACGATCCCGCGCAGACGACACATCAGCGTCGTTAACAGAGAATTAATCATCACTTGTTACAAACCACAGCGGACATACATCACTGTTGGGGAAGAGCAAACTCCTCACAGAAACCAAGGCTCATGTTTCCCTCATGCCTTTAACTCTGTGTCCTGCAAGTGTCTGAAAGTGACAATTCAACACGTGACTCAAAGACCAGAAATCCGCCTGACCTTCTCATCACCCTCGTATCTAATTTGTTAGACCTGCTAAGTGTAAGTTTGTCATGTGACGTCTTGGAAAACCACATGGCGCGTGACCATGTGTGTGTAGAATACCACACAATGCGTATGACTTTAACTAAGTAATGACGTTTTTTAGTTTTTTTTAAGTTCAGCAGAAACCCTATTAACATTTCTGTATCACTGTGGACTAAACATATAATATATAAACTTCGTAAATAAAATAGATTGTTAATAGCTTACCTTTCCTCCGTAGATTTTTTAATAATGCTATACAAGTCTCAAAAGTCCCCCATACGTTTTGTTTTTTTTTACCAGCTATTAATGCATCACAGTGGACTAAACATATATAAACTAAATAAAAAATAAAAATTGTTTAAAACTGATAATAGCTTACCTTTCCCTCTGTAGATTTTTTAAATAATGCTACACAAGTCTAAAAAGTCTTAAATAGTTTTTAAATAGTTGGAATACCACTTTGAGACACATCTGTTTATACAGTTGCAATGTTAACCTTTAAGCAATCCTAAAAAAAAATCCCATACCGTTACTGAATCTGGTTAAAGTAGTTGCTTCTTGTTTCTTCTTTGTATCTTTTTAAAACACTAAAGGAGCTTATCCTGTACAAGGATGCTAGATTTCAGAACTAACAATGAACAGAGGACTCAAAGCCCCGAAGTGTCTTTGGTCCTCCCTATGGAATCAAATAAGGGTCATAAAGAATTTGTACATGTAAAAATATTTGTACTTGTGAAAAATATTTGTACTTGTAAAGAAATACTTGTACTTGTAAAAAAAAATATTTGTACTTGTTTAAAAAGGTTGTTGATTTAGGGACAGACATTTCCAAACCGAACACTCTTGAGAACAATTGCTTTTTTGTTTTGGCACACAATGACAAAACAATACTGTGGAATATTCTACAGCATTACACAGATAAGGCGCTCTTCATCCCCCTTTCCCCATAGACATAACAAAGAATAAACGCCACATCGACTGCTTCGGCAGCGGTAAATACGGCCGCCATCTTGGAGCGGTCCTCCTGCACATAGGACAGCAGCAGACAACAGTTTTTAAGATGATAGAGCTCTACGTTCCGTGAGTCAGGGGATTACCTTTCACAAGTAAGATTCAACATTACTATTGTTTGAATTTTGTTAATAGAATATTATTGTACTGTAGTTTATTTCTGTTTGTAAAAAAAACAGCCAAGTGGGATCCTGTAGAATCATAATTTGATTAAAGCTACCACCTTGTAGTCCTGAAAATAACGTTTGCTTAGTGATTTCATAACAACGCTCACAGAAGGTGCTGAGAGCTGCAGAAAGGGTGATTCCCCAAGCTTCAGGACGGCAAACTCCAAAGAGGTCAACAGTCACCTACATCTGGGAGGAGATTGGAACAGAGAATGTGATTCAGCTTGGGGAACACATTGAGGAGACACCGTTTATTATCTTTTTTTTTTATAAAATGTATTAATACTGTTCTTGTTTGAGTTAATGGACTTGTGGCTGATTTGTTTTCTTCTTGGTTTACTGCTGGGTGGACTAGGGTTGTTATCATTGATTAAATGTGCTAACCCTTCATTGCCACACTAAGTGGAGCGTGGGACTGGTTCAAGATAGCGGCCCCACGTCTCGTCAGCACCCCCACGTCTCGTCAGCACCAATAGGCAGACACGGTTGATTAGGCATCTGTTCTTTATAATGTCTGTACTTTTCCCTGTATGGGTACTGGGTACTGTGTTTCTGAGCTGGCAGAAATAGCTGCTCCTTGATTGGGTAGCTAGTTGGTGAGTAGGTGGGCACCGGGTTAATGGACAAGTCAATAAGCAAGGTGCTGATTGGCTATTATTTGATTCCATACCTCCCACTTTGTGCATAAGCCAATCAAATGGCAGGACACCCTTCTGTCAAAATGTGATTTATTGGGTCCGACGTCTCATTGGTCCATCCAAGTTTGTGGATCAAATGAAGCCCACCTAGTGACCTGAGGTTACTTGCAACTGTTCGATCCTCTCATTGTAGACCAAATGAAAAAAACTTCATTGAGCATCTCAAACAGATAGGAACTCACGGGATAGAACCATCTTCAATCGGCTCAGCGAGCATGAGGGTGTTTGTAACCAATTTCCTTCCTCCCAACCAAATCAAGCAAAACTAAAGGCCTCAGCACTATTTTAAAAAGGACGCACACAATTTGGGGGCAACTTCTAGCGGACTCTTCAAGAACCAGTTAGGTGAGAAGTTTTGTTAATTTAATTCTAAACTAAATCTCTTAAAGCAAAATGTGCATGAAATGAAGCCCATCCAGTGACCTGAGGTTATTCGCAACTGTTCGATCCTTTTTTTAATTTATTTAATTCTAAACTAAATCTCTTCAAGCAAAAATGTCTTCTATTCCAGGAGAGCAGACCACATCGGAATCGCAGAGGTTCAACAAAATTTTCAGCAGTAAGTAACAGATACCTAAACAAATAGAACTGAAAATGTATATAATTCTGAATTATTGTGATTTTGTTTCTTTCCTTCTATTATTTTATTTTTTATGTATTTATATATATTTTTAATTAATTTTAAGGACCGACTGGAGATGAATTGGACGACTTCTTCCTGACACATTATGACTACAGTTAGTTTCATATATTTTAATATAATTTCACCAATAAAACATGTTTTCGTTATGATACAGATTTTACAGAAAATGTGATTCTCGGCAGGGGTGTGAAAGTTCCACGCAGAAACCGATTATCGCTTAATAAAACCAAACCACAGAGACACTGCGTGATCAACGAGGCAAACTCCAAACCTGTAGGTATTCAAGAATTGCACAACTCCCCCGAGACAAATCTTGGACACACCTCCAAGAAACCGCCATGTAGAGGACTAGGTATACCAGTCTACCAGGAATCTGTGTTAACCAACACTGTAAGACATGTGAAATCAATTTCAAGTTTAAGAATAAAACCTTTTTTAATCTATCGGATATAATTTATTACAGGATTAAACCATAAGGATGATACGGACTCGATCATAATCATTTCTGACACCGAAGAAGGGCCAATTCAACCCGATGTAACAAGCTATTCTGTTGAGATAAAGGTTGTTCAGATTAATTCACACGGTAAATAAACAAAACACTACACCTAACTAGAATAGAATAAGGATTATAAGTCATTCTAACTATATTCCCAAACAGGAGTTTCATTGCTTGAAGCTGAACAACAGGTCAATATGTAATTAACCCGTTTAAGTATACATTTTTACAGAAATCCAGTTTCTGTTTTAAATGATGTTTAACTTTCCTGCTTTGTTTGTTTTTCCTTAGAAGCTTCACTGGTTTTAAACCAACCATCTGTTGTCAGAAGAAAGAGGACTCCTGCTGAGAGAAGGATTTCCAACCAGAAGAAAAAGGCAGAAATCGGTGTTCTTCTTTGTGCAAGTCAATCCCTAATTCAAAATCTGTTCAGCGACATTGAGCTAATAGTGATTTAAACTTTGTTTTATTTATTTTTGTTTATTTATTTTACTTTTTACTTTGTTACACCTAAAAGATATGGATGAACAACCAAGTAGACAGGATTTAAATAAACATGCGGAACAACAATTAAGCGAGATTCCTACATCAACAGTTTTAGAAGAATCAATTGAAATAAGGGCTTTAAATGAAATGAGAAGAGCAGTAGAGTCTAAGAGAAATTACTGTACCCTCAGCAGCAACTACAGAAATAACAGTACCTCCATCAACAATAGATTACTTAGATCAAATTGATACTGCACTTCAAGATTTAAATACATCTTTAAACAACCAGCCAAATGAGTTAAATAACCCAATAAATGTATCTCAGCAAATTTGAGCTACTGAACCATCTAGTGTTAATACTATCAATCCAGCAGCAGAGGATGCGCTTCCAGATTTAATGAAAATGAGTTAAATAACCCGATAAACCCCAATAAATCACCCCCTACCCCCTTTAATTAATCATCAATAAATCAAACGAATAAAATTTTGACATAAGGGTGTCCTTTAAATTTCTGAGCTATACCTATAACAGCTTTGTACGACTAAAAATGATCTGATAAGCCCACTCAATCTCCTCCATGAAATAGGAAAAAGGTTATCAGATCATCAATTTTTAAGCTTTGCAAGATTTTTTAGGTTTAAGTTCAGACTTTGAACAACCTTAACACGTTAATATGCTTCACAATACAGCTCTACTATTGAAGCTGTACCTTTGCTTTTGGTCAATTCTCTTAAAAGAAAAACTGTACTTCCATCTTAATTTGAAGCACTTTTGCAATCAAAAAGCTTTCTTCTCAATAGCTTTATCAATGTTCCTTTCAATCTTCCCACTGAATATAAGAATCCCCTGATTAGCTTTCCATCTCTCAGCAATCACAGTCTTATCTGATCAGAGTACCTTCTTGCTGCGTTTTAATCAGGCTTAATTGAAAGATGTACAATTGTGCCGTTCTCGTTGTGTTCGGATACAGAGTTGCACGGTGTTCTACAAGATGCTTAAAGTTTGGGACTTTGTTTCATAACCTAACCTCGTATTTTAAACTCCACATTTTCTGACTTTCTGATTACCAGCATGTGGAAATCGTAAGACTTCTGGTACACAGAGTCAGATTGCCATTGGAATCAGTACAAGTAGAAAAAATAAACAGTGAAATGAAAAATGAGGAACAAAGTTTTAGCTCTTAACTCTATATGATTGATGGGTTTTAAAAATAAGATGAAAATGAGGCTTTAGCCTCACTTTACTTTCAACAATAAATTTTTTAAAGAGGACATCTCTCATATCCTTGAGTTTCTGAAAAAGTTCGCTAATTGGAAGAGATTTTTTATTAAAACAAACAAGTTAGCCCTGAAATTATAGAGTATCAAAATTGAATTTAAAATGTTTAGTTGTATTAAAAAGGTTCATGTTATTTGAATTTGTTGAAGCTAATGCACCGTAATTTAAACATCGTTTTCTATCCACCCTGTAACCTGAGATATACACTTGAGTTTCGGATTGTTATCAATAAGGAATAGGGGTGCATCATAGTATATGCAATTAATTAATTTTGATTTAGTCCCAAAGGAATGAATGTTTTCACAAGAACTGAGTTTGCAAAAATCAGAAGTGGCATTTCTGTCGTCAACTTCTTAGAAGTTCAACCTGATTCATCGGTGTGTAAATACATTTAGGATGCGAAAGGCTTTTCTTGGTCAAGCTAAAAAACATGAAATGCAAATAAAAAGCTACTTATTACTAAATGTACGCACTGCTGTAAACTTTTTGGTCGCCATTGTAAAACCTGAAGGTGTGTGGTCAAATAAAACGCACAGTAAAAGAACCTCAGACGCATCTTTAATCAGGGTTTTGTCTTTACAGCCTTGTTTCACCAGAAAAATATTGACAGAATTAGCAATATCCTGTTCCAGAAACTAGTTCCTTCAAGGCAAGACTACTGTTATTGAATAATTATCAGGAAATCTAATAAGAAAAACAAAATCTACAGTATAGCCATAATCCTGTGGTCTAAAAGATGGATGTTTATTTAACTTCAGCTTCTTGGCTCAGCTTTTGGCTAAGTTTACATAACGCTCTGAAAAACTAAGAACCCTCTAATTTTAAAGAATGGATTGTCCCCTGTGTCCCAATCAGAGCACAGGCTGTGCGTTTACAGGTGGGTTTTAAAAGACAGAATCTGTGTCAGATCTTTTTGTTATCAAGTTCATCTCCCCTGGAGGAAGCTCGTAGATTTTGTCCGACATGGCAGACACCCTGTCCACTTTTAAGAGGCTTAAAACTTTCCTCTTAGATAAGGCTTCCAGTTAGAGTGGTTAGATGAGGCCTAGGCTGGTGGAGGGAATACTGATCTTTTTTTTTTTTGCTACGGTAATTTACTACGGTGATTTATTCCTAAAATAAAATTTTTACAAACTACAGAAGCCGTTTTTCCAGAAAACTCAAAATAACTTTCTCAATTTCTCAAAAAAAAACAAAACATTGCTGGAGGTGTTTAAAAAACAAAAAAAACAACAAGAGTTGATGCACTTTATGAGTTCTGATGTAGCAAACGTCTTCTACAATTTCCTCTTTATTAAACCCATGTGTACCTGTATTTTTCAACCTTGTTTTAAGTTAAAACCAGAACTCTGATAGCCTGAAGTTTATGTTGAGAAAATTAGCTTACTTTACTTTAAATTGTTTCACAAAGTCACCTTTGCACAAGTTTGTCATTGCAAACCCAGAAACTCCATAAACAACTGACTTGCGTCAGACCTCATCATCTAATTTTGACACAATTTTATTAAGTTAATATTAGGTTAAGTTAATTACAGTGGTAATACAAATGTATTTTAAAAAAAAGCTAAAAATTACATGCAGCAAGGATACAAAGTATTTGTTTAAAGACCTTAAAAAGGAGGCAGTAAACAATAAAAACAAGATTAAAAGCTTTAGAAAGAAGGTAAAAGGGTTAAAATGCATCTCAATTTGAGTTTTACATATTCTGGGAGAATCACTAATGCAACACAGGCATGTGTGTGCCATCTCAGACATGACTTAGCAATGTCGCAGTTAAAAAGCAAGCAAGCAGTAAATCCTTTAAGTGCGGCCCGACTAGGAGCCTTAGCACAGCGGAAGCTGGAGAACACACAACAATGGCTCGGGGAGGATCCACCAAAGCCTCAGTTTGGGCTTCTAGCACCAGTCAAAGCAATATCTGGAAACGCTTTTTCTTCTGTAGCAAGAAAAAAAAAATGATTTCAGAGCTGGCATAGCTGCAATGAACCACACTGCCCACCATGGTCAGGCCTTAGAAAAGAGGATTTACAGAAATGTAGCTCAGCCTTAACCTAGCAGCCTGGAGGCTACATAGCATGTGACCAACACTAGCAGAATAACCCCAGACTCGGTCAGACTGTAGGTCTTCCTCCTCATAATGCAGATGACACAGACTCTTCAATCCGACTGTCTTCTGAGCATGAAATCAGCTTTGTGGTCGTAGGTGAAACAGGAAGGTTTTTTTTTTTTTTTTTGGAGAAGAGAGATGCTTGGGAAAAGTTGTCATTCAGACTTGGCTGGATGTGGTCGTTCATTTTGCGTGAGTAATTGTGTCTGGTCTTGGAGACGGCTCTGGCACCGGAGCACAGAGCAGGAGGAGAAGAGAGGAAAAGCCGGCACGCCTATTGTTTATTGGATGGATTTAAAAGTAAAACTGGGGGGGAAAAAAGCATGTCTTCTTTATAACATGCATATTTAAAATTAAAGAAGAAAGCAAAGCTGTGCACCAAGATAATTACAGATGCTCCTCCTTTGTGTCTGAATGTACTTGAAATACTTTTAACAAAAGTAAAGTTGGAAACAGATGTTTAAGTACGGTGTGTATACCCTTGTTATTTTAGATTTCCTTTCCGTCTTAGGTCAATAATTTATATCCATGAAATGATAAATATGACAGAAAATTATTATTACTTTTAACAGAGGTTTGAAAATGTAGTTTTATAGATTTTGATGGCATTGCCCTTAACAGAGTGTGATTGGAGTAAAACATTTTCTGTGTCTTAAACTCCTCACAATAGAACGGTGACGTTTTGGCCCATACCTGCTGACAGAACACACACACACACACACACACACACACACACACACACACACACACACACACACACACACACACACACACACACACA
>JAVLVB010000602.1:2106846-2122856 GCA_032876305.1 Orestias chungarensis
CGCTAATGAAGAAAACTATAGTTTTCAGATAATGTATGAAACTTGGAATATAAGCCTATTCATTAAACGACGTGATTCAAAGCCTGAAACCCTGAATGTACTCCTGACGGATTCATAGCATTTTCTCTAACATGATGGCCTTCATATTTCTACCACTGACAACATCTCCTCCCCTGGAAGATTGTGCATCTTTTGAGTAGGACCCCACCGATTTCCTCTGGCCGACCCGGTCAGAAAGGACAGTTTACGCCTTACGGATTCAGTTGTATTAGCAGTTTTGTTGTTTGTTTTCATCATATGCCTTCAAGATTTTCAAGAAAAGAAAAACAAAAGTCAATTAAAGATGTTTGTTCCACATCTTGAATATGTGTCGCTGTATCCAAAGGCTTAAAGTGAGGGAACACCAGTGACGTGTGTCAATTTTTACAGTAACATGTGACAGACAAGATAAAGTGAACTGTCTCTCACGCTGGAGAGGCGGCGGTGGCAGAACGACCTGAACAGAAAAGAAATCTGGTTCTGTGAGAGTAAACTGCCATTCTGTCATCATAAAACTCCCCCCTATATATAGAATTACAATACCATGCTTTTTATCTTTCTTTATTATCATTTGTTTCCATTTCCCTTATTAATAACTACTTAATAAACCTTAGTGCAATTTTTATCCATTTAATCCTGAAATCACTGTGATTATTATCTCAAATAAATCCTAAATAAAACCTAATCCACAAAAATAAATAAATACAAGAGCTCCTTAAATATGTAAGAGATTTCACAACATATAGGACCATAATGGGCTCTATAGGTCTATTTTTGACTGATTTGAAAACAATACTAGGCCTTTTATTAACCTAATAATAGTACAACAATACATGATTTAGTTGGTGTGATATAGTCACTATGCTGTATTAATCTTAAAACAAAGTCAAAACTTAGTCAAAGGACCAAAGTGGAAAACAAACTGTCCTTAAAACTTGTTCAAAACCTTTTTTTTTTTTTTGACATCTAAAAAATGTATCGTCAAACAGTACTGAGAGTCTTGCATGTTCGGCTATCATTACTGCACAGTGCCTCCCCTTGGCTGCAGTGTGAAGTTAGGGCATTCTTGGGCTCTCCCGGGGTCGGCTACAGTAATGAGCGGCCAACCAGGCGCTGTGAACCTGTGTGGGGGCCACCGCCTCTCGACTCCAAAACAAATAGGCCGAGGTCTAGTTACCCTACCACACTGACTGTGGCCAAAAAGAACAAAAGTGCAAACACTGGGGCAACATTTGCAATGTCGATATAAAAGAAGACAAAACTTGAACATTTAAATAACTCTGCAGAGAGAGGTCAATATCTTTGTTGGAGGCAAAGTAAGTGGGAATATTTTTTAACATAGGGGAGGCAGGCCTTATATAAGCAGAAGAGAATAGAAAAAAGTATAGTTTTTTTGTTTTGTTAAAACATACCTGTAAAGACATGAACTGGCTGGATTGAGATGGAGCAGCAACAAGCTCAGGTTGTCCTTCCAGCCACGTAATCTTCAAGGGGTTACTACTTAGTCCGGCTTCATTTTTAACAGCCAGTTCCTAAAACAGTTTTGAAGAAGAAATTAAATTCGCATTATTGACGTTCGTACCACTAAGATGAAGTCATCTAAAACAAATCTTGGTAATCACTGAACAGAACGGGTGGAGTTACGATTACCTCCATTATGTCTCGACTTTTAACACATTTACTCAGGTTTTAGCCATAAATGTCATTTTTTTTGATAACATTACCACTAAGTAGTGCATGATTGCAAAAGGTATAGGAAAAGAATACAGATTTTAATTATAGAATGCCATTTGAGATATTCAATTTTAAGTTCACACCTGCTTTTCATGCAATCTCAACAACCATTTAATAAAGAATAGAGCATACTTGATAAAGCGGAGGATAGACATAATTGCAAAGCTTCAGATTTGTTAAAAAAAGAAAAAACGGCAAAGCATTCTTCATTTTCTTTCCGCTTACCACTTATGTACTTCTTTCTGTTTTTTGCACAAAAATCCCAATAAAACACATCCAACTCGGGCTTATAAATAATTTCTCAAGGCTCTGTAGACAAGGAACTGCCACAATCACTGGCTAAAACCAGCAGACCGAAAAATGTGTTGAGACGGAACTACAAACAAAGCAACACCGAGACTAAAAAGAGCCTCAGGAGCCAGCTGTGATGAACAATGACTCAAGCGCTTCAGTTCGATGGTTCCAATCAGCACATTTTCTGAGGCACGGGATCATTTCATGTCTAAGACGACTTCTTGAGATGTTGTACCTAGTAACAATCAAACTCAAAATGGGCTCTGAGACTGTGTGGCAAGCGATGAACTAATGTGGTTCTATTCAAAAAAGGTCTCAATAGGAGATTCTACGTGAAAGCCTTGGGTACTTACAGCCGCTCTCACGGACGCAAACTCCACAACAGCACTTCCTTTCTTCTTACTTGATACGATCACATTCAAAACATCCCCGTACTACATGACAAAGCAGGAGGATAAAAAGCATTAAGTGGAAGGGAAGGAAAGATGCAGAACATGTGAATCAGTACTTCCTTTCACAGTATAATCCATAACCATGAAAACAAAAACATATGCATAGTTATGATTGAAGACACTGCTAAATATCACATGTCTGAGAAATACACGTTAGCAATGGAATCAAATTGATACAAAACAAATACTATAGTGCATATAGAAGTTTACACACTTCTGTTAAAATGCCAGGTGGGTGTGTGTAATTTCATAACGTTTTCCATCTTGCTGTTACTGTGACCATATTTTCTCATCTTCATAATAACGGTCTTCATTTAGTTAAGTTGTATTTTAAATGGCTTGAAAAAATTCTTTGGTACCCTTCTCCTTCTGAAAAGACGACGCGTCTGATTCTTTGGTAAAATGTGACATAGAAAATGTTCTTAGAAAGCCAACTAGAGCAACCTGTATGTTCATTAGAGGTCCTTTAAAAGGCGGTAAGAGCAAACCCAATGCTATTTAATATACATTTGAAAGTTTATTAAATATCTAAGCAAGCAACAATGTGTGATCACAACATTTTATTCTTCCCAATAGATTGTTTTTCAATGTGTTGAATTGATTATAGGTCACACTAATGGTGCAAAAGCTCAAAAAAGATTGTCACTTAAAATTATGGTATCTTAGCAAGGGTGGGTGGACATTTTATCCATTGTATCTGAGATCAGAAGCGCATGCAAGGAACAGAGCTGAAGGGAAAGGGTAATTAATGTGTAATAAGTAAAGCCAACCTTAGCTGTATTAACCCCAGCATCACATGCCTCAAGAGAGAATAAAAAGGAACAAAAAGAAATAAAAAACTGGAATAAAATATATACTGTCTGACATTGTTGGCCAGACAAGGGGAACAAAGACAGTTCATGATTAAAGTTTTGAGAATAATAGATTTCCTCACAGTTAGTTTATCTATATCAACTCTAACGAAAGGCCGTTTAGCATTAACCTGTTCTCTGTTTTAGCTTTTAATGGGACCAAAAAAAAGGAGAAGAAAAAAAATAAAACGATGGAAAATTCAGCTTTCTGGGAACTTAAAACTCCAGGAATGCTAAAGCTCACTGAGGACACTCTAAATCCAGCCAACAGTGACAAAGGAGACTCTCAGAAGGCTTCTATTTCGTAAAGTATAAATATCTTAACATATTTTTCCCCCCCTTTAAAACAAAGATTTATTAGTCCAGCCAGCCAAAGTACACAAGTCCACTCACGTACGCATACATCCACACGCTTTCCCAGAGAGCGGTGGCTATTTCTGCTTATCCAAACCTTTAACCGTCACTCACTTCTGGTTGCCATCAAAAACATTGCACGTTCCCCCTTCGCCTAAAAAACCCCCCAAAACAGTAACCACACTTTTCTTGTTAATCATCCACAGTTTACTCCCTCCTACGATGCATGCGTGAAAAAACACAAACTCAGCTGCATGGCTCCGGGGCAGCATTACGCCACCGACACTTGTCCCCTTCCTAATTTGAAGGCCAACCTGCACCCCACCAAATAACTCTCGGGGCGGGTCGTGGCGGAAGGTGGCGGGTTGCATGAGAGCAGCAGATTTCCTAATGCCTCCCAAGGTACTGCCTAATCACCTGGTGAGAGGGGCACAAACAATGCCGTGCGTAGCTTTTAAAGGGCACTACAACGTTGCCCTCAGCACTTTCTCTGCAACAAAACTTAATAGGCCATGTTTAAGGGGAAGTGTAAACAATCTACAGCACTGATGTCATGCGGGCCTCGAGTACGGTTGGACATTTGCGTGCAGGTTTGCTCAGTTGAAGCGCAGCCCTCAGAGCATGAATAAAGAAAAAAAAGGGGGAATGTCAATGAATTGTTAAACTTTACGACACCCACCTTGTGAAGCAGCTTAAGCAGAACATCTTGGGAATATCCTCCGTTCAGCTCGTCGTCCTTCTTGCATTTCCATTTTAACTGCAAAAAATAAAATTAAAATAAATGTAAAAAAAAAAAAGGGAGGCCGATATTAGTCATCACCACTTTCAAGAAGTAAAGAAGCGCACGATAATGGATAATCCTTAAAGCTCAAATGATTAAGTGCAGCTGCACGGAGGAGGCGACCCGTACCAGACAGGTTTGGCTCTGATGGAAAGCAGAGAGCTGAAAAAAAAAAAAACACATCAGGACAGACTCGAAGCCACGGGAGAAAGAGCTTGTTACGCTCTCGGCTCATCGGTGCTGAACCACCTGCAGGACCAGCGGTCGATTTCCACTCAGGACAGTCGGTGCTGCGTGAACGGGGGGGAGAAAACTTCACACGTGGGCAAGTGCACCAGATACTGCGTGGTGGTTTACCTACAAAACTCACAGGTCGGGCCGAAGCCTTATAATCATGTGCGTCCTTTTACACACTTTTTACATCTACTGATACAGATAAAATCCACCTACTCCCATGTACTCTCAAAAATCTCACACACCAGACATTCTTTAAACAAAAGTCAGCCAATCAATAAACAGACTCCATCAGTGAGCATTTTTAGTCACGATAACTATGAAAAGTGCTAAATACTATGGGAAACAAACGCTACACATTCCCTAGAAAGATGGTAGTGGCAGCATTAGGCTGTGGGGTCCAATTCTTTAGCAGGGGTCTGTGCAAAACAGGTGCAAGATTATTTCCTGAACTACCAACTGAATCATACCTCAAATTATTCATTATGTTGATTGATCCCCATAATTCCTCTGGTCTTTTTTACAAGCCAGATATTTCTTGATTTAGAATCTTCAAGGAAAAATCCAAATTGGCATGAAATTGACTGCAGAAGGAAACCAGGCAAGGAACACCCTAACTAAAGAGATCAAAGCTGCAAAGAAGAACCAATCCAACAAGCTAAGCAGCATGATGTCCAGTAACGAGCCATCAACTGCCTGGAGGTGTCTCCAGAACATCACCAGCTACAAAAGGCCATCTACACAGACAATGGGAGACTGTCAACTGGCCGACGACCTTAACAGATTCTACTGCAGGTTTGAACAGCCCAGCAACGAGCTCCCATCCAACACCACTTCACATCCATCTGACTATCAGCCGACCATCCAGCCTGCCCTGAAGATCTGCGAGGAAGACGTGCTGAGACTTTTTAAAAAACAGAAAGTCAAGAAGGCCCCTGGTCCTGATGGAATCTCTCCCTCCTGCCTGAGGACCTGTGCAGACCAGCTTGCACCTGTCTTTACTAAGATCTTCAACAGATCACTGGAGCTGTGTGTTGTTCCGTCCTGTTTTAAAAGCTCCACAATAATACCCATTCCTAAAAAGACAACTACCACAGGACTGAATGACTACAGACCTGTTGCCCTGACCTCTGTGGTCATGAAGTCCTTTGAAAGACTGGTTCTCAACCACATTAAGGAAATCACGGACCCCCTGCTAGACCCCCTGCAATTTTCCCATCGGGCCAACCGTTCCGTGGACGATGCAGTGAACATGGGTCTCCACTTCATCCTCCAAAACCTTGAACACCCAGGAACTTATGCAAGAATTCTGTTCCTGGATTTCTGCTCAGCCTTCAACACAATTATTACAGGACAATTACACAGCAAACTGACTGAACTCAGCGTACCAGCCTCCATCTGCCGGTGGATAACTGACTTTCTTACTGACAGAAAACAGCAGGTGAGGTTGGGAAAGTGTACTTCAGTGACCCGAACCATCAGCACGGGCGCCCCACAGGGTTGTGTACTCTCCCCACTGCTCTTCTCGCTGTACACAAATGACTGTACCTCCATGGACTCCTCTGTTAAAATCCTGAAGTTTGCAGATGACACAACAGTCATTGGTCTCATCAACGACAGTGATGAGTCTCCTTACAGAACGGGTGGTTGAACAGGTTGTCCTCTGGAGCAGTCAGAACAATCTGGAGCTGAACACAACAAAAACAGTGGAGATGACCGTGGACTTCAGGCGGAGCCCCCCGACCCTGCCAGCACTCACCATCCTAGACAGGACTGTGATGGCTGTGGAGTCCTACAAGTTCCTGGGCACAAAGATCTCCAAGGACCTGAAGTGGGACAGCAACATCAACTCCATCATCAAGAGGGCTCAACAGAGGATGTACTTTCTGTACCAGCTGAGGAAGTTCAACCTAGCCCAAGAGCTGATGGTGCAGTTCTACACAGCCATCATAGAGTCCATCATCACCACATCCATCACAGTGTGGGGCAGGGCTATCACAAAACACGACACCATGAGACTTCAGCGCATTATCAAGTCTGCAGAGAGGACCATCATTGTAAAGCTGCCCGCACTGCTGGACCTGCATGCCTCCAGAACCAGGAAGCGTGCAGAGAAAATCATCACCGACCCGTTTCACCCTGGCCGTCACCTGTTTCGGTGCCTTCCATCAGGCCGACGCTTCAGCCTCATGAAGACCCGTACGACCAGGCTACAGAGAAGCTTTTTTCCAACTTCCATTATTCTCATGAACAGTTGAACAATTTATTTATATATTTTTATAACTTCTATAGTTTTTATACTGCACAAAACTGCACTTTTAAAAAAATATATAAATTACACATGCTAAATGTTACAAATCTTTCTTTACTGTATTTTTCGTGCCTTTACTGTATTTTTCGTGCACTGCAAGCATCTGTGTAACCAAAAACAAATTCCTTGTATGTGTGAGCATACTTGGCCAATGAAGCCTGATTCTGATTCTGATTCTGATTCTGAAACATAATTTGTTAGGATAGGGTTTGCTCTCAGGTTCTGTCACTAATATATTGAAGGGATATAAAAATAAAAAGTTATATTGTGCAAGTTCTCACATCCCCAGACAAACCACAGCACAGGGAGGTGGGGGGGTTCGGATCTATCCATCTGCTCACTGTCAGGGAAACATGTTTTCTGGGAATTTTCAGGTTCAAGTAGCATTTTTACAATAATGATCACTGAAAACGTGGATTCCCTCCCTCCATCCAGCAGCAGTTTCTCTCTACCCACTGAAAACCGTCTTAAGCATTAATCTTTAAGTTAGATGCTGCAGTATTTGTATGATGTGATGTTTACAGCCCACAACACTCCTGTTGTTGATCAGAACTTAAATAAATTTACAAATAGTAAAAAAAAATATGTGGTAAAGGGCCCAAATAGAAAGTGACTGGAATTTGCTTCAAGGCCTGGTGAAAGTCGAATAAATACCAATGTTTTAAAGCCCAACTTGGACTATGTTCAGTGTTTCTGAAAGATTCAGGACATGTTTCACTGAAAATCAAAATAACCATTAAAACACTACGGGGTAGTTAAAACATCTGCAGGTCATCAGGGGAATGTTTTAACCAGTTTTTTTTAACCTCTCATCTTCATAAAGGAGCTCAAACTCAGAATGGGCGGAGAACATTTAACATCAAATTTTACATTAGCTTTATGTGTAGACTTTAACTAGGCCTTTTTAACAAACCAATGCTTTGGTCTGAATCATTACATTGTAGCTTGGCTTGTATATGTAGATATTAATGTTTGACCAAGTGTCAAATCATCTGCCGTCTCTGGCAGTTTTTTTTTTCTAGTACTGTACTTCGCACCATTGCTTCCTGATGCTGCCACCGTCACGTTTCACTGATGGGACATGTTTTCTGGTTTAGGTATTTGCTGCTCTCCATCACAATTGCCCTTTTGAGTAATGTTAAATTTGGCCTCATCTGAGCAGAACTTATGTTTGATACATGGACGTTTGATTGCATTCTTTTAAAAGCTCCTTTTCTTTTCGCCAAAAAACCTGATCTGTGCTCCAATGCCTGCTATCTCAACGGATTCCACCGACTCTGCAGATCCTCCAAGGCCTTCTGTTAATGTTTGTCACAAAATTCATTACAGGCCGATTTACGGCAGTCCAGGTCGTTCTTTCTGACATTCACGCTGCATAAAGTGATACTGCGATTATGCTGGCAATATAGTCTGCAGAGCTGCTAATTATATATACATGCCACACATTCAGATTTCCATGGTAACACAACTATCAAATGATGTGTCCTTTTCTTTCCACTTCACAGGTTTGCTCTGCTTTGTTTTGGCCAATATAAGTAAATCCCAAAATACATTTAAGTGAATAAAAAAACAGACATTAACATTATTTTCCAAGGACATTATTCTCTAAAATGAACTTCTATATGTCCGCAGTAACTTTCTAATGCTTGTGAACGTGGCTTGAGATTGTTTTAATATAGAGTCCGTTTTTGTTTGTTTTTTTCACGTCGAATATACAAATGTCAGGAAATATTGCCGCTGCTCAAGATGGTTTTCTATTACTAGGACCAGCTTTAGGGCGTAAACACATTAGCTAACGTCCCCTGCATCTGCTAATACACACTGAAGTGGGACTTTTCCGGGAGGAAATACAATAAGCTTTCTTTTGGTGTAAATATTGATCCTCTGACAGCAACATGCCTAATCTAGGGGAAGTGGTGTGAGAGCAAAATATGCGTTCGGTGATGAGACGGCATTTGTGGTCTCTGAATAATAAATTACAAATGGCTAAAGGTTGTAGAAAACACATACGAAGTCAACCGTGCTGTTTTCCTGTTGAGTCTTACCTTAAGTTTTGGAGTAAAGTTGCTCTGGGAATATCTCCCCACTCCTGAGTGTGAGAAAAAGCATTAGGGAAGGCTAAGACAGTGGAGTAAAAAAAAAAAAAAAAGACAAAGGAACAACTGTTTAATTGAAATATGGTACTCAAGAGAGCGGTTAAGGGGGCTCGTGCAGACAGAGAGCAACTTACAAACGGCTCCCATGTGGTGCATTTTTGGGGCTTTCGGAGACGCGGCTAGGATCAGGGGAGGGCTGAGTGCGTGCAAACGTAATATGTACAGACTACGAACGGGTAATTGCACTTCCCACAAAGAAATAAAAATAAAATAAAAAAAGAGGGTCAGCTTTACATCTCCAGAACTACCACCGCTTTTCAATGGCAAAGTCGAAATGTCACAAAGGAATGAGGTCTGATGGAGTTCTGCGTGCATGTTTGGCAGCTTTGCATTCCTATGATATGTTGCCAAGTTGCGTTACTTGCCAAGTTAACTAAAACAGACCCCGTTTCATATACGTTCGGCTATTGTTAGCCTCTTGAATAATATTTGGTGAACCGCAGGCGGAGTAATAGCTGCTGTGGTTGGAGAGGGTGTATGATTGCTCAGAAACAACAAAAGATAATAATAGTCACCAATTTGATTTAAAATGATTAAATAACAGGAGAAACGCTGATAAGGTTATGATAACCTGGAGGAGCGTGGACATGTGAGCTTTATATCCAAGAAGAAACTGAACCTCTCTGAGCGTGGTCTCCGGATTGTTGCTGTGCTTCTCTTTCTCTCTGGATCTGCTCTCTGATGAGTTTCTGCTCCTCTTCAAGTTGTCTCGATCCCTCCTCCCTCAAGCGGGCAATCTTTTAGATTTGGACACACAAACCAGTATCGCTTACTGCATAGACATGGATGTGTATCGTGTAGACAAATTTGAAAGCGGAGCTAGTTTTCTGTCCTGGTCTGTGTATTTGTGAACCTCTAAAGTAACTATAAGACAACGATCAGTTAATGAAGCACAAGCCGCCTGCACAGCCTGTCCAAGAAATACTGTCCCACATTTTAAAATATTAAATACACTTCCATCGTCTATCTGAGTCAGTCAGAACAAAGTCGTGAAAATTCGTCTAATGGTCTTAGTGATAAATATAAAAGACGCCTTAAAAAAAAAAGAAAAAAAAGAAATAATGTTCTCTCAGATTAAACCTTTGATCTTTACCCAAGAGCTTGAACGCCTGAATCAGGAACTCAATCGGCAGCACGTATTTGAGGAAGAACAGAGCGAAGCACCTGCTTGTGTTTCAGAGTTTCCTGGATGCATCTGACTATGGAGTTTCCAGTAAGCATGTGCGGTCAGCCACATTTCTAAATTATAAAGTTTTGTTGTTCTGTATCCTTTTCCCAACTCTATTAAGCCTTATAAGGTTGTTGTTTTGTCGGCACAAAATCTTAAAAAGACATTCACATTGTATCAGCTTGTCTATTTTTTTCCCCACTCAGACCAATAACTTTAATTTCCCTGGTTTGTAAATCTGCAGAAAATCTAAACCTTAATAGTGATTATATTTGTACAGATCCCCTCCTTATGTCATTTGCAACTGAAAGATGTTCGCTAAATATCTCTATGACATTTGCATATTTTAGACACTTCTTTTTTCTTTTTCTTTGCCTTTTCACAAAATAGCTTTGGGGTATTTGCTGTTGGAAGAAAAGCATCTGGGAATTGTCGGTTTTTGAATCGTGACGCCACACATGCTCAGTTACATTCAAGTGTGGACTTTGATTGGGCTACGATAATACATAAATATGCTTTGTTCTAAACCTTCCTATTAGAAGCTTTACTTGCAGCATGTTTAGAACTGTTCTCCTGGAAGGCTGCGCTTCATCCCTAGTTCCATATATATATATATATATATATACCAGGGAAGCTGGTCAGAGGCTGAATGCACTATGATATGTTTGTTTTTAAGAATGATGGGTATATAGGGTAGAAATGAAGCGTAAGGTAAAAACCCTATTTGTTTCATTTAAACTTCTTCAATGTGTTTTCCATTTTCCCAAGAGTTTGCAGACCTATTTAGTCTCCCATTTAGTAGTAGCTTTCTTCTTGCCACCTTAAAGAACAGACAGATTCATACAGCGCAAAACTAATTATTATTGTATGGACACACTGATCAGTAGATCCTGAAAGAGTTTTAAAGAGTTCCTTGGATCCTTGCATGAGTAAAACTCTCCTTGACACCTGTCATTTTAGATGGAGAGCCATGTCGTGGTGGATTTTCCTTATAATTTTTTACACATTCAATATTGCTTCCTGAGATTTTGGGATATAATATTTTTTTCAACTGACTTATCTTGAGATTGCATTGGTGTGGAATTAGTTGTGTGTCAAAAAGATTGAGCAAAAACTCCCGGATGGTCATACGGAAATGAAGAATTTGCACACAAAAAATTAATTAAAAGAATTGTTTCAAAAAGCATAACATCTGTGATAAAAACCTTACAGCAATATTGTAAAGTTTTTGTCTTCTCTTTGTTAAGACAGAACATATTTTGTTATCATTGTCTACCGTTTCTTCCTCGCTGATCAGAGTTTTGTGCTCCCTGCCAGCCCTGCGGCTACGTTTCCTGACACTCTTCTTTGCGCTCCCTCACTTTTTGTGTGCACCATGAATTACACACAGATGGGACTATTTTTACTGAATTAAGGGGACTTCAGAGGGTAGCTGGTTTCGCTGGTTATCATCCGGGGTAAAGGGCGCTTAATATAATGTATGTCGCACTTTTCAGATTTATAAACATGTTCAAATTTGAACACCATGTTTTGTTTTGTTTTACTGCGTAATTTTTAAATACATTGTTTTGATCTATCTGGAAATATTTGGTTTTAAAGTGACAGTTTAGATATTCTTACCTCTTCCTCAAGTGTCCTGGTTATTTGCACCTCCTCTTGGCTCTGAGTCTCGGCTCGTTGTTCTCTGGCCTCCAAGTCTTAACAATAAGACACACTTATTTATCCATTTACCTTTATTTTATTAACATTTCAGCATTTTTATAGCCAAACATTTTCACACAGTAATTTGGTAAAGCTATACTCACCAAGTTTAATCTTCTTCCTTTTGTCATCTAGTTTCTGGTTTCGCTCTTCGGCTTGCTTTTTGGCAGCACGAATCTTGTCATAGGCAGCCTGGAAAGCGCATTAGTCGCCAGCATGAACTTATGGCGTCTTGACGGTGTGGGAGAGAATCAGGATGAGTTTTACAGGTTAAAAACGTATACTGTGCGTCTCACCTTGGCTGCGGCGTCAGTGAGAACTTCAAGAGCCTGAGACAACTGGTGGAAGAGCTCAGCTGTGAGACAGGGAAGATGGTAATTACGTTAGAAAGAATAAAAATTGTACATGTTAAAACACTACATAATAGATTTTACATTTAGCAAGAAACAGGAAAAGAGGAAACTCATTGTAAAATATGGATAAAGCATTGAAGCTTTACATAACTGCAGCACATCCTAAAAAACCTGTTTCCTCCAATGACAGACGGTAGATCGTTTTCACTTTTCTCCATCCATCCTCAATTTCTTAACCCTCCAGTTGTCATTTAACACAAACCCACACTTATAAATATAAATACAAGGAGATCACGTTCCCCAGGCTCATCCTGCAGCAATGTATTGTCCCAGGAAACCTTAATCAATCACTTATGGGGAGGCCCAATGCGCTGCTATTGTTACTCCCTGTGGGGACACGCAAATAGATCACAGGGCTAACCGAGGCGGTCAAGTTACCTCTGTGGATACAACTGGCTCAGATAAAATCCAACTGGGGGTGCAGGGGAGACCTGCCATGCCTAAAAGGCAGCTCAGAGGGTCACAACATGGTCGGTTGTGAGTTATTAGGGATTTCACGAGGGGTTTCTTCAATCAGTAAAGCAAGATGAGCCATACGTCCCCTGGTGCAAGCATACAGCTTCCCCCTTAGAGGGTTCTGCTTTCGTGCGTTAAGGCAAGTCTCTCTATATGAGGGTTCAAGTGTTGAGGCCCCTCCAAACCACTTCTTTTCCATTTCTGGGAAACAGACCCCCCGCTTTTCCTCTCAACCTCCCAAGTGTACCAATTTCCAATTTAAGTTTTGTTTTTTCTCTTTCTGTCATGATCAAGAATCCTCTGAACCATCCAGGAACCACAGTAACCTTCTTTGAGAACATACATCATTACTAGGCTTTTTGTGAAAGGTGCTTTAACCCCCCCTGTTGACAGAAAGCTACACTGAAACTAGTTGCTGCAGAGCTCGGGCAAACTCATCAACCTAACCCAGCCTAATAGTAAACAACATAAATATCAACATTTGAGCCACTTTTTTAGTGTTATAGAAAAAAAAAATAAACAAATCACAGAATATTTTAATTATATTTAATTAATTATAGTACATAAAGTTTTACAAATAAATACAGCCCCCACTGATATTCCCATAACCAAGCTGCAAAGGAATAATGTTTTTGTGTAGCTATCAACAAGCTACTCAATAGGACTGCAGTTGTGGTCGCTTTGTTTCATTAAAAATCAGTTCTGATGCAAGTTTGGGATCATTATTCCGCTTTATATACGCCCCAGGTTGCCTCCATATGTCCTTCATCTTGCTGCTCAGACGTTCATTATTCACTAACGATCGCTTGACAAATCAGCAAAACCATCCATTACAATAAGGCTTCTATCTCCATGCTTATAAAATGGGAGAGTATTCTTTTGGTGTGAAAGGCTTCCTTTGATTGCTCAGAACTTTGTCATAAATCTCTATATTTGCCTTTTCTGACCACAAGACTTTTCTTATAGGTGATATTTAGCTTTTAAGGTACTTATCATTTAGGGGAAAATGATTCTGTCGACAATATTATCATCCAGTTTATGATGCTTTATAGGTTGTTCCAATCTATAAAGCAGAAATCAAGGAAGTTATGTTGTAATTGCGTAACTTTAACGAGAACCCAGTTTTTCCACATGGTTGTAGTATCATGATGCTGGGGGATCTTTTTCACTGCTGCAGGAGTTTTGCGTGGTACAAAGTGAATCAAATTGAAAGAAGAGTACTTCCAAATTCATCAAGATTATCTTGCATATCTAAAATGGGTTTGTAACAGATGAAAACACGCTTGCAATAAAAGCCAGAGAAACAAAAATCCGAATAAGGTCAACAGTTTCTGAGATGATCAGCGGTCAAAAATCTCCAGTGAGACTGTAACAAGTGTGCAGATTCATTGCAACGGTTTAAAGGAAATGTACTCAAATATCTGCCAGGAGCTGAATACATTTATTATGATTGTCAGATCTTTGTCCTCTTTGACTGACAGAAAATCCTGAATAAATTCAAACTTGTGCACAAAATTCTTGTTTAACTTGTTGTGTAAGGATTGTTCTCTTGTGCAAATTATCCTAAAAAGAAGTTGAAAGCAATTCAAGCTACCGATGTCTTTATGTAAACTGAAACTATATGAGGAAGTTCTGCAAAAGCTACACCGTTCTTCAGAATGCAGGCGAGAAAAATCTTCTCACCAGCTTTAGGGTTGTCCGGGTTCTTGTCTGGATGGCAGGTCAGAGCTCTCTTCCTGTAAGCTTTCTTGATCTGGTTAAACAGAAAAGAAAAAACATTCATTATTATTAATATCCTCATGCTTGCTGGTTTGAAAATGGCTGGTTGCCTCAAAAATTTGGCTGATCTTTCATTTAACTACAACCGTTCTCGTCATAAAGTTACGATTTTGTTGCATCGCTTGTCATATATTATCTTAATGTCATAACTTCTACAAATCAGTCTAAAAGATAAGGACTTACTTTTCAAGGATTAAAAGAAACACATTTCAAATATATACAATACAAAAGGAAAGGTGCTGCAACCTCAACCCACTAAATTTGATAGACTAAACGAACCAATCAAGCAATAAACCATCCACAGGAAAAGTGCTGAAACTAAAATTGAGGCTTTGAATTGAGGGCAGCATATCAAATTCTTAAAAACAAAAGCAGGGGATTTTATGGCTTGATTCTTAATTAAAATGCAAAACTTTAATCTCAAAAGGGAAAATAAAAAGGGAGAAAGAAGAAGTCTCAGGATGAGCCACTGGAGAAACCTGAGCACTATACTTCAGGGCTTAATTATGCAGCTTCACCACTGAAGGAACCAATGGCTCCTTTTAAACAATCAGGATGGATAAACTTTAGCACAAACAGATCAACATCAGCCAGGTAGGTGCTAGGAGGCAGTAGACTTGCTGAGCTCGTCCGACTACCACCTCCACAGTACACTAGCTAGAAATCCTTCTAAGATCCACGAATAATAATATTAATCACTTTCAATAATTATGTAACGACTTGACACGGCTTTCAAATTCAACATAATCACACAACTGAAGACAGCACAGCCCACTCAAAGTTTAAAGGCGTATCAACAGAAAATATTTTTAATTATGAACGACCCATAAAAACGTCCACGCTTTCTGGAATCTTAAAACAAACAAAAAGTAAGACTATCTACGTTCAAGTCCCACAAAGAAACATCCCTCATGTCCAAGAACAAATAACAACCTAGCAGGGTGAATGGCTCCATATTTGCTTTGAGTAAATACGAAAACTGAAGATGCCATTTGTATAATATAAACGCTCATATACCTTTTACATGATAAAAGTATTACCCAGTCCTTTCTAGTATTTCAGATCAACACAAAATGACAAGCCACAAAGTATTACCCTGCCATTTCTCTTGAAGATAAATTAAGTTCCTAAAAATAAAATGTAAAAGTAAACACACGAACAACCCTAAGTGGCTGCTTATAATCTTTACCATTCACTCATCCTCCTAGGGGCCAATTAACGAAAAGGTGGTTTCCATTAGATGTGTCCTCCGTTGGTGAAAGAGAACGAAAGGGGGGGGGGGGGGGG
>JAVLVB010000602.1:2134194-2160053 GCA_032876305.1 Orestias chungarensis
ATATATATATATATATATATATATATATATATATATATATATATATATATATATATATGCTTATAAAAACTCGCTATAAATCACTTAATTTCTGGTGTTGTACAAACTTCAAACGTTTCTGTCTAATTGCTGGTTTGTTTTATTCTGAAGGTCTAACCGGATGTTGCGTCTCAGCAACACTGGCGACTTCACAACTTCACAAGCGAGTAAGAGCGCAGGATCCTTGCTGGTGACTGGAGAGCGGCAGGCTCGCAGTCCGCATTCCTAGGAAGGAGGTCTGTCCTGCCAGACAGAGCTCAACCCATCAGGGGGTCACAACCTCTCATCTATTGTCTGGGAGAGGAAGAAAAATGCCTCCAACGCGCTCCAGCATGTAAAAGTCTAAAGAAGAGGCGACATTTCAAATGAAGGCTGAATTAATGGAATAAAACCAGGTAATGCATCTGATTCAGTCTGTGATCTATAATAGGGGGGTATCATTTTAATTTCTCTAGGGTTTCCAACTATCCCGTTATGTCTCTTTTTATGCGGAAACGTGCAAACTGGAAAAAGGTGCGCTATTTCTCACAATGTGCAAGCAGCTGAGCGCAGACTGAGACAGGATGCAACAGTACTGTAGATCCATCTAAGGAGGTAATAGCTGTTACATTTACCTAGAGGCAGGACTATGGGAGGAAGGAAGCACTGACAAAATAAACTTAAGTGTGCTGTAAAAATAAAAAATAAATTCAAATCCGGGATGAGCATTGTTGTTTTAAGAGTATCTCAGGATCAAATGTGTTGTAACATTGTTTTCGGATGTCCCATCAGTTGATGAAACATCTGCAGGCTGTTAGAAAGGAGGGGAAATATTGTTTTTTAATCTAAAATATTGCATTGTGTTTGATTTTAACACAGAAAATGTGCTTTCAGACTGAAAGCGGTCACTCCCTTTGTAAACCAAGAGGGGAGGAGAGGACTTAGATGAGACCCAGATGTTGTCTCTGTCATTTTCTGAGCTCTGCTAATTGTTTATATTTACTCCAAGGACTCCATAGAAGTTTAGAGGATGGCCGTTCACTGCAAATCATCCCTTCGTGCATGTCAGTGCAGATAAAACAAAACGGCTTGGACAAATTCTGAAACCATTACTTCTAAATTCAGATATTTCAGTCTAAATCTGTGACTTTTTTTGATCAGTTTTGCTGACGAATGAGGTTTAAAAAAAAAAAAAAAAAATCCCAGCATATGCTTTTGGAGGAAATAAAGCCTTGGAGATGTTTCTGCACATTCACAAGTGTTGATGAACACAGTGGCAGTGGGCTGCTGTGTGGGCGCTGGAAGCAGAGGATCTGTGAGGAGGCATGTCTTGTGTTCAATGAATCAGCCTGCTATTAGCGGTACACGTGGGAGCTCTGGCAGACAAGGTCGACGAATTAAAGGTGCCAATTTCTACCTGAGGAGAAATGCAAATGCGGGTTTGATTGCTAACAGTTCGTTGCATCAAAGGTACTGTTCGGGAAATGAGAATATCTTCAAAATAAGTAATTCAGTTCAAAAAGAGTCAGTACAGACAGAGGTGCATGTTTCTAGTGTATTGGGGTTTTAATTATCACATTTCTCTGAGAGTTACTTAAAACAAGGTTAAAATGTTACAATATGACCTGCAAAGCGATGCTAAACACAGTTGTCTGGCATCTAAACCCTCCATAGGGAGGCTATCTACAAACTGTAATTGCTAAAGGGTGCGGTATGTTTCTTGAAAGTTAAGTGGAAGGATAATGTGTGTTTAAAAAAACCACAACAGCAGAGGAACAGGGACAGCATGCTGGTGATTTGCATTTAGTCCAAAAGATAGTCTTTGACCGCCTAAATAATGAGGATGAGCCATAAAAGGGAATTGCTTATAAAAAGCTGTATCCATTGATAATGATGAAAAGATTAGTGGAAGGAAAAACTGTGGTAGAAAATGGATCACAAGCGACAGCCTTGAGAGGATCGTGAACAAGTTTTGGCTATAGCCTCTAGCAGTGAGAGTGGAATAAGAGACTACAAGAGGGTCCAACATTTACATCACAAACCCCTCAGTATGATGCTAATATGGTTGTAAAGAAACTGCCAAAGACTGGGTTGAATACACAAAGTCCAAACCAGAAGTACCAAAATGTCAAAAGCTAAGAACAACAATGTCTAACTTTGACGCCGTACTAGATGTGAATTTAATAATGATGTCAAGGGGAGGCGTAGAGAGTCACCAGACTCAACAGGGCAGATAAAATGAAGGCTGCTAATAAAAAAACAACAAGGTCCTCCTTAACACCTTGGCTGGACTTGCTGATAGCGCCCTTTGCTACAATGCTTTGATAAGAGCACGGTTCAAGTATGAAGTAGATATTGTATCATATGTTGACATAGAGTTCTGTAATATATTAAATGAATTACCTAAACAAATAAATCCTTAAAGAACTTCAAATTCATTGACCCTCAGCAATAATTATACATCATGTGAGAAGGGTTTTTCAAAGAAAAGGGGAACTGTCAGGTTTCCTGTCCTGGGAAAGTCCTTTCCTTCCCTTAGTAAAGTTCCGGAGCCAGCTTGGTGTTCACACCCTAGGCTTTCTGAAGTGTCTCAACAGGACCAGGATCCATGCAACAACCCTCTCCGACCTGCTACAAATTCCCCTAGAATTCAGGCGTCAGCTCGGGACTTTTGCTCCTCAGCTCCTAATGAACAGGAAAGCAATTTTAAACCAAAACTGAAAGTGGGAGAAGATCACGGAGCAAAAACTGCTCTTAGCTTGAACAGTGCAGTGAGCATTTCGTCCCTTTCCTTCTTTTTTTTTAGTCAGAGATGAACATAGCTCTTTGAAGGGTATTCAGAAGGCCTTTTGTGAACAATCATTGTCTGCCTGCTTGCTGCCACGGTAACACTCTTCACAGTGACAGCAGGACTAAAAAGCTGCAGTCAGAATGGACAAATGTCTCACCAGAATATGTGAGAAAATAATTCCCGATTTTTACCTCAACACCACACAGCGACTTAAAATCTAATGCCGCTTTTTTTTTCACGATTCCTCGCTTTTTTTTTTTTTTTTCTTTTCTTTTCTGCCAAACGCTTCAGAAAAGAGAGTCATCCGAGGAATTTGCAAGCTGCTTGTTACTGTACTTTAATAGCATTAACAGCTCCTTGGCAATGCAAACCACTTCATGATTGTTCCTTGCATGACCTTTCAGAGCTGTGCACTGTGTGTTGTCTTTTCCTATGTTTATAGCTTGGTGCCACATCTACATATGTGATGCATGCCAAGTGTGAAATCATCAGTGGAGCACATTCAGCTACTTACCGTTAAAGCTAATGCTCCTACAGAGTCCAAAGGTTTAAACATTTGTAGTATTCATTTTTATGGAAAGAGTTTCCCTTTTTTAGCCGGCCCTTTGACATGGGAATGTGCTTTTCCAGGAGTTCACGTCAGAGTCTATGGCAATTAGTAAAAGGCTCTGTGGTTTTTTGCCAGAAAAGGCCAGTGGTGCAGTCTGTGTGCATTTTTGGTGCCAGAACTGGTGTTTGTTTTATGCTGTTTCTGCACAGTTTGTCTATAAATGAATTTTCGATGGTTGCGCCTTTCAGTGAGTATTTGTTTTAAATCTCCGTGTGATTGGAAGGTTGCTGAATTTCAACGTTTTTGCATACCTCACATCATCGGAGTCTCACATCCTTTTCTTTATTACCAAACTTTTTCCTTTCACCGGCTTGTGGTGAAAGGCTGGATGTGCTTTATCCAAACATATTAACGGGAAGTTAATATGTTTGGATAAAGCACATCCAGCCTTTCACCACAAGCCGATTGTGGCTGTCATTCACTTTTTACTGGACAGCCTTCAAGTCAGCAGAAAGTTAGCCACGTTGCTTGGGAACTTTTTTCTGCCACATTTTTCCTTCCTCCCAAATTTATATATAGCATATATAATACCATCGGCTCTACTTTTTGGGGAATAAATCTAGTTTTAAACTGCATAATGAAATGTCTTTTGGGTTTTTTTAATTACGTAACAATGTATTGTGTGATGCAGCTGTTGAACCAGTTGTAATTGTATATTTTAGAAAATCCTCCCCATGCCCTCCTTGGATGATCTGCTGTAACATTTACTTTAAAAAAGTACAGTTTATAATTGCTTCATGTAGGAACGAAGGCCGGGTGGTTTTCAGGGACTTCGACTACTATTTGAAAACAGAAGAAGCTTGCTTTAGAGCAAAGTTGTTTTTTTCAGATGACTCATGTTTGAGGGTTATTCTTAGGAACAACACAGCAACCTTATGTTGTACATAGCTACTCTCGGTGATCCTGAAAGTGTGCACGCAGTCATGGGTTTCAGGATGCCCTGGGTCTCCACTCAACGTGACCTACCTGTTCCTCCCGTCCTACTTGAAAGAAAATAGGCCTAAAGACAGAGATATAGCTGGCTTTTTTTAGGTATTTAGGAAAAAACAACACGTGATATTTTGTCTTTACAGTATACATTTTTCCTATTTTCTCAAATTATTGAAAGTGACAGAAGTTTTATTGCAGAGGGAAAAGCCTGGATCGTGCTTCTATGGATTAAAACGCTCAATGTGAGATTAAGCTGGAATGTTTGGCTGAGCGTCTGATGGCTGGACTGCTGACATATCTTTTGCTCATCCACAAACTGCAGACTTGCCTTTTCCCATTCTCTATTCCTTTTCGATAAGGCCGTCTGTCAGCCTGCTTCCTCTAGTTCAGATAGCAGTGGCTGCACTGTATATATAGCAGCCAAAATTACTGGACATCGGTCACTGAAAGGCACTTTTAGGGGTCTAAAAATAAGCTTTTGTTTCCCTAAAAAAAAAAAAGGTAAAAGGAAATGAGGATTTTTATCTTCTTTTATTGACATAAACCTTTAATCGTCTTCATTCCTCTCCCAGCACCATGTCAGGGATATCCGACGGGAAAAAGAAGTGGGCGGCGGTGAGGGATCGCCTGGGCTCCTCTCAGGACTCCGACACGCAGCAGGAGGCCAACCTGGAGAGCGCCGATCCCGAGCTGTGCATCCGACTGCTGCAGGTTCCCACCGTGGTGAACTACTCGGGGCTGAAGCGTCGCCTGGAAGGCAGTGACCAGACATGGATGGTGCAGTTTCTGGAGCTGAGTGGGTTAGACCTGCTCCTGGAGGCCCTGGACCGTCTCTCGGGCCGTGGGTGCTCCCGCATCGCCGACGCCTTACTGCAGCTCACGTGCGTCAGCTGCGTCCGGGCGGTGATGAACTCGTCGGCAGGGATCCACTTCATCATAGAGAACGAGGGGTACATCCGGAAGCTCTCGCAAGGTTGGTTTGACAAGCTTTCTCATAAACAAGACGCCTCATTAAACGCACACTCCACTTAAAAGTTTTGAGTCCATTTAAATTTAAAAAAAAGGTTAGGCCTATAAGTAATAACCCTTTTCCTCTATTATGTAATATTTTCTGAGTTGGTCATAAACCACATGATAAAGGGATTCTCTGTGACTCATCCTGGCTGAGCTGAATTTTCCTGTCATGCTCTCGGCTGCGTATTCACTTCCAGCACCGTTCACACCCCTTGAACTTGTCCTCCTTTTATAATTTTCACTCAAAGATTTCTTATGCATTTTTAAATCATTCATGACCCGAGCAACCCCCTGCTCTGAACTTCCATAGACCAACACCAATTCTACAAAACAGCAAAAGCTCAGTCGGTTCAGAATGAAAGCCTTACTTTGAAATCATCTAGCATCTATTCTGTCCATGGAGGTTTTGTCCACCTACAAGTTGAAAATTTGTCCCAGTATCAAGTCTTTTGCAGCCTCTATAGGATTTTCTAAAAGATATGCCCTGCATTTAGCTTCATCCGTATTTCTGTAAACTCTGTTTAAGCCATGGATCTCTGAAGCTCCTCCAGAGTTTTCGTAAGCCTCCTGGCTCCTTTTCTAATTAATGCCCTCTTATTGTTTAGGGGGCTGGCCATGTGTTGGTAGGTTTGCAGCAGGCCAAACATTTTCATATTAGGTTTTAGGGACTATCCTTGCCTTAATTTTATCCCTGGTCTGTATCCCTTGCCTTCTATTATACTGTAATATTCTGTAGCAACTCTTTAAGGACTTAACACAATTTATATATATATATATATATATATATATATATATATATATATATATATATATATATATATATATATATATACTGAGGTAAATATAAATAAGAAGTCCGGATTCACTAATGAGCTGACTTCTGAAACCACTTATTTAGCTGCATCAGATCAAGGCATCAGTTTGTGTCTTAGTTTTCTATTGTCGAAAGGAAAATCAATTTCATTCCAATTTATTGAAGTTTGAGGTTACAAGACAGTATAAAGCAGTGTTTAAGGACATTCTTAGAGCACTGTCCATATTGGATTTTGGGTTTTTTTATCTAAAGCAAAACACCACATGGACAATTGAGTCACAAAAGCCAAAGTCCAACTTAAGTGATCTTCAAGATAGCGAGACAAAGCGTACTGCTTCGATTTATGACACCAAATTAAAATACAAAGGCATTAAAAAAGAAACGATATAACAAAGCGAAAGTCTGAGGACCTAATTATACTATGCAAATATTTACAATGTTCTACAGCTTTGGACACCTCAAACATCATGGTGAAGAAGCAGGTGTTTGAGCTCCTCGCAGCCCTCAGCATCTTCTCTGCAGAAGGTCACCGCCTGGCTCTGGATGCTCTGGATCATTACAAGGCAAGCAGTTACATTCAAAATACCTCTACGTCTTAACCTGATTGACGTGCAATAAAAACATTTCCCGCGCTTGTTCTCCCTCCGTTAGGGATTGAAGATGCGGCAGTATCGCTTCAGCGTCATCATGAACGAGCTGCAGGCCACAGATAACGTCCCATACATGGTCACACTCCTCAGCGTCATCAATGCGCTCATCTTTAGCACTGATGACCTGAGAAAGAGAGACAAAATCAGAAAAGAGTTCATTGGTAAGTCGACAGTGTACAAGCAAGGTGATGCCATCATTTATTCGTCAACAGAAGGTGGACGCAGGAGGTCAGAAGTATTGGCTTTGTAACACATTTCTTTGTCAGTGGGTCTCGGCTAAGAATAGGTCCAATGGCCTAATTCTCACATTAAATGCCTGAGAACTAAGTGTGTGCAACATTGTGTTTTTCGCAAGTTTAACAGCACAGCTAGTGACTGAGAAAAATGTCACCAGTCTTGATTGGATCAAACTAAATTAAGATTTTAATCATATCTCTAAGAAGGGATGCCATCTGCAAATTTAAACCCTTAAAAAAACACCTAATCCTCCCCATAGAAGCAGCAGACAAAAAGCAGTGTGACAGAAAAGGGAGCAGTGTCCAAACAAACAGCTCAGCTCCCAACACCTTGAGGCAATTAGCCACCTGATTAAACCCTCCCATTTTCAGATTGCTCACCTTGGAACACTTGACATTAATCCTGAACTTACAAGTGCTACAGAATGAAAGATTTTTTTTAATATAACATTGCAAAAAGCTCAAAACGTGATGTTGTGATAATTGGAGCTTACTTTTATTGCTTATGGTTTTGCAGGCCTCCAGTTACTCGATGTCATGCCAAAGCTAAGGTAAGCCAGCTGTGGAAAAATCATGCCTTTTTCCTACCATCTCTATTAAAGGTCCTGCGGTTTAGTTTTATTAAAATGGTTACTAGAATCCTGGTACTGTTTGATATGTGTTTAATTGTATTCAGAGCACAATCATTAGCAAGATAAGTATGAACAAATAAAGTTTGATAACAACCAGAGGGTTTTTTTAAGCACTTTTCACTTTCTCAAGAATTTCCTGAGTCACTAAGTCTGCAGAGATACAGAAGAAATTGAATTTAAATTTTGGATTTTAACACATAACCAAACAAGACCTTTATATATGTAGTGCTTTTTATTTTAATTTTTGTTAGAATGCCTGCCAGTAATGTGATATTTGGTAAAGCTAAGTGTAAAAAGCATATAAACCATGCTTTTTGAATGTATAAATCATAAGAATCCTGGAAACAATGTGTTGTTTGTGCTTCATTGATTTGTTGAAATTTTAGGTTTGGGTTGGAATCAAAGTTTAAAACAAAGTTGAATTAAACTGGTTTTCATTCTGCCATATTATTTAATATTTCCAGGGAGCAAGAGGATGAAGACTTGATAATTCAATGTGAGGCTTTCGAAGAGTCAATGGCTGAGGATGAGGAAGAGCTGCTGCGACTGTACGGAGGGATTGATATGAGTAATCACCAAGAGGTCTTCACCGCGCTCTTCAACAAAGTGAGAGCAGCAAAGACTTAAAATCATCCAGTTAGATTGAAAATGATTAAACACAGGATTCAATTGCCTTCAGAACTAGTTAGAGCTGAGGTCGACAAACCTCCTAACATCTCTTTTTTTCATCCCCAATCCAGCATAATACGTTTTTTGAACATTTTATCAAAGCTTATCAGTTGTTGTTGTTGTTTCCATTTTAAATATTATGTTTGTAATGCAACATTTTGTTAACTTCTGCCTAGATTAAGGTGTAAAGTTTTTAATAAATACTTCAGGGGCAAAACATTTTGTGTAGTTTAAAAAACATCTCAGAACCTACTTGTTTTGGATTGGTGGAGCCTTGTTTGTTTAAACCTTCTGGTTACACAGACAGGATGATGTATAAACCCAATTATTCATTCTGAATTGCCTATTTGATTCAAAAGAAAAAAAATCTTCAACAAATGACAACATGTTCTGAGGTTCTCGGTCAAAGTTGTACAAGAATGGCAAACAGTGAAACTCCCAGATGTAAAAAAAAAAAAAAAAAAAAAAAAACATAATTATGGAGGAAAAAAAGTTATCTTTAAGCAGTAATTTCATTATTGCTAGAAAAAAATAATAATTTTATGCAGTAAAATGAGGAAATCCTTTGAGGATGATCAGACATTATTACAAATGGAAACATCATATTTTAGAACAAAATCTTTGTAATGGGATGAAAAACCATTGGTTTTACAGAACATAGATCAATTATGTGCTTTCCATATTCATTGGAGGGAGGACGGGTCAGAAAACAACACAATTTACTTAGATTGCATAACTTGCAGCTACATAATCTAACAGGTTGGTGTAATGAGGCTAATGCAGATATGTGAATAACAACATAGTGACTTTTATCAGGTGCTCCTTTCTACATAACGTCATCATCAAGAGCCACAGTAGAAGTCTTGAAAAGTTGCCGCTTGCAGATTTATCAAAGTTTTTGTTTTTTTTCAAGCCTAACTCATATCTGTTTGCAGGTGAGCAGCTCTCCAGTCTCCGTCCAGCTGCTGTCCGTCCTGCAGTCCATGCTGCTACTTGGGCCGGGCCAAACTGATATCTGGCTGGCGCTGGAGTCCATCACCAACAGAGCCATTCTCCTCGCTCAGGATTGTGAGTCAGCGCTGCAACAACCATGCGTTCGCTAACAACATTTAGAAGAGGCTGATGGCATGATTGTGTGAAGGCGAGCATTTATCCAGGAAGTAGGGCTTTGAGTGCATCATTACAGCGGCGAAGAAGGCTCTGCAGTGTGAGAAATGCTTTTAAGTGTTTTTGTTCGTGGCTTTGTGTTCCAGCTCAGATGGAGTCCTGCGAGAAGATCATGCAGCGGCTGATGTTTTTTAAGGGGAGGAGTTTGCAAGGCCATCATGAAATAGACGGGCTTGTACTGAAGGTGGACAAGGCTGTGCAGACCGGACTGGAACAGGAGGACGGAGACAAGCCGGACTTGGACGCAACCTCCACTCAGAAGCCTCTGTGTACCTCTCCTCCCCCACCGCCTCCTCCTCCCCCACCGCCTCCTCCTCCACCCCCACTACCTGTAGGGCTGGGTGGACAACCTCCTCCTCCTCCACCACCACCTCCTTCTCAAATGCCTGGAATGCCTCCACCACCCCCACCACTACCATATGGTCCAGGCATGCCTCCCCCTCCACCACCTTTACCAGGAATGGGTGCCCCACCACCTCCTCCTCCGTTACCTGGCATGCCCCCTCCTCCACCACCTCCTCCTGGGATGATTGTGCCTCAGAGTAGCCAGATTCTGGGGTCCAGTACGCCATCAAAGCCAGGCAGGTGCCCAACTCTGAAGATGAAGAAGCTCAACTGGCAAAAACTTCGCACCGTCAAAGGCAAGTGATCATTAAACTCTCACGGATCTTAGTATGTTAGTGTATTAGTGAGAAAACATTTAACAAAAAAACTAAAAACAAATGCCAACCTCCCTCCAAACACAGTAGGACACTTGATTTGTTTCAGTCTGGCATTTATGGATGTAGATGTAAACTTTTAGAAGATGGAAGTGCTTGCAAATAAAATCCATATTTTAAGGTGAGGGGGAAAAGTATATAAACCTAAACTCGCTGGTGGGACAGAAATGTTATGACCACTAATGGATGAAGTTGATTTGCCGAAAAGAGGACAAATATGAGGATTTTAGTTATCCAAACAGTTAGGATACTGTTTTATAGCGTCTCCATTATTTGGCTTACTAACAACGGCTAAGTTGGCTTTCTGACCATGAAAAAGTTAATTTGCACATGCATAGATGGATGGGGGGCGTAATGCTTCCAGTCTGGGTGTCTTCCCTGAGGTTTCTCCTGCGTGGGTAAATGCCGCTAATCAGAGTTTGTGCTAATCTTCAAGAAACTCCCATCATGTTTCACACAGTGAAATCCTGGAAAGTCTAATTTCTTGCATTTTTAATATTATTCAAGAATCATTGTTTAATTTACTGATGGACTGCGTTTCACATGCTAAACGTGAAAAAAAATACTCCTAATGATCCTGAATCAAGTTCCGTTTCTTTATCATCGGGCGCAGGTGGTCAGTCCATGTGGGCGTCGGTTCAGAAAGAACCGCCTCCTCATGAGCCAGACTACAGCAGCATCGAGCAGCTCTTCTGTCTGAAAGTGATCGAGCCCAAAGACAAGGGAGCCGCTGCTCCTGTGAAGAAAGAACCAAAAGAGGTGAACGCAAGATATCAAAAAAATAATAATTCAGACAAAACCTACATCAGCAACAATGTTAAAAACATCGATATTGTTTTCTGTGTTAATTCTGCAGATAACGTTCATTGATCCAAAGAAAAACTTGAATATGAACATATTCCTAAAGCAGTTTAAATGGTAAGATTGTGTTTTCTTTTAAACTTTATTTCTATTATGCTACATTTTTATAAGTGTTGTCGTTCATGCTCAGCACTAATGAGGAGTTTGTAGCGATGATCCTGAATGGAGACCGAAGCAGGTTCGATGTGGAGGCCATGAAACAGCTTAAGAAGCTCCTACCTGAGAAGCATGAGGTCTGTTGCACTTTTACTCCAAATAGTCTTGGCGCACCCGTCTAGTCGCTCAAAACACATCTTTTTAAAGTTTGTTGCTTTTGTATTTTTGGTGTAGATTGAGAATTTGAAGTCCTTCCAAGGAGAGAAAGACAAGCTGGCGAATGTTGATCGCTTTTACACCTCTCTTCTTAATATACCATGGTAAGCTTCAGCTTTATTTCAAGCTTTGAGCACACATTTTAGGCTGCCCCGGCTCTATGTCGCTCTGTTCAGATATGAACATGCAAATCTTAAATGCGTGAAAGGGGGTCTGTGTGTATATAATATAAAAACCAACCTGATAGACAAATATTTCTTATTGTCCCTGTATTGCCCAGTGTAGATGCCTAATATTTAGTCTGGCTCGTTTTTTATGCATTTTTCATCTCTGCAATGTACCATGCGACAAATCAATCTGTGGCCACGTTGACGTGTTAAATAATGACCCGTTGTTTAAATGGCAACATTAAACTAGTCTCCATTGTGATGTCTGGTGTCTCATCTTCCACTTGACAATATAGGTAAATAGTTGGTGGGCTTTAGTTGCATGCTCTGGTTCTAACATGAATTGCAGCGTCGGCATTGTGAGTAATTTTGAATAGCTTTTTTTTTTCTCTCTGTTGCTTCTACAGCTTTTTTTCTTTTTCCTCTACTCGACCACAATTAAGATACGTCCTTATCCGTGACCCTAATCATCCTAGTGGAGGGTATCAGTAATGTTTTTCTCAAGCCAGCCGTCATCCAGATTATTCAATTTAGACACGTCTTTCAAAATAATGGACACAAAAGTACCTTTGGGCCAAAACATGTTCCATTAAATGATTTGAATTGATCTGTAATAATTTTGTGTTTATTTAGAGGAAAAAAAATTTTTTTTAAATGTCTTCTGCATTACCCACCCTGGCTGGCCAGTCTGGTTAGGATGGTGAATGCACCCCTGAACGCTCTTTGAACACCCCTGTTTTCGGCCATAAAACTTTATTAAACCTCTTTTTTTTATTATTGTTGTTTTTGTTCTTCAGTAGTTAAATTGTCAGACTTAAAAAAATAAGGGTTTTCATCAGCTGAGAGAAACTAAATGAATGTCATGCGCTGCGGTTTCACAGTGTTTTCTGTTTCAGTACGTTTGTATAGACTAAATTACTGAGATGGACCTCCTTTAGTTTTTTATTTTTTACATGTCTTCCTGCCCATGTCTTCAGTTATCAGCTCCGTATTGAATGCATGTTGCTTTGCGAGGAGACTGCCTCTCTGTTGGAGATGCTCAGGCCTAAAGTGAAGCTTGTGGAGGAGGCCTGCCACTGTAAGTAAAGAATCCTAACGTGCATCACTTGAAATGTGCACATAAATTCTTAAATAAACCTTTTTTTTTTTCTTTTTTTTTGCAGCTCTCAAGATAAGCACACTGTTACCCAGTTTCTGCAGACTCATCCTCGATGTTGGGAATTTTCTCAACTATGTAACAAACCTCTTTGCCTATTTTACGTTAACCTGAGATGATACTTGGTCATTGTGTGCATTTTTTATCGCTCTTCTGCTTTCAGGGAAGTCACACCGGGAATGCTGAGGGCTTCAAGATCAGCTCTCTGCTCAAATTAACGGAGACGAAGGCCAACAAGAGCCGTATCACGCTGCTTCATCACATCCTGGAGGTACACAAATGGCCCAACAGTTGCCCACATTTATTTCCCCCTCCATCAGTCTTGAACATGTTTAATTACCCACTTTGTGTCTTGTTTTCCAAAGGAAGCCGAGGCAAACCACCAGGAGCTGCTGGCTCTGCCGGATGACATAGAGATATGCCAGAAAGCAGCGGGGTAGAGAAGCACTCAGTTATTTTTATTATGTTTTCTTTTCATGCCTGTTAAGGTTCGTAGTTCTGCTCATTTAGATGACTAAGTAATGAGAACAAGACAGTTTAGAGATTACAGGTGAATTGCAGAAGACTGATCAAGCTTTTTTGCTTTGAGACGTAAAAAAACAACTGGAACCCAACAAAGGAGCAAAATGTGATCAAGCCCAGGCTTCCTGTAGTTGACCATTTTGAGAAAATCACAATTTCTACTCCAACTTTGACCAACATTATTACCCTAATCTGGGCACAGAGATGGCCCAACATGGTTCCTTTCAATGGTTACAAGAATATCCGATTCTATATTAGTTATGTATGCTCACACTTTTCTCCCAGCTCTGCCCCCAAAAACATTTTAATCATTAGCATCCAGAGGTACAGTAGTATAATGTAGCTGTTAAATTATTATTTTTGTTGTTGTTGTTGGGTCTCTGAAATTCGAAACGCCCATCTATATTTTGCTAATAAAACGCTGTTGTTTGATGCTTGAGTCTCTTTAAGCTAATGCTGATAATCCGACCTAACCGGAAGCCAAATGTGCTTTATTTGATTCAGTGAGACATTTGTTGTAGCTAAGGCTAACCATTTTGACAAAACATTAATCTGTTGTGTATACCTGCTTATTGGTGATAGATTCCAAGTATTTGAAAATGGGGAAAAAATGTGTTCCACCAATTTACTACCACAGATCATCAGTTCCCTGTGAAGATGATTTGGTCTTGCCTTTAATTGGTCACACACTATTCTGAAAAATGGCTTGTAAAAGCTCCCTAGTTCTTTAATGGTCCGTCTGTCCTTCAGATACTGCAAATCCATATGGAAAATTAATATTGATATGGGGTTAAATGGTATGGAAAGTTTTTTTTAATTTTTTTTTATCTCTTCTGCTTTGAGAAACAAATTTTAATTTTATGTAGGCTCTTGAATATCAATATTTGTTGCTCCAAGGAATGATTTTATGCAGTTCAATACTCATTTACTCATGCAGTTGTTCTTACATCTGTAAGACGGATGTAACAAATGGGCTTTCTGCTCCTTTCCTAGGATCAGTTTGGACTCTATGCAGGCTGAAACCACTGCTTTGCTTAAACACCTTAATGACGCTGCCAAGAAAGTGTCCAACTCTGTGGACGAAGTGAAGGAACAATACGAACAAATCATCCAGGTAAGGGGACCAAAATAAACATAAAAAAAGTTCTTTATCATCTTTTTCTTTTCTTTTTTTTCTCCCA
Source organism: Orestias chungarensis (assembly GCA_032876305.1). Lineage (NCBI taxonomy): Eukaryota > Metazoa > Chordata > Actinopteri > Cyprinodontiformes > Cyprinodontidae > Orestias > Orestias chungarensis. Next base: position 2,148,644 of record JAVLVB010000602.1, read on the forward strand.
CCAGGTGGGTCACATCCTAAACAGATGGCTTGCTGCTTCTTCTTTTTTTTTTTGCTGTAGGAAAACCTAAAGGTGTGCCAAGGTTTAAGTGAAAGATTCACAGAGATTGATAAGAAGAGGAGTGATCTGGCTGTCTACTTGTGTGAAGATGTGAGTCAGCTGTCACTTGAGGATCTCTTCGGAACCATCAGAACTTTCAGAGAACTATTTATCAAAGCCCTAAAGGTGAGAAAGAATAATTCAATGCTAATGTACTGGATGAAAAGCAAGTTTTTGTGTAGACGCTGTATGACACTTCACAACTGAGGCAGACTTGCATGTGTGGGAGTTTAGTTAGGAATATAAGTATCAGTTGAGTCGGGGGTTTAATGCAGGCTGTCATTGTTTCTGGCTAAATGATACATAGACAAATTGCAGTGTATATTTGTTACTTGACAGGGATTGTGACATTCTTTTTTTTATGATGAAAGGAAAACAAAATGAGGAAAGAACAAGCTGCCAAGGCCGAGAAGAGAAAGAAGCAGCTGGCTGAAGAAGAATCAAAGAGACAAAAGGGAGAAAATGGAAAAATAAGTAGGTTCTGTTTGGGGTAATCTAAAAGGCCGACCCAAAATATATAAAATTATATAGATGGATAGAGATTTTTTTTAAGAAAAAAGATGACAGTTGTTTCTGAAATTTAGTAGTTTTATGATGGTGTAAATTATTTTGCTTTGAGGAAAGAACACCAAGGAAGTTGGGTTAAGATGACAGAACAGCCTTGCATGATTTTTCTCTTTTTTTCCCCAAAGAAAAAGGTTGATTGTTCTGGAGCAATATCTATAATCATATAGAAGAAAAATATGTTCCCTAAACTATAACCCAAATCATCAATAAGTCTGGTATACAGCTTCTGTCCTGGTGCTTTGATGTCTTCCCAGCAGACTGGAATCAACCAACATCTCTTGCCGAGCTTTATGTCTGATATTGATCCACTCCAATAGTTCCAACTTGCATCTCTCTTGTTAATGCCCACTGTTTGTCATGTTTTGATCTTGATATTTAATAGAATAGTTACTTATGAAGCAGGTTATTTTAGAAATTCAACTTGCAGGGCATTCTGTAAATATTTCATTTTGGGGAGGTTCCTTATTGTCTAGATGTTTAAGAAATGTATGTGGATTTACAAAGTAAACTGTCCTAGGAGCAGTAATGGTAAATTTCTATTCAAAGTGTTGTTTTTATGTTAATGGTCTTGATGTCCTCGTTTGTTGCAGTAAAAAAAGGCATTATGCCACAAAACGATGGCTGCATCATCGACCACCTCTTGGCAGACATCAGGAAAGGTTTCAGCCTGAGAAAGACCCGGCCAAGGTGCGATTCGGAAAGCCTCTCCTCTATTGAAATGCATAGAGCTACCCGCTCACCTGGTAAGGACAAGAGATGGTGGTTTCCATCCTCAGCTCCTTGCTCCATCCCTGAAAGCCATAACTGCAAACCACCAACTTGCCTTTATAAGATTTTTCTTGTGCCTCTCCACCTAAAATCCTCTGTCTGGCTAAGCTTGCATTGCTGCATTGCTGCAACTGTAGTTTTTTTACTTGACAAGCTTTTAGTCATACTTGGCTGTTCTGCCTTGCTTGATGTGAATCACACATAAACGGTAATTAGTTGATTATATTTACCAAATATCTTTACAAGTTGAAATTGGATTCTCCTGAATTCACTCTATCTAAAATTATACATGCAGCTTAAATGTGTAGACTGTGATATTTATTCAAGGCCCGTTCTACCAAGATGCAAGAAACGTATATTTTTTACAGTGTAGCCTTCGACAAGTTTCTCGCTAAAGATATGTGATCATTCTTACCAGATCATTTTCATTTAAAAAAAATTTTTGTTGTGTTTTTTGATGACAAGTCAGATCGTTGAAACTGCCCCTCAAACACACTGGTTTTAGTATAGAGGATGAAGGCCAACTTTTAGCTTGTGGACAACTTAAACCACAACCAATCTAAAAAGTGTGCTTTGCCTGAAAGCCAGTTTGGTGTCAATAAATCAAACCAGGTCTGCTTATCTGCTAAAATAACTCAAACCAGAAATATTTTAGGAACTTGCTGGATATTAAAATAACTATTAGTGGGTACCTATGTATAGATTTTTAGTCTGTGTTCTACACGGCCTGGATTCAAGAAAAGCCACAATATGTGAAATTTATACTCCACATTGCTTTAAAAATTATTTATGGTGTCATATGTCATTAATCTCCTGAAAAAAATCTGTCATTAAAAACTCAAATGTAAAGACATTCATGATACATAGGTGCCAACTTCTGACTGACACTGTGTGTGTCAATCAGTTCAACCTGCATCTCTCCTTCAGGTTCAAGTGTGAAATCTGCAGGCGAAGGAGCCGCCACCTCCGCTCCCACCATGCCTCAGAAAGGGGATCACCAGCGGCTCGAAGGCGAAGTGAACGGTTTCATCAGCCCGTCAGAAGAGACTCCACAAGCTCCACTCCTCAGTGCAGCCCAAGATGGGACACCGCCACCCAACCCGCCCAGAGGGGAGCCAGCCATAACGACGCAGACGAAGCTACGGGATGGTGAAGACCGAGAGAACCAAGCAGTCTCTCTGCTAGACGCAACCCTATCTGAGGCTGTGGTTCCACCAGGCCTTCACACAAACAGCTTTTCTTTAGATTCAACGGAGACCAGCCTCCTCAGTCCATCGTCGATCTCAGATTCAGACCTTCTTGAGGCTGCGCTGGACAGCACATCGAGTCTGGTCAACGATGTTTCAGACGAGTCGGGCATTAGCAAAAGCATTGACAACCAAGAATGTTCCTCTACCAACGGCAAATGTTGTGACAACCAAAAAGGAGATCGCAAACCGAGCAATTCATCAGCAGCAAGGGAACAAGAAGCAGGTGAAGAGAAGGAAAACGTAACTGTGCGAACATGTGAGGAGGATGTAGTTTGTAGTAAACGACATTCGGGACCCAATAAAAGCGTGGTGGCTCTCGATGAGGGCATCAGTGGGTGCGACGTCCCAGATGGGCAGGAGCCAGAAGATCTGCCGTCGGTTTCTGAGGAGGTGCCCGCCTCTCTGGCACCCGAACAAAAGAAACAGCTGAAGCTGTTTAGGCGAAGCAAAAAGAGGAGTAATCAAGGTAATCCATCCATTCACTTCAATAAAGATCACAGTTGGAATGCTAGTCTCTCAATGTTTCTTAAAAGGGAGGTCATCTTTTTTGCTGCTTTTATTTCAGTCGATGTTTTGCGTAATATATTTTGGTGAATTCAAATAAGCATTTTTGCATGAGCTCGTTTTTTGTTTTTTTTTCTCTTCAAGAAAGTTATGCAAATATGTTTTACTAAATGGTTTTAACTCTTGTCAGTGTGTTTTGAATCCTTTGTTTTCCATTCTGACTCTCTAAAACAAAAGGTAACAGTGGGAAAAGTGGCAAAGGACACTCTAAACATAAATCAGGCTGTGTTTTGCAGTGAGGTAGGTCAAATCGACCCCCGGTGCCAGACTGTAATCGGGATTACCCTAACGAACTCAATCATCATCAGAGCTCTGTGCCAATAACATGTCATCTGTCGGTCTAACTGTAATCTGGATATGTATTTTTCATCTGTCTGCGTCGTCTGGCCTTTTTAATGCTTGCTCTCTTTAACACTCTTCAAACTCTGTGGTTTGGTCATGCTGAACCTTTTCCTTGAGGTGGTTCTAATGCCAATCAAAGCTGGTGGAAGGCCAAAAAATAAAAATATAAAATAAAACTGCCCCCGCACTACCATGCACAGCAATTAATCCAGTTCTGATGTTGGTCGGCCTTGCAGCAGAAAGTCGCCGTGGTGTCAGTCGACTGAGTTTTTGCCATTAAAATCTGTCACTTTTGTGTCCTCTGTCCATATTTAACTGTCCATTCTATGAATCTGCAACTGGGACTGTCTATCAGCAGTCGCCATGTACGATCTGTAAAGTTTGCTCTGTGCGCTGACAGTAATGAAGACTAATGTGAATGTTTCATCACTTGTTTGTAAACATATATTTAATATTTTTAAATGCTCTATTTTAATATGTAAATTGTACGTTTTTAAAAGTATAATATTAAAGTATTTTTTTTAATAAATATCCTCTCCTCATTCATTCCAATATTTTTTTTTCTCCCTCCAGGTGATTCCAGGAAAAAGAAATCGAGAGGAAAAAGAAAATGTTAATTACACACTGGATTTCCAAACTGGAGGAATGGTTTTAAGTGATTTAAGATCAGAATATTTACAAAAAAAACTCTCTGAAAATCTTGGAGAAGTCTGCTGTCGTCTTCTGCAACATCTCCCACCTGAACAGGAAGAGATGAAACATCCAGAGCTTCTTCACAGCATGGGTGTTAGTGTCACTTTATGTAAATTTAACGCTTGTTTATATTAATCCAGAGCTGTTCTAAAAAATATATATATATATGAATGTGCTTTCTATGTTTGTATATTTTGTAATAATTAGTGAAATGTGTTTTGCTACGAGTTCCGTTTACCCTGCAGCACCCAATGAGAAGATAAAGTTGGTGCAAGATTTCTAATTTATAAAAAAAAAAAAAACTGTTTTGGTCTTCATTTCTTTATATGTTCTAGCAATCTGTAAAACAGCAAATAATTAAATGTAACTTTTAATGTTAAATATATTTTAATAAAATATACTGTAATGTTTTTTCTTTCCCAAAGTTTTTTTTTCCCCCAGTCATTTTATGCTGGGTGCCTCATAATAAAATGTGTAATGATGGACTGTGTTGTCCACATTTTGTCACACAGATGGGAAAGAGAGGTGGGATGCCTCTAATATAATTGAATCTTGCAACATTAGGATCTCATGCTGAAATAAAATCAGTACAAAAATAAGGCACCATTCTCCTGAAATGCATTTGGTTTTGAACATCCATGAGTAATTATGCTCATTGCTAGGGGTCATGTTTTAAGACTTTTGGAGGAAGCTCGGGACATAAATTCTAAAAAATTACCTTTAAAAAGTATTTCCTCCGTTTGCTTTTATTTATCAAACAGGAATGTTTTGGATTTTTTATCAGATAAAGGGATTTTTAAAGCATTGATTTCATTTGTTGGATGCAGAAAGACACCTTAACCTATTTGGCAATATGGAAAAATGCAACTGACCCACTTGTTTAACCATTAATTACCCAAATTATTGTGTTCCATTTTACTAGCCACTCTAATGTGGCCTTCCACTCTTTTTAGAAGTCGTGTTCCTATGAAATATGTTGTTAAAGCTGGCAGCATTAAAGCAAAAGAACATCAAGCAAAGAATCGATTGATGGCATTGGTTGGATGGTGTGGGACGGCAGCGTTTCTTCTTAACTACAAAGGATTTTGCTATTTAACAAAAAATGGTGAAAGAAAATGTTGAGATGTTAGAAAATCAGTTCCCAAATCCCAAGGCACACTAGCAAGTCCACTTCTGAAATGCTTATAATTGAAATAAAGTTTGGACCTAACCTCGGCTGAATTAAATTTATACATTAAATATGACTTCTCCAAAGTCTATTAAGAAGGATGCAAGTGCCAGATGGTGGTGCAGTTCTTAGACTGAGAACTGAATAACTTTTGTACATCAGGCTTCGACAGATGTTTTGTCTGGAGCGGGAGAAATGAACTGATAAATGAAATTATCACCTTAAAGCAGCAATTCACCCAGTGTAGCTTAAATGAAGCAAGGTTTTCAATTTCTACCCTCGGGTGGAGGATCTGAATCTGCTTTTACAGATTTCTTCCGAGTTAAATTTAATTTCACACTTAAATGCTTGTGCAGGTTAACCAATTTTACGTAATTTTTTTAAATATTTGAGTCATTAGTTTCATAAAAAATGCAATTTCTTTATAAGGAATTGGTGCAGTAAATTAAGCCACAGAGTATGTTTTGTCTTTTTATGTCAATAAATATCTATATGAAAATGTTATAAAGTGAGTTGATATTTAGAATTTGTTTCTATGTCAATAACTACATATGTTCCCACATGCCTGCCTGTGTTGAAGCTTTGGAGCAACAGTGGAGACCCCTCTGTGGTGCTGCGCACTTCAGCGCACCCCCTTCTGACATCACCTCCCCCCTTCTGAAGTTACACATATGGCAATGCCTCTCCAGGAGACAGCCTAGTCTTCTTGAGACGAGAAGGCCAAAGCAAGTCGTCGTCATGTCGCTCAGCTGGTCGTCAAAGGAGCAGAAAACCCAGAACCAGCCCTCTGCGGCTGGACAGAAGCGAGCGCGCAACGACGCAGGGAACAAGGTGACGGTGGTGCTCGGTGCGCAGTGGGGGGACGAAGGAAAAGGGAAGGTCGTAGACCTTTTGGCCACTGAAGCTGACATTATCTGCCGGTGTCAGGTAAATGAGTGTTGCGTGTTTAGTATATCATAGAACAAACGCATATAGTTGGTGTTCAGACTGTCTCTTATAGAAAGTGTGGATTTCATTATTAGTCCCTAACTGATTTAACAGTAATTGTGGCAAAGTGTTGAAACCTGGAAGTGGAATGGTTTGTCCATTTCATTTTAGATTATTAAGCCTATAGAAAAAAAAAGAATAGATGATAAATCCCTCAAAAATCATTAAGAAAAACAACTCTGGATTTGTCTGTTTCTGAAACTACACTCCAGAGGTCAACCGTGAACCGAGATGCATGTGCACTGAAATCTTTCACCAGCTTGGGTACTGTGCCTTCCTCCACGGCCAGGAGCTAGTACCCAGTGTTCTGAAGGCTTGGGAGTCCCACCCTCTGGGCTGGAGAGGTCACATTCTCTGGCTGGTTTGATATGTGAGAAGGCCAGTCTAGCCTGGGGGGAAAAGAGCAGAGGGCCATGCCTTTTAAATTGGGTGCTGGAAACGCTTGGTCGTTAAAGAATGTCATCTTATCACCCAAATGTGAGGAGACTTGTCAGTACCACTGTATGCAATAATATATTACAGTAACACCCAAAAGTATTGATACCCATTATACCTTTAAGCAGTTTTTGAATGTAACAATCACCAACTTTAATGTATTTTATCATGATTTTATGTGATAGACAAACAAAAAGTGATCTAAACATATGAAAAAAAAGAAATAGATGCATGGTTTTCTATTTTATTTTTTTGTGCTAATAGAAATCTAAATTTATTTTTCTACATAATACTTCAAACTGAATAGACTGAATTACCAATTATCAGATTCTTTTAACTGGTCCCTTCTAACACAAGTGTTTCTATCTAAACCATTTTTACTGAAGCTGTTTAGGGTCGTTGTCCTGTTTTAAGCCTAATCTCCAGCCCAGTCTCAAGTCTTTTATAATTTCAAAATGGCTTTCCTATAGGATTGTCCTGTATTTGATTTCATCCATTTTAGCATTAAGTCTGACCAGCATCCATGCCAAGGACAAGCATTCCCACCTCCACGTTTCACAGTGGGATTCTTGAACTAAGCATAATGTTCAGTTTTATATTCTTTCTCATTTAACCAGGGACTGTCCCCTACATGTTTGTCATCTAAATGGGTGGTGAGATGGAGCTGTGCATTATCTTATTGCCTATCGTGATACATTTCCGTCAGGACATGGGAGTTTTTGGCTGGTCGTGTGTGTTCTCCTTTCTTGTTGTCTCACCAAAGGGCGAGCAGGAGGCCATTGGTGTTGGAGCTGCTGAGCTGGAAGCTCCTGGGTGTCCAGGTGCTGACTATCCCATTAACGAGCCAGTGGAGGATTAAGGGAACGGCTCTGCAGTCACTCTTTGCCTGTGTGTGATCTCCAGTGGTACAACCATGGCATCCTGTGGTTAATAGGTGCTCTATTGGTGATTACCTGTGTTTTTGTGAAACCTCCTCTTCAGTACCTAGTAATTCATCTCATGTGTGCGCCCGTTCCTGAGGTTTATCTCTTTCGAGAACAAACTCCTTGATGACAACCCAAAACCAGCAAGAAAACAGAAAACCCAGTCAGAAGAAAATCTTCGTTCAGACTGCACCCGGCGCACTTACCTCCGGTCCAACGCCGCATGCACAGCCTCCTCTTCTCCATCCACGCCCTCCAGACTCACCACCTTTTGGACAGCCACAAACCAAACTCCAAATCCATTCATCTCTCCCTGGGAGTTATCCGCACAGTCTGTAACAGCCCCCCGTTCCACATGCCACAGATTCCTCCATTCCAGTCCAGAAGATCCTTCCGTGCACATTTCACATTATCACTGTGAATAATATCACAATAAACCACCTTTTACTGAGAGCAGAGTGTTCTCCAGAGATGCTTTTTCTTTGTGGGTCAGAGCTAAAAGCAAACAATGACAAGTCCTTGTTTTCAACACTTCACCATGATGCTTTTTTACATTCTTTCAGTCTATCAGTGAATAGTGAGAGTTTGATTGGTGTGTGTTAGTAATGTGACAAAATGCTGTATTTGCCCTTGCTGATTTACAGGGAGGCAACAATGCAGGACACACTGTGGTAGTGGACGGCAAGGAATATGATTTCCACCTTCTCCCCAGTGGAATCATAAACACTAAAGCCATTTCACTCATCGGTAAAAATATTTCATTCTTCAATTACAGAAATGGCACCTTTCACAAACTGAGTCTTTGACCTTTGCTCCTTTAGGTAACGGAGTGGTCATACATCTACCTGGGCTGTTTGAGGAGGGAGATAAAAATGAGAAAAAAGGTATTTTTTATGAAAAATACCATAAAAATAAATAAAGTACTATTTTTTTCCTTCTGATGTATATGATTTATATTCCATGATCAGGTCTGAAAGGCTGGGAGAAGAGACTGATAGTTTCAGACAGAGCTCACCTTGGTACGTATATTTCCTTTGGAGGGTTATCGGTATCAATAATTGTTTCTCTAACAGAATTAAATCTTATCTTGCACACAGTCTTTGATTTCCACCAAGTTGTTGATGGCTTGCAGGAAACAGAAAGACAAGCACAGGAAGGAAAGAAGTAAGGAATACAAGGAAATACAGAATAGGAAATAGTATACTGTTTTCTAATCCATATTAATTATCTGTGTTATTTGCCATGACAGCATTGGAACAACAAAGAAGGGCATTGGTCCAGCATACTCCAGCAAAGCTTCTCGCATTGGGCTGCGTGTATGTGACCTCCTGGGTGACTTTAATGACTTCACTACCAGGTAGCAAAAAGAAAGCAAAAAATCAAAGTGTCTTATGTGCAGCAACAAGTCATTTAAAAAATAAAAATAAAAAACTCTTTTCAGATTTAAGAATCTTGCTCATCACTATCAGTCCATGTATCCATCCTTGACCGTCGATGTTGACGGACAGCTAAAAAAACTAAAGGTAGGGTTTGAGATTTTTGAGCCTTGCAAAGTTATTTATAACTCTTAATAATCCTTGCACTTTTTAACAGTGTACTTTATTTTATTGGGAGACGAATTCATAAGAGTACCTAAATGGATGTCTGTTTACTTTTTTCCCCCCACAAAAAAAAAAAAAATCCAGGGCAAACAAACCCTTAAAAATGGTTAAATCAATACATAGTAGCTGCAGAACAATACAGTGGGATTACTTTGCTAAGAGAATTAAGCAAAAATCTAGACGTGTAGATCTGCAGGAGATATCTAAAAATTATTAATTATCTAAAAATCTAAAGATATTTTGTAGCAAACTTTTTTATTATTATTTTTTATTAAATGTTTCTTTTTCCCATTTGTTTCAGAAACTTCTCTTTTTTTTATCTGTGGGCTGTTTACTTTCAGTTCCAACCAGATACATTGAATTGTTTTTTTTAATCTAGAAAAATATAAATAATCCCAAAATTATCAAGATTACATCAATCTGCACCTTGACGTTTCGTTTTTGTTTGTTTGTTATTGTTTTTTTTTTATAAAAGGGGAAGGAATATTAGCTATTATGCAACTTTGAAAGCTTCCACTATTATATTTTTTGTTTCACGAAGGATTTTGCAGAGCGAATGCGTCCCATGGTCCGAGATGGAGTCTATTACATGTATGAAGCTCTTCATGGACCTCCGAAGAAGATTCTGGTTGAAGGGGCCAATGCTGCTCTGCTTGATATTGACTTTGGTAAAATTCCCCTTTAAAGTAATCTTGAACACATAACATTTCACATTTTACTGGGGATAAAAAAAATTATGTTGCTTCTTTTTTTTTTAGGGACGTATCCTTTCGTGACTTCGTCAAACTGCACTGTGGGAGGGGTGTGCACTGGACTTGGCATCCCACCGGTTAATGTTGGCGATGTGTTCGGTGTATCCAAGGCCTACACCACCAGAGTGGGAATTGGATCATTTCCCACAGAACAACTAAATGTAAGACCTTGATGTTGGATCAATAAGTTTCTGCTTGCAGCTGGTCAGTTGTAGTTTTAAATCAGTGTCAAATGAATATCATAAATAGACGGCTCTCCTTCAGTTTTCACTCCCCAACTGTCTGTGTTTTTTTTTGTTTTGTTATAATCCCTAAAAGAAAAATTATGTCAGTGAAGAAAATGCTCCTTTCAGCCAGCTGACTGGCAGTACGCAGGAGGTGGAGGAAGGCCAGTGTGACAGATGAAATACGTCTTAAGATCTAAGGTGGTCTTAACTCTGAGAAAAGCTTATTCTAAAAATGTATCAAAAAACCTCTGTTTGGACAATGACAGTATAAATTTGATTTATCTACTTCAGAGATTAATGACGGACACCAAATACAGTCGAGAATACTTAAAAAAGGAGCAAGATACTCCTTTAGTTTAGGCCTATATTGCATTTGTTTCAGTCCACTGTCTTTATTAGTGCTGTTACATAAAATAACATATTTCCCTTGATTATTTTACTCTGTGTATGAGGATAAGAAATAGAAAACTTGCTTGTAGAGCAAATGAAAGATTGATTCTTGCATTTGTGACCACCCTTATTTAGAGTGGCGCCCTGGGTGGTTACTTACAATCAGACAAAACCTGCATCGTAACGTCACCTTTTTTGGTCTCACCTAAATTGCTTGAGGCTACAGACATTGTACAACTGTAAATGTAAGAAATTTTGAAATTGTAACTTTTTAAAACTTGAGTTTGTGCTACAATTTCTAGCATAGTTTTTTTTTTTTTTGTCTGACACGCACCATGTCTGTAATTGTATAAACAGTTTATTCTTGCTGGTGCAGCTGTCAGATTTCTTACTTAGACCACATGTTCTTGTGGATAAATTTAGGGCCAGACTCTTGCTTAAGGATATATTTACTGTAAGAGTCGGAATTAGGTTACCTATTGCAGGAGCTGCCTGTTGAATTAAAGGTCAAGATGTCAAACCAGCTTTATGCATGTGTGATGGATTATTGTCATTTCTGTCTGTTAATGTTGCCAAAATAGTTACTACAAATTTGAGTGCATATCATTGAATTCTGTAGAGTGACACAAAAGGCTCCCCCCCCC